>JACEFZ010026498.1:1320000-1592500 GCA_014155875.1 Cepaea nemoralis
GTGTGTGTGTGTGTGTGTATATGTGTGTGTTTGTGTGTGATTTTTTTTATTGATTCGCCGAACGTCAAATTTTTTGTTCGTGTACTGGCATTGTGGCGAAGGCGTTACGGACGCTATTCGTAATGCCGCAAACTGCGTTGGAAAAACACAGCTGCGATTTAGAAGAAGACCGACTTGCGTTGGTTTTCATAAAATGATGTAGCTTAGTGTACTCCATCGCATGTAGTACAACTCATAAATATACTCTATCTAGATAAACAAGCAGCGGTTAGAATAGATGGCGAGACAGATTGGTTTGACATCAAGCATAGAGTCCGTCAGGACTGTGTGATATCCCCTTATTTGTTTAATCAGTATGCCGAAAATATAATGTGAATGACATCCACAACTTTACACTGTTCTACACAACACACGTGGTTCACCACCCACAACTTTAGACTCTTCTACACAACACATGTAGTTCACGATCCACAAGTTTAGACTGCTCTACTCTACACACGTGGGTCACCACCCACAACTTTAGACTGTACTACACAACACATATAGTTCACGATCCACAACTTTAGACTGCTCTACTCTACACACGCGTGCTATTAACACTAACCTGGCAACTAGGGCTACACAGTATACAATGGGTACCTCGACATATCCTAGAAAGTAAAGACGACCGACTTGATATTTACCAAAGCACCCATCCGCCGATTAGTTAAAAACTATGGCAGTAGCACTATATATCCCATAGCCCTTGTGTGGTGGAAAAGGGGTGTTTTCCTACGCATGACAATAAATGTGGATAACAAGCAATTGTTAATGGGACAGATACTACATAGTAGATAGAAAATGTTTGTTCATGGTAAGAGGGCGTTTTTGTTTTAATCTGTTTACTTTCATCATCATCATCATCATCATCATCATCATCATCATCATCATCATCATCATCATCATCATCATCATCATCATCATCATCATCATCATCATCATCATCATCATCATCATCATCATCATCATCATCATCACGACCAATCATTACAATCATTATTAACATCATTATAACCACCATCATCATCATCACCACCACCACGACCACATCACCATCATTAACATCATCATCATTACAATCATCAAGATCACCATCATCATCAGCGCCAGCAATATTATTTAAATAAAATTTTAAACAATAGGAAACTAGCGTCCTTATTAGTTTCGGAGTTTACTGTCTGCCGGTCTCCCTGGCCTAGAGGGTATACGACTTTCTCCGTAATCCCGTATATCCACGTAGGGTAACGCGAGAATTGGAAGCGGTTCTCGCCTCGTTGGTAACTTACGGGATAAGTGTGCCGGCCGCTCAGAAAGCAATGGCAAACTACTGAGCGTAATCTTGCCAAGAAATCAACGGCAGCGGTAAAATGCTGGTGTTGACAGAGATGTGGGAAAAAAAAATAAGTTTCGTAACATGATCTCTCTCTCTCTCTCTCTCTCTCTCTCTCTCTCTCTCTCTCTCTCTCTCTCTCTCTCTCTCTCTCTCTCACACACTCTCTCACTCACTCTCTCTCTCTCTCTCTCTCTCTCTCTCTCTCTCTCTCTCTCTCTCCCTCTCGGCCTGCCTAGAATACGCAAGAGGAAAGGTAACACCAATAACCTGCAGAAACTACCGAATCAGAATAGCAATGCTGCAACTGGCCGCCTGATGGAGCTTTCATCTTAGACCCATTGCTGACCAAGGCTTAAAGAATTTCATGCAATGGCATTTAGTCTTCAGGTTGCATTGCCTCGCTCTAGGGTAAGGCGTGTATCCTCCTAATTGACGAAGACCTGATTGTCTGTGAGACAGAAGGTAAAGTAATAACCAACGCCGCGTGAGTTAATTTACAATCTAGCTACGATGAAGGGGATTAGCAGTTAAACAGTACTAGTTCCTCAGACGGGTGCCCCAGTAGCATAGTGGCCAACACATTAATCTGCTGGCGAGGTAGTCTCAGGTTAGAATTCCAAGAGAGCGGATTTTTAAAAATTAACCTGATCTACCCAGCCTGAAATGGGTACGGGTGAATCTCCTTGGGAGGAATAGCGGTCTGCGTGACACTAGACACATCATCTATCAAATGTCAAGGGCAGATGGGTCTATAACATATGAGGCTAGCACCATATACCCGTTACTCACTAGACGCGAAAGGGACGTGTTTTAAACACTCAGCCTGCCTAGCCATTTGTTCGGACTCAATGCCCAGCAGAGGACGGATTCTTATGTCCATCCAGTACGGCTCAAGATTCAACACAGCCTCATAAGTGTGACTGGACACTTTACCAAATGTTCTCGGAACTGAATAGAAAGGTGAGGCTACGAGGATGGAAAATGGTCACCCCATCTTACTAACCGTGGCCTAGAATATGGTGAATCCGAACACTTCGCACCCTAACCTATCAGTGACTACGCCAGCGCGCCTGCTAATACATTATTAAAAAATAATTTACAGGACGTTGCAATCAACTGCATGCTTTCTTGGTTATTTGTGATTTCTTGCCAAGTTTACGTTCAGTAGTATGCCATTGCTTTCTGAACGACCGGCAGTCATACTATTGAATGAAAACCGGCGTAAGGTGGTTTGCTTCCAAATCGCCAGCACCTGTGCTTCGAATGCAAAAACGAGATTACAAATTGCGTTCGTTAGCCCTTCGTAACATTGTCGGCGATGATGATTATGCAGAAGTCAAATTACCATACAATGACTTACGCACTTACATTCTTCTAGGTTCATACTGTGAGCCAGTTTGGGACAATCTGATGTGCTGGCCACACTACGTCAGAGCAGGGGAGAATGTTACACAGCCATGTCCCAGTTACATAAACGGGTTTAACCCATTTGGTAAGTTTATAACATAAGCAAAAGTTACGCTGCCCTCAAAGGTATTGATTGGCGCTTATAGAAACAAAGGCAAGAAGTCGAGAAAAGAAGACAAACTCGACACTGGAGATTCATTTCGCTTTAGTTTGTTTCACCTTAGATATTTAAGCTACTCCAAACTATACTTCTCAATTTGCATGTTGGCGCAGTGAACTCACACGTAATCTGTTTTAGCTTGCATTTCGACTCATTTGAGGCCCGGTGACATTGTGGATTAGCAAGCTTGTTTATCCAACACAACCATCCAGATTCAACTCTCAAGACTTGGTTTTTCCAGCATCAGTGCGAATATAGAGTCGTCCGGGTTTCGTAATTGTGTTGTTATTGTGTGGTTAAGTTGTATAATATATCTTTTGCAGGGCGTTGTGATCACACTATTAGCAGTGAAAAGGAGAGACCACCAATGACCACCACAGTAAACAGGGAGATACTAGAACAAGTAACAAGTGTCTCCTATCTTAGATATGTAATCACGCATGTTAGCAAAAGTGAACAAGAAAATTAAAAAAAAAAAGAGAGAATAGGAGTGACCAAAAATGTTTTCAACAACATTGTAACATGCGTGAGGACCATGAAAGTAACAACGTGAGGTTGCAGGTGTGAGGTTAGAGTAAGGCAAATGTCGGGCTAGGGAGATCAATTAAAATCTGCAGCTAATGGGGGAGCCCAAAGACAGTGGGAATGAAGAGCACTTACAACGTCAAGATTAAATCACCAGTGGGCAGAAAGAACGTGCTAGAAGACAGATAAACAAAGGAAAATCTAAAAAAAGGTAATGTCCGTGGGGCCGATCTCTCTGGTCTAGAGGTTACACGACTTTCTCCGTAATCTCGTATACTCTAGTCAGTAACGTGACGTTGCTGGTATCGAATTGGTAGCGATTCTCTCCGCGTCGGTAACTTACGGGGTCTTGAGCCTGTCTCTCAGAAAGCATTGGCAAACTACTGAGCGTAATCTTGCCAAGAAATCAACAATCAGCTGAAAGATGCTGATGTTGACAACGATGTCCTGTAAAGGATATGCGAACAAAAAAAAAAAATGTCCAGTGGGAATCTGTAATTGGGATCAAGGGAGAAATAGATTCTCATGAAGGGTCCCGAGGAGGCCCAATAAAGGGAGAAGAAAGTGATGGGCAGAGGAAGTTTGGAGTTTTGGGAAAGTTAGGGGAACTTAACCCGGCAAGTGAGTAACGGGCAAGTTAGGGGAACTTGGCCCAAAGAACAAACTGAGAGGAGTGGTTACAGTCGGGCTAATGGAAAGTCCGGCCTAACTGTCTATGTGCACTATGTTAAGAAGGCCTGGAGAAGGCAGTGTTATATTAAGGATTAATGCATAAAGAAGATGTATACGAAACTTCCTGGAATCATGTTATGCATGTCACCGTGTTCTCCTATAATTAAAACTATGTTGTGTGTGCAAACAAGTGTTCTCAAGTGCCTAATAGCTATGCATAAGTATTACTGCATTGTATTCATACTGACATACCCCTGGACATAACCACAGCAGCACTGTGACAAATATGAATTCGGTATTAACATCTTGAGAGATTGACGGTGAATTAAACACGAGAATTGTCAAATGTTATGTATATTTAACGCTACTGTATGGTGCAGAAGCCTGGACAATGAAGAAGCAAATAAAAATTCGAAGAGAGACGCTGAAGATATACAGACGGATATGTCGTATTTCATGGAAACAAAAACAGAAGTTCTAGAAAAACTGGGAACGACAAGAGAGTTTTTGAAAGCAATATAAAAAGAGGCATGTTTTCGACTAAGTTAAAAGACATAATCACTCTTTTAAAAAACCATACTGAAGGTAAAGTTGAAGACAGGCCAGCAAGAATTAGACGATACAGGTGGTAAGATAACATCAAGAGATGGACAAACATCAATCTGACAGAATGTACAATCAAGGCGAGAGATTGACATTGTTGGAGATCCATTGCAGCCTGCCTTCATTGTGGGGACGACACTGATTGATTAATTGTCTCAGCTGCTCATTTATGGAATTATCTCCCACTCAACCTAAACAGTTATAAGAAGAAACTTGAAGAATCAACCGTGAATGACTGAAGAATCATCAGGGTGATGATTCAGCATAAAGTTAACTCAACCCAGGAGAATACATTCCAACCTTTAAACTCCTCACAGAGCTAAACAGGGTAAAATAGCAGATATTTATTAAACTAAAAGGAAATACTGATAGATATAACTGTCGGACTGGTAAAATAAAAGCTAACATTTGTTGCAGGTGTGTACTTCATATGCAGAACAGAGAAAACTATTTTGGCTTACACCAGCCCCATTAGAAGACAAGACTCTAAAGAGATGACAACAACTGCATACCGACTGCTGCTTTTCTTTGAATTTATTCATATTGAGTCTACAGGTGTAGCAAGGAGAAGAACCAGACTGGAAAATTAAGATGTGTATCTGATGCTTTTGTGTTGTTTAAAATGAATTAACAATAGTTGTAATTATCTCCAGAAACAGCTGCCAGATTTTGTACAGAGGACGGGACTTGGAAGACGCACCCCAGTGATGATATTAATAGCTCATGGACAGATTTCAGAAGTTGTGTGAAGGAATCTGACTACCCAGTCCCAGCTATCATTGAGGTTTGTGATTTATATTCAGCGGTAATGATAATTATTTACCTAAAGTAACTACATACATCTTCATTTATCTTAACTCCCACTCTGTTGCACCTGTTACATATCTCAAGCTATTTCCTTTATCAAATGTTGACTTCTTGTCCATGACGTAGAGACGTAAATTACAAGTACCTAAAAATTCGGAGTGGGTTCGCCGGAAAGCACGGGACACTGTTAATAGGGAAAGCTAATCTATTTGCTTTAAATCAGGCCAGTGCACTAGCAGTAGTAGCATAAATATGGACTAAGCTTGAGTTCAAAGCGAGCAGACGCAAACAATAAATCTGTATGTCAAACAATAAATCTGTATGTCAAACAATAAATCTGTATGTCAAACAATAAATCTGTATGTCAAACAATAAATCTGTATGTCAAACAATAAATCTGTATGTCAAACAATAAATCTGTATGTCAAACAATAAATCTGTATGTCAAACAATAAATCTGTATGTCAAACAATAAATCTGTATGTCAAACAATAAATCTGTATGTCAAACAATAAATCTGTATGTCAAACAATAAATCTGTATGTCTCCCTGCCTTTCTGCCTGCATGTCTGTCGGTCAAATGTGCGTCCGTTCATGCCTCCGCAAGTATGTGCGTTACTAGATAGATCTGCTGGCCACTGATCATTGATAATTTTCGATTAAAATTAACAGTGGGGCATGTGCAACAAAAAGGTATGATCATCGTAAGAGGTCTCCCCGTCCGCGAATATTTCCTTCTCTTATCTTAACACTCCCGCGAGGTACGACACTTACTTGTATCATGTCTTCCAGGTATCTTTCTCTGGCATATTTTTCTTCCGATTCGACTTGGAAAAAGTTAGGTACTTTTACTCGGCCACTTAACCTCTGTCGCAGTCTTTGCAACCGCAATTCTTTGCACCGCAGCAGAAGCCTTTATCATGGCATTTCTTACTTCGTATTCCGTCCACAGCTGGAGCTGCATTCCTGCAAGCATCGAGAGGAGGCCAGCTGTTTCACTCTTTTCCCACTGTACTGAAATAAACAATCAATTATATTCGGTACATAGTTTAGAATTTACCTGGATATTTCAAACCAAAAACTACGGCTGCTACTGCTGCTGCTGCTGCTGCTGCTGCTGCTGCTGCTGCTGCTGCTGCTACTACTACTACTACTACTACTACAAGTACTACTATTATTACAACAACAACAACAATTACAACAACTATAACAACAACAACTACCACTATTGGAGCAGTAGATGCTGGAGCAATTACAACAACAACAACAACAACACCATCACCAACACCAACAACAACAACAACAACAACAACAACAACAACAACAACTACTACTACTACTACTACTACTACTACTACTACTACTACTACTACTACTACTACTACTACCACCATACTACTACCATACTACTACAACAGCTACTACTACTACTACTACTACTACTACTACTACTACTACTACTACTACTACTACTACTACTACCATACTACTACCATACTACTACAACAGCTACTACTACTACTACTACTACTACTACTACTACTACTACTACTACTACTGCTGCTGCTACAACAACAACAACAACAACAACAACAACAACAACAACACAACAACTACTACTACTACTACTACTACTACCAAACTACTACAACAGCTGCTGCTGCTACTACTACTACTACTACTACTACTACTACTACTACTACTACTACTACTACTACTACTACTACTGCTGCTGCAACAACAACAACAACAAAAATAACAAAATCATCCCACTAACAACAACAACAGCAACGACAACAACAACAACAACGTCTACTACTACTACTACTACTACTACTACTACTACTACTACTACTACTACTACTACTACTACTACTACTACTACTACTACTACTACTACTACTACTACTACTACTACTACTTCTACTACTACTACTACTACTACTACTACTACTACTACTACTACTACTACTACTACTACTACTACTACTACTACTACTACTACTACTACTTGTCATCAACCGATGTCACAGGCATTCCGGGATAACTTCTCTCGCACCACACAAAAAGACTTGTTAGTCGTACGAGAGGAATTGATTACACATTTTATTGCCACTGGCTCTTTGCATCACATCACTGTACAACAAACAGTCGCTAACAAATCACACAAGAATAAATGCACAGAATTGCCTATCACTAGTCGTTTCCTAACCCTATTGCTAATCTATCTACTCGGCTAATGAAATAAGCATCGACGCTAAGCGATGCGTTCACTACGAAGTCTGTGTCCCGTCTGATCATTCCTCCCGTGCTGTTTACACAGTACGCGGAAGGACTTGGGGCGCACTACGGCTTTTGCGTGCGGCTTCATTCAGCACGCTAGAGTAGTGGCCTCTCTTGAGTTTCAGTTTAGTTCTCCGTGTCTATCACGTTGGCGTGATTATGCCGTGACCAGAGTGCTTACTCTCTGGTTGACACCTCCGTGTCTCATGAGAGAACTATTTAATAGTTCCCCTTCTTATTTATTCCCTACACCTACCCTGCCCTCATGTAGGGGCACTGGGTTACCTCTATTCTACTTGAGGTAGACCACTCTTTCAGGGTGGTCTTCATTCCTCTATAACTGAGTCTTTGACACACCTCCTCCCCTCCTGTGTTGCGTTACAAACTTTGACTCATGGTTGTGACGCAAGAGGTTTCTAAAAATTAGTGTATCAAATTTTTGTCAAAGACTACTGATAACTTGGTTCTGGGTAACTCAATAGACTTCTACTGACTATTGTCACAGTGTAGTATCACTTTACTTGGCTACTAGTGATCGCCACATACTTGTCTGGTTGGCGTGAGCTCTCTTCTCAATCGCAATATTATATTAATTAGAGGTTTGTCTGAACCGGACCATTGTCTTATAAGACCTGCCCTCAAATAGTAAATTAACTCACTACCCATACAAAGTTGACTTTTTTAGGGTCAACACATGAATTGCTTCATGTCCCCCATATAATATTAAACAACCCTTGCACAAGCAGTGTGCGACAGGCTTTACCTATCTCGCTTCCGCGTGTAAAGTTATCTTCCACTGTTAAGTTAGTGTTTCGTTGTCTATTGTGTCCACTGACCCGGAGTTATATACCTTTGTTCTAAAAAATGTATGTGCTTTACATGTGTGTTTTCCTGGTTGTTTGCGTGTTTGAATCTAACTAATAATATCATTTAACTTCTAACATGTGTGTCTGTCTATCCATATGTATGTAAGTTAGTTTTCAAGTGCCATAATTCGGTTAAATGTGGCCACAAACAAGTGTATAACACTAATTCGTGACTACGTTTCCGTCTTATGAGACTTAAAATACTTTCTCTAAGGTTTAATCTAAACTACACACAATACATTTAAGACAGCACATTTCAACATTGAAAGCAAACGCTTGATGCAGACAAATAATAAAAAGTCGCGCTGAGCGGCAGAAAAAATCCCCTGGCTGCCTTCACTCTCCATTGTATATTTACCATTTTCTCTCACTTTCACACTTCTGTCACACATCTTTTATTCTCACAATTATTTAAAAACCTTGAAGTGACACTGTACAAGTTTAGCTCAGTTTGAAAAGAGTTGAGCTTAATGACTGTGCATAACTTACTGCACGAGTCATGTATTTACAAAATATTCACATGAATGAAATAGGGTTGATAGTTTTTACCCTCCTATTATTAAACACTATATTCTATTGAAATACTAATACTAATTCTCTAAATATATCTATTCTAATTTGTTGTACAAAATTATCCTAATTTAAGGGAAGTAATCTAACTATCTACAAAAATGAAAATGGTGTGAGATGAGTTATGTATCTTTATGTAACAAAAATTCTAAATAATGTTTTTAATGTTTAAATGAAACAATATAATGGATATTTTTAATCTACATGGTATAGATAATGTATGTCCATGTGTATAATCCTTTTATCCTATAAAATATAACCTAATTTTAGTCCTAAATGATGAGGTTGTTAAAGTGTTCATAAAGATGGAATGAAATAAAATGAAATTAAATGACTACATGGTGTTGTTTCTATCTTAAGCTTTTTATACTAATCTTTAATTCGCTGTTATTAAGTTTAAAGTACTATCCTAATCTACTTTTATGCTAAGTAAGTGGGTAAATTAATGATTTATCTAAACTAAAAAAAAATCTATTATATTCCCTAAATCTAATCTAACTCTTTATTAAAGTAACTAACCTAACTATAATTTACCACTATCTTAAAACCGTTATATTACATATCACAATAAATATATATATATACATGGTATTTATTTACCTCAGGTTAGTGGTTGCCATAACGTATAGAAATTGCTTTCGTTGGCATAGTTTATATATACACAATTATCCTGGGTATGCTAACTACACTACACAGTCATACTTGTGTCTTATGGGTGTTTTAGCTTGAACAATTGTCCAAGTTACACTTCTGACACCACTTTATCCTAGCCTGTCATCAACCGATGTCACAGGCATTCCGGGATAACTTCTCTCGCACCACACAAAAAGACTTGTTAGTCGTACGAGAGGAATTGATTACACATTTTATTGCCACTGGCTCTTTGCATCACATCACTGTACAACAAACAGTCGCTAACAAATCACACAAGAATAAATGCACAGAATTGCCTATCACTAGTCGTTTCCTAACCCTATTGCTAATCTATCTACTCGGCTAACGAAATAAGCATCGACGCTAAGCGATGCGTTCACTACGAAGTCTGTGTCCCGTCTGATCATTCCTCCCGTGCTGTTTACACAGTACGCGGAAGGACTTGGGGCACACTACGGCTTTTGCGTGCGGCTTCATTCAGCACGCTAGAGTAGTGGCCTCTCTTGAGTTTCAGTTTAGTTCTCCGTGTCTATCACGTTGGCGTGATTATGCCGTGACCAGAGTGCTTACTCTCTGGTTGACACCTCCGTGTCTCATGAGAGAACTATTTAATAGTTCCCCTTCTTATTTATTCCCTACACCTACCCTGCCCTCATGTAGGGGCACTGGGTTACCTCTATTCTACTTGAGGTAGACCACTCTTTCAGGGTGGTCTTCATTCCTCTATAACTGAGTCTTTGACACTACTACTACTACTACTACTAGTACTACTACTACTGTAACTACTACTACTACCATACTACTGCAACAGCTACTACTAATACTACTACCACTACTACTACTGCTGCTGCTGCTGCTACTACTACTACTACTACTACTACTACTACTACTACTACTACTACTACTACTACTACTACTACTACTACTGCTACTACTACTACTACTACTACTACTACTACTACTACTACAACAACAACAATTACTACTACTACTACTACTACTACTACTACTACTACTACTACTACTACTACTACTACTACTACTACTACTACTACTACTACTACTATTACAACTACTACTACTCTTACAACCATACTACTTCAACAGCTACTACTACTACTACTACTACTACTACTACTACTACTACTACTACTACTACTACTACTACTACTACTACTACTACTACTGTAACTACTACTACTACCATACTATTACAACAGCTACTACTACTACTACTACTACTACTACTATTACTACTGCTGCTGCTGCTGCTACTGCTGCTGTTGTTGCTGCTACTGCTGCTGCTACAGCTTCTACTCCTACTACTACTGCTGCTGCTGCCGCTGCCGCTGCACCTACCACTACCACTACCACCACCACCACCACCCACCCACCACCACCCATCAATCAAGGAGACCACCCACCACCACCACACATTAACACCACCACCCACCACCACCACCCACCACCACCACCTCCCACCACCACTACCACGACCACCACCACTACTACTACCACCACCACTACCACTACCACTACTACTACTACTACTACTACTACTACTACTACTACTACTACTACTACTACTACCGCTACTACTACTTCTTCTACTACCACTACCACTACCGCTACAGCTACTACTACTACTACTACTACTACTACTACTACTACTACTACTACTACTACTACTACTACTACTACTACTTGTTACAGGACGTTGCAGTCAACATCAGCATTTTCCAGCTGCTGTTGATGTACTAGGCAAGATTACGCTCAGTAGTTTCCCATAGCTTTCTGAGCGACCGGCTCTCATACCCCGTAAGTTACAGCGCGGCGAGAACCGCTGACGATTCTCCTGCAGCTGCGTTACTCACGAGAATATACGGGATTACGGAGAAAGACATTAACCCCTACGCCAGTACTACTACTACTACCAACATATACACTGTTACCACCACTATCATCACTACCACCGTTACCACCAATAGCACCATCCTACTACAACTGCCACCGCTACCACTCATTCTACATCAACGACCACCTTCACCACTATTATTATCACTTCAAAGTGTGGTGTTGTCTGGCGTGTATATCCCAATCCTTGTTGTCCACTGTCCGTGCCTTTCCATACCATTATGCCAGAACAACTGTCAACAACAGCCTGCCTTTGTATCCGATCTAACGCAGAAACACATGCCTATAGTGATCCAGATATCAACCATCGGATATGCTCTGTCTCTGGGCACACTGATAGTGGCCACAACAATCATGGTCTTCTTCAGGTACGTTTCCTTGTATTATTGTGTGACTTCAGTAAAGTTATGGTTGTGTTATTGTGTGAGTTCAGTAAAGTTATGGTTGTGTTATTGTGTGAGTTCAGTAAAGTTATGGTTGTGTTATTGTGTGACTTCAGTAAAGTTATGGTTGTGTTATTGTGTGAGTTCAGTAAAGTTATGGTTGTGTTATTGTGTGAGTTCAGTAAAGTTATGGTTGTGTTATTGTGTGACTTCAGTAAATTTATGTGTGTGTTATTGTGTGAGTTCAGTAAAGTTATGATTGTGCTATTGTGTGAGTTCAGTAAAGTTATGGTTGTGTTATTGTGTGAGTTCAGTAAAGTTATAGTTGTGTTATTGTGTGAGTTCAGTAAAGTTATGGTTGTGTTATTGTGTGATGTAATTAAAGTTACGGTTGTGTTATTGTGTGATGTAATTAAAGTTACGGTTGTGTTATTGTGTGAGTTCAGTAAAGTTATGATTGTGCTATTGTGTGAGTTCAGGAAAGTTATGGTTGTGTTATTGTGTGAGTTCAGTAAAATTACGGTTGTGTTATTGTGTGATGTAATTAAAGTTACGGTTGTGTTATTGTGAGGTTTTACACTAGTGATCGTGGCATTATTGTGAAGCTTTGGGTTCGCTAACTTTAAATTCAAGTATAGTTTATATACATACTACTACTTCTAATGCACTGAGCTGATTTGTGCTTGTGGATTACTTTCCCTATCATCAGTGTCCCTCGTCATCAGGCGAACTCACTCCGACTTCTAAGATACTTGTAATTTACGTCCCCAAGTCAAGGACGAGAAGCCAACAATTTAATCTAACTGACCAATGTAGGGGTTGAACCCGCTACCACGACATCAGCACATCGGACATTACAGAATGAGTGCTCTTATCCATTCAGCCATGCTGACCTCCGATTGTGAGGTTTCATACACATTATCATTGTGTTATTGTTTGATTTCAGGAAATTGTCTTTCTATTATTGTGTGATTTCAATAAAATTATCGTTATGTTATTGTGTGGTTTCGTGTAAATTATCCTTGTGTTTGAATAACGAAGACACAAACAATAGATTGCACGATTTATTGCCTGGCATATTTCGCTGCATCTCGTCAGGTACATACTGCAGAAATCACACAACTTACGTGAATTAACTAGATAAATCCTTCAAGTTGAAATATACACATATTCGCACAGTAATGTCAATTATCTACCACGGTAATTTTAAACTAACATGTCTTTGCGCTTCAAGTTGGCCAGCTTGGACTGGGTTTCTTCTATCTGGTTTTTTTGTCAGTCGTCTCAGGTTTTTTCTTGTCGGACATATTCTGTCGGCCCTCAGAGATCTGAAATACCGGTGAGGAAATATCCCCGTCCTTAGGCATTCGAGAAATCTCAATCGACAATCCTGTAACGATATTTTACACTTCAGCTTGAGTAATCCATCTAATCGCTTCACAGTTGATAATGGGAGGCGACGTTTGTGAATTACCGTGGTAGATAATTGACATTACTGTGCGAATATGTGTATATTTCAACTTGAAGGATTTATCTAGTTAATTCACGTAAGTTGTGTGATTTCTGCAGTAAGTACCTGACGAGATGCAGCGAAATATGCCAGGCAATAAATCGTGCAATCTATTGTTTGTGTCTTCGTTATTCAAATTTACTACAGGAAAACATTGTTTTGAATATCCCTGTGTTATTGTGTGATTTCAAGAAAATTATCCTTGGTTTTATGTGTGCTTTTAGGAAACTATTGTATTATTGTGTTGCTTCGAGAAGTTATTGTTATGATACTGTGGGTTTTAAGCTAATTATCGTTTGGATATTGTGTGAAATCAAGGAGTTATTATTGGATTATTATGTGTTTCAGTCAAGTTGTCATGGTGTTACTGTGTGGCTTCAGGCACGGTTTCATTGTGTTCTTACGCAGCTATAGTGGTTTATTGTTGTGATACCTCAGAAGTCGGAGTGGGTTCGCCTGTTGTCGAGGGACACTGGTAACAGGAAAAGCTAATCCACTCGCAAAATCAGTCAAGTGTACTAGAAGCAGAAGCACGTGCATGGACTACGCTTGGGTTCAAAGCCAGTGAACGAAAAAAAGTTATCGTTGCTTTATTGTGTGGATTCATGAAGTTATCGCTGTGTTATTTTGGGACTTCGTTGTGTTAATGTTTGACTTCAAGAAAATTATCGTTGCCTTATTCCGATGCTTCAGGCAAGTTTTCGTTACTTTATTGTCTGGCTGCGAGAAACTATTCGTGTGCTGTTGTGCAGCTTCATGGAGTTAGCGTTGTCTTGTCGTGTATTTTTTATATGTGATAAAAAGTTATCACTGTTATTGTGTGACTACAGGCAAGTTATCGTTGTTTTAATGGGTGGCTTCAGGCAGAGAAAGAAAGACTTGAAAGAGAGTTGGATAAACATGAGAATGAAACAGGAAACTGGTGGAGGACATAGAATAAAATATCAGGTTTCACCATTTACGTTTAAAAATAACATGTAATGAAAACATTGAACTAACCACTCATAGCTAACCATTTAGGCAACCTCAATATCTACATCCAAACCAATAGAACTAGTTAACGTAACCACATACGTAATTCATGTCTATTCTCTTACCTTTTTGTATGTCTGATTGTCCATATGGGAGGTGTTTCTGAGACGGCCAAACTTCATTTTTGCGCCAGATCACGTGGGTGTAAAAAGAAATGATAAGCTAATAGGCCTCGGAGTTATCTGTATCTGAGACCCTCGCTATTTGCTGTAAGTCTGTATCGTGTACTTACGATACCATGCTGATTACAATTTACCCGGATGACATATTGACTTTGTCATTATATCTTCTTCTTCTCTGCGTTCATCCGGAGTGTTTTTTCAGATGTCATTGCGGTGTGTCTGGTTAGGCACCCTTGGGTCGAAACCCTTAGGCCAACACACCCGACTTTTAGCGTGCATTTTTGACCAGGTTAGCATCCCTTGGAGACTCTCACTTTTGTGGCACTGTCCACCTCCCAGCTGGTCAAGTTGGAACAGTCGAAGACTGCACGGTAATCCCTCAAATGAAGGCAGGGACAGTCCATAGCATTTTCCGCCATCCTGGGTGGCTTCCATAATTGCAGAGCCGGCACATAACGCTCTGGTACTGGGCTCACCGAGGGAATCGTCACGTCCTGCTCATGGCTGCTTTAATTCCTCACTTCAATATATTGGGCATTTCGTTCGCCCCGGGCCGTTCCCGCACAAACCAGACAGGTCTGCAGACAGTATCCACTCAGCGAGTTTTCGGACATGTGCTTGTCGTTGCGCCCGTCAGAGCTGTTCCAGGCACGACAGACATTCGGAAAACTACCTAGTCAGAGCTGTTCCGAACAAGAGCGGCATTCGGAAACTAGGTAGTCAGAGCTGTTCCTAGCACGAGAGACATTCGGACGAGACATTTCACTCGGACGTAAATGCGTAGTGCCAATTTTTAGTTTGCCACCCGTAGGACGGCACTTTCGACTTCAGCAGGCATTTTTTAATGAGGTTAGCTTCCTCGGGTTTCGAGGCACGTTAGACGTATTGTTGTGATGTCGCCCACATCTCAGCTGGTCAAGATAGAACGATCATCGACATCACGGTTATCCCTCAAGGGAAGGCAGGGGCAGACCATGGGCCTATCCAAGGCTATCCAAGGAGGCTTCCATAATTGCAGAGCCGACACATATTGCTCTGAGACTGGGCTCACCCGAGGGGTTGCCTCGTCCTGCTCATGGCTGCTTTAGTTCCTCACTTCCATGTGTTGGGCATCTCGCTTGCCACCGGTCGCTAAATCACATACCAGGAACGGTCAGTCTGCAGGCGACATCCACTAGATAAGCTTTCGCTTCGGACTACGCAATGGATTCGCTAGCCGTGCGTTCCATTTCGTGTTGAGACATTTATCCACCTTGTTTTTCCACCTTTGTCTACACTCTCTATGAGTTAGATAGTCAGTTTTCGTAGCCTTTCATTCGACTGGGGCACTTCTTCAACCTTTTTGTACTCGCTCACGAGGTAGGCTACATGTGCTGCCGGCTCAGCACCTTACCTCCGTACAGCAGTGAGCGAGAAACGGGCGGCCCTCTCATCCGGGGATCCCTCATATCCCCCAGCTGAGAGCCTTCGGACAGGTATCTGAACTGGGCATGTAGCGTGCTCAGTACCTCACCTCCGTATTTCGGTAGGTGAGTTTTCGGCCCGGCTCACTCATCCAAGGGTAGTAGCTTAGAGGCGTTCAGCTACATCTCTCAGATGGTGGCCTTTGTGTAAGTGTCTGGACCAAGTTTGTGGCTTCGTGCGCTTGAGTTTAAAATCTGACTGCTATCCTCAGTCTACCTGCAGAGCAGCAGGTTGTGTCTCTCTTAGTCTGGTCCCTATCCCATGAGCTGTCCGATATGTAGTTTTTCATCCATCGACAAGCACATGGGGTCGATGGGACACGCAAGCTCCCCCACCACGGCAAGGTGGAGACACATCGGGGGAGTTGTCATTAAATGATTAGTACAATGGTTCTCAACCGGTGGGAGATTTCCCAAAGGGGGGGGGGGGGAATTTTAGGGTTTCCAAGGGGGGGGGGGGGTGGAATTAAGATTGTACCAAGATCGCGTTAATACAAGAACCGATTACTTGATATTGGTTTTCCCTCCAAAGTTTACGATTATTTACTTCTTCCCCCTTTTGAAATTCGTTTATAACGTAAGTAGACATGCAAATCACTTTTTATGTAACGTCTAGACTTGTTCTAGTATGTGTTATTAAATTTAGCTTCCATTTTTACGTACACTGTGTAGGGGGGATTTATAGTGAGAAAATACGAAAGGAGGGGGGGGGGGGAGTGACATTCCGAACATATGGTGAAGGGGTGCATGGGCAAAAAAAAGGTTGAGAACCACTGGATTAGTAAGATTGATATATCCCATTTTTTAATGTACTGTTTTGTTAAAGTTTTAATGGGATTGTTAATCATTTTTTGGCAGTTTTTGTGTGTGCTTGTGATTTCTTAGCAAGTTTATGTTCACTAGTTTGCCATTGCTTTCTGAACGACCGGTGTTCAAACCATTGTATGAAAACCAGCACAAGGCTGTCTACTTTCTAATCGCCGGCAGCTGTGTTTCTAAAGCGGTATACGGGACTACGAATTGCCTTGGTAAACCCTTCGCCTCAACGCTGGCTATTATAAGGTCGATAATACATGTATATATTCACAGTATCAATATTATTGTTATATGTTCAACCGTGTAATTATATTTGACAGGAAACTGCATTGCCAGAGAAATACAATCCACATCAATCTGTTTATCTCCTTCATGTTGCGGGCGATCGTGTCTTTATTGAGGAACACACTTCTTGTGAGACACTTTGCCCTGCCAAGTGATATCAGATATACAGAATATGGAACTCTTGTGTTCATACAGGAGGGAACGGTAATGATACGATTGTTATAACGTAAACATTTCAAATACTTTTACAAACTGGACATTTTGCTTGAAAACGAACGCTTCTTTCATACTTAGCCTACCCGTTTTCCCTCCAGTCTTATCAAAGAAGATTGTGTATCATGTATCAATTTACAAGTGATCAATGCGTTTTTAAATATAATTGGAAACCGATGATCGTGTGTCAGTTATTTTCATAATTTTTAAATACTTGTTTTGTAGGTATTGTTTTGTTTTAAACTGTTAGTTTGTCTATTGCTGTAAATTATGTATCTATTCGTATATGTGCATTACGGATACTAAACATGCCATTATTATCAATGTGATATATATATATATATATATATATATATATATATATATATATATATATATATATATATATATATATATATATATATATATATATATATATATATATATATAATGAGATATTATATTACTTTGTTGTCGTCAGTTTAATGCAGCGCTTCAAACTACTGTTTGTGCTACACATTTGTAAATATGCTTAATATGCTTATGCGGGGTTGTGTGGGTAGGGGATTGTGTTGGGTGGATTTGGGATGGAAGGGCGGGTGGGGAGAAGTGTATTGTGTGTGGGTTTGAGATATGTGTGCGGTGTGTTGGTGGGGGATGTGTGAATGATGTGTGGGTGGAGGGTATGTTTGTGGTGGTATGGGTGGAGGATAGTGTGTGGTGTGGGGGATGGGTGTGGGGAATGTGCGTATGGGTGGGGTATATGTGTGGGTGAGCAGGGGATTGTGGTGGTTGGGGGAAGTATGTGGGGGAGTGTGGGTGGGAGATGTGTGTGTGGATGGGGAATGTGTGGGTGGGGGTGTGTGAGTGGCTTAGGGATGTGTAGGTGGGTGAGGGAGTTGTATGTGTCGGGGTGGGATGTGTGAATGGGTAGGGGTATTGTGATCGAGAGATGTTTGGTTGGGAGTGGGTGGGTGGGGTGTGTGGGTGCGTAGTGGAGGATGTATGCGTGAGTGAGTGTGTGTTGGTGGACGGGTAGGGAATGCGTGTGTGGGTGGGGAGAGGTGTGTGGTGTGTTGGTTGGTGATATTGTGTGGGTGAGGTATGTATGTGTGGGTGGGGGATTTTTGTGGTGTGTGAGTGGGGGTATGTGGGGTGGATGGGTAAGGGTATCTGTGTGGGTGGGAATATTGTGTGGTATCTTGGTGGGGGATATGTGTGTGGTGTGTAAGTGGGGATGTGTTGGTGAGGGATATGTGTGTGTGTGTGTGGTGCGTGGGTTGGGAATAGTGCGTGGTAGGGGGTGTATGTGATGTGCGGGTGGGGGATTGTGTGGTGGGGGATTAGGTTAAGGCATGTGTGGGTGGGTGGAAGTTGTATGTGTGGGTGATGGGGTGTGTGTGAGTGGATTGGGGATGTATGGGTGGTTAGGGAGATGTGTGTGTGTGGGGGGGGGGGGTGGTAAGGACATGTCAGTTGATGGGGATGTGTGTGTATGGTTTGAGGATGTGTGAGTGGATGTGCGATGTGTGGGTTGGTGGGGGATTGTGTGTGTGGGTGGGAAATATGTTGTCGATGGAGATGTGGCTGGGGGATGGGTGGTTTGAGGTGTGGGTGGGGAGAGGATGTGTGGGGTAGGATGTGGATGGGCGTGGGATGTGTGGGTTGGTGGGGGAATGTTTGTGGGTGGCGAGTGTGTTTTGGTTGGGGGATCAGGTGAGGGCAGTGTGTGTGGGTGGGGGATGTGCGGGAGGGGGATGGGTCGGTTGGTGGGGTATGTATGTGTCCCTTGGTGTGCGTGTGTGTCGGTAGATGGGGGTGTGTATGTGTCCCTTGGTGCGCGTGTGTGTGGGTAGGTGGGGGTGTTGTGTGGGTGGGGTGATGTATGGATAGGTGGGAGATGGGCTTCATAACATGGTAATTAGCCTTGTTTATGTTTACAACATTCATTTCACAATGTTTATTTTTCTTCCTATGTAAATGTATAATGCTCTTGATGAACGAAAGACGAGTGATTGGAAGGGCCGAATGTAAGACGGGCCTTCGCGCCCAATTTGTGACCCTAATAAAGTTGATTTGATTTGATTTGATTTGATTTATCCACATGTTGGGCACGAAGAAGATAATTTGTGAACAAGGTAACAATGAGGAAAGTTCACTTCAAACTGCTGCATGTATTGACGTAAAGTCAACATGTTGTATATACACACTGTTAGGTCCACACGTTGAATATATTAATGCAGTTGCCATTGCAGGGGATAGTCATGTAAAGTCCAAATGTGTGTATATATTCATGCAGTTTCCAAGTGTTGGGTATAGTAATGTAAGATCAAATGTTGGATATATTTAGGTAAGGTCCAAATGTTGTATATACTCATGTAAGGTCAAAATGTTGAATATGTTCATGCAGTTTCCAAATGTTGGTTGTAGTCATGTAAGGTCCAAATGTTGGATATATTCAGGTCAGGTCCAAATGCTTGTATATACTTATGTAAGGTCCAAATGCTGAATATATTCAGAAAGTTTCCAAATGTTGTGTTTAGTCATGTAAGGTCCAAATGTTGGATATATTCAGCTTAGGTCAAAATGTAAGATACATTCATGCAATTTCCAAATGTTGGGTATAATCATTTTAGGTCCAACTTTAAGTCACTGAAAGTAATTCATGCATCTTTTCTTTCAGCATTGGGAATGCAAGCTGCTCAACACTCTGTGGCAGTACTCACTCAACGCCAACTACATGTGGATTTTCGTGGAAGGACTATACCTACACACTCTGATTTTCTTTGCCATCTTCTCGCAATCGACAAAATTCTTTAAACTGTACATAATTATCGGATGGGGTAAGTCATCTTCACCATCGTGTCTCTCTTCTCATAATGCGACTACAAAACAACAGTTCACGTGTACAAATAGGCACAATCACAAGATTGTGTACATGTGACAACTGCAGCACTAGATCGTTAATCTTTTCAGTTGTTCATTAAACCATTAGCATATTGGCTAGACACTAGCCTGCCAACCGAAGAGGTCAGGGGTTCGATTCGCAGCTAGGGCGAATTTGAAATTTTGAAAATTGACCTGGGTTTTCTGGTCGACCCAGCCTGACATAGTCACAGAAAAATGTCTTGGGTAGTAAGGGTGGTTGGTCGGATACTGACCTCATCATACGCCTAATGCCGATTGGTCTATACAAATATGAGACGAACATGATATGCCCAATAGGTCTCACTGCGTGACAAGGAGTTTTATTCCTCAATTTTTGTTTTTTAAACGTTATATAAACTTGTTGATCATTTGAAAGTAGATTAATTAGTATATTTCTGCATTGACTATACATACATAATACCAAGAATTCGTGAGGTCAACGAAAAAGCTGTTTATTATTGACATTTCACAACTGTCTCTAGTCTGTTGGCAAAAATCTAGCAAATAAATACAATTAAATATTTTACATTTTTGACAACATATGTAAAAACTATATTGGCCCACACAGTCACAAAGAACAATTCAAATGTAGCTACGATTCCAGAGATTTTTTTTTTTTAATAGATCAGCAAAGTGGTCAAGCCGTTTGCTTCACTCTCTCAAGGTCGAGCGTTCCTTTCCGGACTGTGCCGTTCAGACTACGAGTGCATTGTGCCCTAATGCTGGAACTATGCAGGTTGGCTGGTGGCTTGCAGTTCTATGGAGAAAGATCGAGCCAAATGGGGCAAAACTCTGTGCCCTGAAGCCGATCCTTTAGGTTTTGACCTGTACGCTTTATAATCTGTGGATATGAAGCAAAACCTTTCTAGAACTTTCGTGAACAATTTGAGAAAATGAATCTTTCATTCGACAAGTATAATCGGCAAGCTATTTCTAGAACATGATCGCAAATAACAAAATGGACGTTGTGGTCAAAACCTTCGTTGATACATAACAACAAAAACACACCGATACAAATAATTAAACTCTCTCTCTCTCTCTCTCTCTCTCTCTCTCTCTCTCTCTCTCTCTCTATATATATATATATATATATATATATATATATATATATATATATATATATATATATATATATATATATATAGCTACTCATAGTTGCCTCCTTGTGGACTTGACACGTATGTGATCGAATACCGTGTGTATGATTATAACAATCCAGCTAGACCGTAACAACATACGGATGTGAGCCACGAACCATTTACAGTCACTGAAGAAGGAAATCGAAACTTTGGAACTGAAATGTAGCAGAGCAATTTGTTGAATACCATGGATCACGAAATAAATAAATATTGACAGTCTACCAAATGTGAACTTCGAAGTGACATAAAATAACTACGCAAGCACAGACTAATGCTGCCGTCGAAGCAATTCACAATTTCCTGCAGATTTGCATCACTGTCACGTTAGCATTTCTTACACCGCCAGACCTTGTAGCATTGCCTTTTGTTTTCTTGAGGAGATACTTGATATCTTTCAGATGCACGATATCCTCAAATATCTTGTCATTGATTGTTCGAGCGAGCTCTTCAGAACTGCTTTTCTAATGTTCTTGTTATTGTTCTTGTCATTGTTGTCTGCCTGCTACAAAAACGTCTCAATGAATACCTCTCCCTTCGACTTGTCAATTATCAAAGACTGATAATATTTTCATCAACGGAATGTCAGTGAGCAAAGCCTGGATATTTAAACAGACGGGCGATGTTTTGTTTGTTTGTTGATTTCATGGTGCTATTTCGGAAGCACATGATTAAGACAAATACCGTCTCGCGAAATCGTGAAATCATCACTGCCGATAGGATAGCCAGTTAACTGTGTTAACCCGATTCTCAAAAAAGATAAGGAAAACATATTTTGCTTTCACTGCAAACAAAGATTGTTGACAAGATCTGACAAATTAAATGTCCATGTTATCACGACAATCAGGCAACGACATAACCGTGATAGTATTTTAACCAGAGATTGTCTATTAAAATCTGGTAGTGCATGCGGCCTAATGAAGAACCATTGCCATAGAATATTCTATTTGTACGTTAAAGTTCTCAAACACAACTAAAAACCAACATTCCTAGAGTAGAATTTAGCCAATTTAAAATTTTTTCCAATTAGAATAAACTGAATAATTATGTAAGAATACTGTTTTGCAGTTCGAAGACAGCTTTCTCCTGCAAAATGGTAATATAACAATTTCTAATATCCCCCGCAAAACGATGTCTAATCGAAGGTACAATAGCGATTGTATGTATCTTTTATTCCCCGAACATATTCTCAGAACCAGAATGGTAAAATTCCACGATAGCACTGATGCTTGAAGAATAATACTTGTTGTTTCTATTTCCAGTGTTTCCACTCATCTTCATCATGTTTTGGGTGATTGCACGGATATTCAAGAACAATACCTTGTAAGTTGCTACAATTAGTACTCAACATGAACTCACTGTGCACCCAGTAACTCATTGTACGTGCATTGGTTGATCTGTGCATGACAACATTTTCTGATCTCCTTATATGCTAAACATTTGTTTCTTTAATGTAATCCATGGTTAGGTTAAAAGAGCTAAATAACATGTCTGGACATCTCCGGGACAGAAGGGTATTAAAGTAATCAATGTTCAGGCTGGAAGAACTAAAGAAAATGTCTGGACATCTCTGGGGTATAAGGGTATTGAGTTTAAAATGGTTTACAAGGCAAGTCGATCGTCTGCATTGCACCGAATTTGATCCCATATGGCTCTGTCTCCTTCCGCATGGAGGCGTGTCGAAAGCCTCCCACAATGCACGAACTCCGTAGCTCCAGTAACAACCTACAGCAGACTCCGAGATAAATGCATTCGTGAACCGAACGACGTAGACCGTAATCGAACCCACGATCTTCGGAACGCGAGGCAGGCGGCGTAACTACTTCGCCGCGGAGCGTCCCGGGGCATTAAGTAACATCTGTCTATGACAGAAACTAATGGAGACACTGTTAGGTGGGCCGTGGGCCTGCTACATGACGATGATCTGGGAAAAATCATAAGGAGTAAAGTAGAGATCGTATCCATCAACTATTAGGTACCTGAACCCAAGCTGATATATGTATAGACCACACGGAATTTGATGGGTGATGTGGTCAATTTCACACCTGTCACCTTTTCTTCCCAGAACGTTTTCTGGTACCTATTCGAGCCTCAGGTCAATTTACGAAAAAATATGCGCTTCGAGGTGGATGCGAACACTTATCCACCAGGCTGGCTGACAGGCGTGCTAACCAATGCGCTACCGCAGCTCTCTGGGACAGCTTGTGGAAATTAGAAAACATCCAATGGTAACGGAAATGTGTTTTCTGAGGAAAATACAAAGAATGCAACAGACGAACATAATTATGAACGAGAAAGGCCTTCTAGAAACAGATGAAAGACATAAATTGAATAGAAAAATTAGAGTTATACTTAGACATGTTATAAATATGAAAACTTAATGACGACTGGCAAAATTGATGGACACCGAACAAGAAGAAGAAGAAAATAAATGTCTGGATGGCTTGGCCAAATGGCAAGGAAAGCAACAAGAACATTATCGACATGACACATAATGATGCTGAAGAAAAATACAGCGGCGGTGTCCCCTTGACTCCCTTCGGTTTGTGTATGGTTGACTCCACTAGCTTTGTCTACAAGACAGACCCTGCAAGGCAGCAGGGGGAAGAGGTTCTATATGGCGCATCTTACCCGCCAATGGCCACGTCACAGAGTTTTAGGTGGGATGTTGGAACATGAACTTATGTTCATAAGATGCGTCAATAGTACTATTTTTCCGAATAGAGAAAAGTTTCATGAAATAAATTTAGAGCTAATACTCCACAGCACATAGAACAATTTGCAGATTGATATGCATTGATAGTGAGATAGCTCCACAACGCATATTATAAGTTACACATGGGAATTGAAACTGCATGCATAGGAAAATTGGCAGTGAAGCAAAGATGTCTGCTTAGTAGAAAGCAATCACTTAGGCTATCTCTTCACATGCATTGTTGATCTAACTGTCTCACAATTCATATTTTAAACACAATGATACATATACCTTATCAAAAGACAAGGTTACACATTCATTATGAGTTTACAAACATACCTAGGCTCCAGAGAGTGAATTGATTTTGGGCTAATTGCCCTACAAAGCGGGAAGCGACTTGTCTTTTCGAACGTTCCAGACTACAAGTAACCTCTAACGCCCAGCTGATTTAAGCGACAATGTCTGGGCAGGGTACTCGACCAATAATTTTTCTCGCATTTGAACAATATATATATATATATATATATATATATATATATATATAAATTATGACGTCATCGAAACAAAGACTAGCACATTTCCCTCCAAGGCGTGGTAACCAAGGAGTCCATTCCTAGGAAACTGTAAGGACGCCAGATATTTTTACCTACCCAAAGTATTTCAAGATCCTCGCCGGTGATATGGAGTTCGTGCACTGAGCTGAGTTTCTCCAGACTCAGGTTTGAGTTAGGAGGAGAACGAGCACTTATGAGTTACACCCGTGTGCCGTGATGTTTATCCATCGACTAAACTAAACTAAACTAAACTAAAAATACAATGTCCCTTTATTTCTCAACATAATTTCCACCTACTTTGATGCACTTATCCCATCGTTTTATCAGTCCCCTAAACCGGCTGCGTGCTCTGTTTTCTAAACTACGTTTTCACTTCTCATTCAGCTTTGGCGTCATTTGCGAAATGTCTCCCGCCAAGGTAGGTTTTCAGTGGACTTAGCCCCTAGCGATTTCCCGTAAAGCGATGCATAGATGGGTAGAAGACGTCACGAGGAAGAGTCAATAAGTAGGTCACACAGTTCTGTGGGATGGCGGGTGAATGAAAACAAGGCTCGTAATTCTATGCAGCCGGTTTGGGAGGATTGATAAAACGATGGGATACGTGCATCAATGTTAATAGAAATTATGTTGAGAAATGAAAGTGACAATGTATGTATAAAAATAAACTGGTTTCAAGTTGTTATCATACTTAGTTATTTTTCGTCAGCCATTTGTGACTTACTTATTAACTTATCCGCGTATATACCCCTCGTGTTATTGTGTTATATATATATATATATATATATATATATATATATATATATATATATATATATATATATATATATATATATATATATATATATATATATAATCTTTCTCATAGGGCCTTTTTCCGTTCAGTATATTTTATAAATGCCAGTGCATGCATTGATACATTCTAGTTACAGTTTGTTGAAACAGTTGATCATTGAGCGTCCGTGTACTTCCTTTCAGGTGTTGGAACACCCACGACAAGAATTTCTACTGGATTCTGAATGCTCCTATAATTTCATCAATATCGGTTCGTTATGGTGTTATTGTGTGCATTTATTTTATGACAGTTTATATGTGGAATGTTTGGGAGTCTTTTCGGCAGATGTTGGCATGAGTTAGCATTTAAATAAGAAGTGTTGACTAACCTTTGCTATAGATAATCAACATAAAGCGGAAATCGTAAATAGAAACATTAAAGAGGACTTCTTTTGCCACCACCACCAACACAAACACAACCATTACAAACACTACTATCACAAACGCCACCATTACCAACAGACCCCACCACAAACACAACCGCCATCACCAGTACCACCACCAACGTCACCACCACAACCACGACCACCATAACCAATACCACTATCACGGCAATCACTACCACTACCGCTAAAACACTACCACCACCACCACTAACATCTCTACCAACACCACTACCAACAAAACCACCACCAGTAACATCACCATCAACATCATCACCACCAATACCACCATCACAACCACCACCATCACCACTCCTGCCACCAACACAACCACCACCACTAAAATCACCACCAACATCACAACCACCATCACCAACAACACCGCCATTCACTACCACCAACACAACCACCACCAACACCACCACCACTGCTATCACCACCACCACTGATATCACCGACATTACCACCAACACTACCACAACACCACCGCCACATCACCACCACCCCAGCGCCACATCACCACCACCCCACCGCCACATCACCACCACCCCACCACAAGACCACCACCACCGACACCACTACTACTATCACCACCAAAACCACTATCACCACTACCACCACCAACACCACGAACACCACTACCACCACTAACAAGTAGTAAGGCGTATCTCTAAGGCTGACGCGTAATGGGAAATGTCCTCATCAAACAATGTGCTTCCTAATGAGCAGTATATCTAAGGCTGACGCGTAATGGGAAATGTCCTCATCAAACAATGTGCTTCCTAACGACACGGTTTCATTGTTTTGCACTCTTCATTATCCAGGCTTGCTATCTGTTGGCTCATTGGCTTTCTTTCACACACATCTCATGCCTCTCAGCTCTTGAATGTTGACGACACAGCTGACGAAATCTCTGCTCACGATGAACATGATCCCGACACAGTTAATTTAATATATAGCATCACTCATCATCATCATTTGCCATGCCGAAAGGCGTGCGCGGTCATGTTTCGCCACCTCACCAGAGTCGTGGATCAGTTCAGTGTTCTTGTCTCGACCATGCCACGTGGCCAAGCCATTCAAATAGTTACTTCTCTGCCTTCCCCTTGTTCCCTTCCCCTCGATTTTGGCAGTTGTCACCAAGTTCTCCAATTTATATCTTCTCATAACGTGACCAAAAATGTGTGACTGTCTACATCTAATTTCTCTAGTCAGTTTACGATTTTCACTTGTCTCTTGTAAGATTTGGTCAAATCATCAATTAATCGCTCATATGAATGAATAATTTAAACATTTCACTATCAAATTTAATCCATGATATATTAAACTGAACAATCAAAATGGACAGCAGCTCCACCAAAGGATAACAGAAGGGAATTAACAGTAATTTGTCTCACTTGACAGATCTGCATCGGAAGCTCATGAGCCAAGTTCTCAATTTGACGTGTTAGATATTTCTCTCACTGGTTCACGGGCCCCGCACACTGCGTACCAACCGTGCTTCACCAAACTCATGCTGTTGTTGTGGTCATTAACCTCCAATAAATCAGTCAGGTCATGACACCTCACTGCCTCCCTACTGATACCATGGGAATATTCAGGCTCTTTGTATCACCACAAAGTCGAGTCACGACAGCCACCATCACCACCACCACAAGCATTACCACTACCATCACCAACAGCACCATCGCAACCAGGCCTCACACAGATTAATTACCATCCCCGACACTATGAACACCACCAAGATTACCAATACATCACCCACAACCACTAACACCAGCACCACTACCACCATTACCAAAACAACAACGTCACCGTCACCACTAACACCACTATCATTACTGTCACGACTGTCACTAACATCACCACCATCATCAACATACCACCATCAACATTACTAACATATTAGCATCATCCCCTACACCATTAGTATCACAGCCATCACTAACATCACCACAATCATCACCATCGCGACCGTCATCACTACTTTGTTAACAAGGCTCCCTTCATCATCATCATCAACATCACGCATACCACCATCACTACTACCACCACCAGTACCATCGCCATCATTACCATCACCAACACATCAACATCGGCAGCAATAATAATAATAATAATAATAATAATAATAATACACCAAATATAAGGGATGATTAGTGTAACAATTAGCAAATTAACAGAGTAAAGGCAAGTATGTTATGGCGCTTGTAGAAAGTGTTTGCTGTTCAATGCCGTAATAGAGATAAAATCATATGATCCTAATAATAACCACTCCACAGGACCGCTAGCGAACTGCACCAATCACCATATGTCCATTACATTTTAAGACGTGTAATAGACACCGCAAAGTAATTTCATGTTCTCGCTTCTTCACTAGCATTACATCTCGCCTCTGCCTGACTGCCTGCCCGCAGGCCCGCCCGTTCCGTCCGTCCGTCCGCCCGTCTGTCTGTCTGTCTGTCTGTCTCTGTGGGTTTGTTTGTAGCGGGTCTTCGTTCATCAGTTATAACTTGTAATTGAGTAATTATGTCTATACCAATGTTACAACACGGAGACAAAATGTACGCGTAAGTACAGTTCAGGAGAGACTGATGAAGAAAAGCTGCCATGTAATTATTTCTTCCAGGAAAGCAAGCTTAACATGCGACAGGAGCAGTATTCAGAAGTTAGACTTTAGTCTTGAGAATACTTAACTTAGCATCACCCCCCCCCTCCCCCACCCTTCCGCCACGCCGAACTCCCCATTCGCTGATAACAGTATAGTCCCTACCCTTTTTAGCCGGAGATGTAACGAAGGGATTCGCAATCCCACATATCGCGTTCGAAATACAGATGCGTGCGATTTGGAAGCAGACTGCATTGTGCTGGTTTTCATACAAAGCTGTGTGTGAGATAACAGTGGCAAACTATTGAGCGTAAATTTGCCAAGAAATGTAGACAATGAAGACATAAATAAAATTATGCATAAAAATATTGTGCAACTAACTTAAGTTACTTTCTTCTACTTACTTTACCTGTTTGTCATGTCTGTGTCTGCATTCATTAAAAACATATGAACTCAGCATGATATACAGAAATATGAACTCAGCATGATATACAGAAATATGCAAGCGACCTGAGCCACATTTAATCTTTATAGAACAAATTGAACAAATGTATTTTGGTATTCATGTTCTAAATGCTTAGTGCTGCATATGTTATTGATAAAAACTAATTTATGTTTATATGAACAATCAATTTAATAAAGCGAGAGAATGAACATGTGTTAAAATTGTACATCATTTCCTGCAGAAATGACCGAATTTGAAAATAACTACTAGATAGTATGCACACAATAAGAATTAGGACAATTGAATTGATATTTCTCTATAAAATCCTTGATATGATATTTTTTAAATGTCTTTGAATAATTAATATGTGCATTATTATGTATAGCATTTAATATTAATTATACTTATTTTATTTGAATATTTAAATTCAACTCTGGAAATAAGATATACTATGCACTACAACATCTACTAAAATCAAAGGCGCTATCTCGTAACACCAAAATCACAATATACAAAACACTGATCAGACCAGTTGTGCTGTATGGCTCTGAAACCTGGAGTACAACGAAAGGAGACGAAGCCTTGTTACAAACCTTTGAGAACAAAATTTTAAGACGCATCTTTGGACCCATTAGGGATACACAAAGTGGAGAGTGGAAAAGAAGAAGTAACAAAGACATTTATGATTTGTTTAAGTCCCCGCTAATCACTGGTATCATGAAGGCTAATAGACTACAATGGCTGGGGCATATAGAAAGAATGGAAGATAATAGGGAAACAAAACTCGCTTACACTCAGGAAATAAATGACCGTAGACCCCGAGGTAGACCAAGAAGGCGGTGGAGAGATAATACATGTACAGACCTGCAAGCACTTGGAATCAACGACTGGCAAGAGAAGGTCCACCAGAGAGACGAAAGAGACGGATTGTATTTGCAGCAAGGAACCTCAATGGCTCGGAACGCTGAAGAAGAAGAAGAAGAAGAAGAAGAAGAAGAAGAAGAAGAAGAAGAAGAAGAAGAAGAAGAAGAAGAAGAAGAAGAAGAAGATTTAAATTCAACACATTAAAAAATAGAAAATACAATAGTTTATTTTATTTATTTCAGGTTAACTTTTTCTTCTTCTTGAACATCATTCGAGTGCTTTTTACAAAAATCAGAGACTGCAACACAAGAGATCCAAGACGCTATAGGTTAGTTTTTCTTTAACTTAATTCCCATCGCGATCATATTTTGTTCAATGGGTGTTTATGTGAAATGGTGTTAATAGCAGTGTAATATCATAAAATTTAAAATCAGAAGACGAGATCCAGAACAGATGCAATAAGAGAAACCAAGTCAATGGACAAATGCGAAGAACAAACACGTATCGGTAAACACTAACAAAACCCCTCTATAACACCACCAATGTTACCAACACGAAACCTGGACAATGACAGGAGAGAGAGAGAGAGAGAGAGAGAGAGAGAGAGAGAGAGAGAGAGAGACAGGGAGAGAGAGAGAGAGCGAGAGTGGGAGAGAGTGAGAGGGAGGGAGAGAGGGAGAGAGAGAGAGGGAGAGAGAGAGGGGGAGAGAGGGAGAGAGAGAGGAGAGAGAGGGAGAGAGAGGGGAGAGAGAGGGAGAGAGGGAGAGGGAGGGAGAGGGAAGGAGAGAGAGAGAGAGAGAGAGAGAGAGAGAGAGAGAGAGAGAGAGAGAAGAAACATTACAACGGCGGAAAAAGAGATTCCTGAGAAAAATGCTCAACAAATCAAGAAGATAGAATATAAGAAATGATTAAATAAATTTTAAATATGTTATGACTGGGAAATTACTCTGTTTATTAATTTCGAACTCCTTCCTTATTTTGCTATGCATTAAATCTTTTGTAACCTAGGTGATCGCTGGGGTATCACATCTTCCCAGTCCTCTATTTCCCTCATGCTGCATCCTGTATGGCTTGCGTTCATCTGTCATGATCATAAGTTAGAGAGACATCCGTCATTCTAGCAACTCACTTCCCGAGAGTGTTTGCCTGTCCCTTTCTGAATCTTATCAGTCCAGAATAATTGTGAACATCCGCATGTTCTGTTTCCTGGTTATATTCCCTTATGTATCTTTTTGGGCATCATAATTATCTGCTAGAATAGTATAACAAGAAAGGCCCTTGTATCAAATCTAAAGGGCTACAGAAAGAGAGGAAGACATAAAATGCACGAAGAAAAGAAATGAAAAGAGAAATATATTAAATCATGAGGATATTGATGGAGATGACTAAAAATAGGAGGGCTTGGAGTGAGTTAGTTAAAGGTTTATCCCACAGAGGAGGATAAAGTGTGAAAGAAGAACAGAATAATTATCTCGCCAGTGATATATAATTTATCATCATCATGTGCCATGCCGATAAACCGTGGGCGGTCATGTTTTGCCATCTCATTCGATCACCAGAGTCGTGGATCAGTTCAGTGTTCTTGTCTCGATCATACCACGTAGCAAAGCCATCCAGGTATTTACTTCTCTGCCTTCCCCTTGTTCTCTTCCCCTCGATCTTTCCAGTTGTCACCAAGTTCTCTCATTTATTTCTTCTTATAACGTGGCCAAGAAATTGTTACTGTCTACGTCTAATTTCTCTAATCAGTTTACAGTTTTCATTTGTTTCTTGTAGAACTTGATAATTGATTTTTCTGTCTGTCCATGGTATTCTTAGCATTTTCCTCAGAAACTACATTTCCACAACCATCATATGTTTTTCAGCTTGTCTGCTCATTTTCCACGCTTCACACCCATACAAAAGTACAGGCTCTATGTATCACCTCAACACTCTTTTTCTCGTTGCAAATAACTTTTTTATTGGTTAGTTTGTTTTCCATCTGGCAGAAGTCTACCTTCGCCATGCGATTATTGTTCTAATCTCTACAAGGCATCTCCTATCAGATGTTACGACTGTTCAGAGATAATTGTATTTATTCACTTGTTTAAGAATATTCCCATTTACTTGTATTCCGAATGACTACCGTAATGGCATTGCAGTTCCTCATTTGTACCGTTATTAAGAGATCGTTTATTGATCCTGCACGTTGTCTTTGATTCATTGTGTTGAGCTAGGAAACCCACTACTTTTTTTTAATCACCCTATTGCCACTACCACTACGTTTTAATCACGTATAATTTTGCATTTGCAAACGCAACAAATATACCAGATAGATGTATATGGAATTATTAGGTAAATAACCTTCTTCACGCAACGAGATGCACTGGGTATTTGGCCCTATACTGTATTTGTTTATAAACCAATAAATACAATTTAGTGTCAGGTCTTAGTCAGATATGACTGAACTACTGTATGACAGTAGACGGTACTACCTGCTTTCTGTTAGCGCCGAATGTTGGGCGGAATTCACCACACCCGACACCAAACATTGTGCGACGGTTTCGGGCGGAGGTGTGCAATTGGGAGGGTATAAGCCTTTCCCTGGTGCGAGGAAATGCAACCTAAAGACCATGGCAGGGCAGACTAGGCAATAAGCCTTGGTTGGCAGCTGGTCTAGGATTGAAGCCACGACAGGAGGACATTTAGAGATTGCTTTGCTGATTACTCAGGAATACACTTGGCAGACCGAGAGAGGGATCATGCTGCATGGGCAACACATTTATCTAAATTCAGCCTAGGTTGTGTGCTATAGAGAGGTACAAGGTATATTGTTTAATGACTCTGCAGTGTTTGAAAATATTGATGGTCCAATTTTTATATATACCTATTATGTTGCATGAATTTTACAGACGGTGAATACACAACTTGGACCAGCAATATTTTCAAACACTGCACAGTCATTAAAAATACACCCTATATAACTCCATCCCTGTTCCCCGCCATGGGCTGTAGTTGTCAAGCCATTTGTGAAGCACAGTGTAACAAACTATCGTCTTTCAAGACGGCAAGGTGCCAATAAACCAATCTGAATAGATGTAGGATGTGGGATTAATATTACATCAGCCGACTTTACTTCCTGTCGCGGAATCACTGTGAGTTAACGATAAGATGATAAAATAACAGAGACAGTCTGCTTTCACAGCTGCAATTGTTTGTTACCAGTACAGAAACACTCAAGTCGGATCAAAGTAAAATTGCCAGTCTTTGAGAGTTCCCCACAAGACAGAAAATTGTCGGCATGTTGAATTGCCCAACTCACAAGATGAAAGGGAGAAAACTTTTGCGTTGGTTGAACAAGAGGGAGACTAATATTCTTGTGAGGTTGGAAACCGATTGTGTGCCCTTGGGATCACCTGGGGTCGACATCAAAGGACGTCACTAGGACAATCCAAGACTGTTGAAAAAATACAAAAAAACATAACTTGTTGCAGCTAGTGTGAACAAGGGAGTGGGCCTAGGCTGACGTGTTTAACTGGCTAGTTTAATTCGGAGAGAATCTACAGTGTTCGGGATTAATTAAAGTTAATGAACATGTGCCTTTCATGGCAAGGTGTAGATTCGATGCAAGAATAGAGCCAGTGTTACATAAGGTAATCCATAGATAGCATTTAGGTATAATTAGTGTAAGATAGGCTGGTGATAGTTAGAGTTAGGACTTGAACATAGTATGTTGCGTTATGGTTAGGTAGGTTAAGAGTGTCGGCGACTGTAGGCAGTCGCATTGTTAAAGCTAGCTAGGGTGAGATGGTAATTAGCTCTGCTAGTTGAGAATAGTGTAGTGGGGTGATATCTGGAGAGATTGAGGATGGTTGGGGGATAGGGGAAATGTCCAATGGTGGGATCTTCCAGTGGGGGTCTACTGGGGTTCTGCACTTTACATATTGGTCTTTCCATGTCTCACCCTAATTCAGACCGAGGTGATGAGCTCCTCTGCCCATGACAGAGTTTAGTTCGCTGATAAATATCTGAGCGAGGCCGTAGGCCTACACTCATCTAATAGGAGTCAGTGTCCGGTTGCTCTCACCAGGTGTGTTCTCTCTTTAACAGGTTCCCCGCCAGTTATGAGGAAGTTCCACACCGGTTATGATGAAGTTCTACTCTGGTTAGGAAGTACACAAGATGAACAGTCACTGTGTTAAGAATATGGATAAATTCAGAGAAGAAAGTTTATTCAACAGTGTTTACGCTAGGCCCATAATCAGGAGGGTCTACAAGAACCTGGCTCGGTTGAGCAAAAACATATAAACGATTCCTTTGTGATAGGGTTCACCCAGGTTGGGTGATGTTCGGTTTTTACACCACATATCAAATGAACACTAGGGATTAAAAAGGAACACTGAACGTAGCGTTCTTATAGAGTAGTAGATTCCAGTGGAATGGTACTCTGTAACTTTGTGATTGTGACAATCTAGAACAATAGATAGGAACAAGTGTGTTACCAGTGACAGTGATACATATTTTCACGGTACAGGGATTGGTACATATCAGAACTATAGGGACCTTTAGTTATACTGTGTGGGACCGATCCATGATCAGTGTTAGACTATATCTATTTCTGATGATCATGTATCTGGATTATCAAGTAGCTACCGGAGGAAGTCAACGTCTGGCAGGAGAGACACATCGTTTGGTGAGGTCTTTGTGTGCTGAGCTAACCTGCTGTGGTGTAGCCATTGCTATGATGATCTGACTTGGCTCTTGATCTGCTGGTCTGATTCTACAGATACACTATAGTATACGACACACATTCTACACATACACTTCTCACATACATACACCTTGCTTCATTAAATTATTTGTTATTAATTTTTGGAAGCTAGAGTTTGTTGAGTATGTTGTTTTGGGGAAGTGTGAGAGGGGGCACGATCCAGTGGTGAGTGAGAGAGAAAGAGGTATCCATGGACTGAGGGAGTGTTGTGGACGGAATCTGGTGGATTCTCCAGAATAATGATATGGGGTAAAAATAATGTGGGTGTTGATTCTCCTCACTCCAGGGACGACACTATAATAGGAACCACGACACTTCCCACAACATTTTATTGTATGCATTTTTGGCTGGTTTGACTTGGTATTCTGTGTGTGTGTGTGTGTGTGTGTGTGTGTGTGTGTGTGTGTGTGTGTGTGTGTGTGAAAATATTCTGAAAAAGTGTGTGTGTGTGTGAATATATTCCGAAAAAGTGTCTGTCTGTCTGTCTGTCTGTCTGTCTGTCTGTCTGTCTGTCTGTCTGTCTGTCTTTGTGTGTGTGTGTGTGTGTGTGTGTGTGTGAGAGAGAGAGAGAGAGAGAGAGAGAGAGAGAGAGAGAGAGAGAGAGAGAGAGAGAGAGAGAGAGAGAATATATTCTGAAAAAGTAAAGAACACATGTATCATTTGTCGATGTAACCATCACTGCATTCAATGCAAGTCCTCCAACGCCGATACAATGCTTGGATTATTGTAGATACAAATTATCTGGGGTCAATACTCGGTGTGCCTGACCCGGTCGTGAACAGGCTGTCACAGAAGTCACGCCGTTTGAAACTCCCTATTCCACTCATTCACTTGCTGGACTGATAGGCAGACACCAACATACTCTACTTTCATTCGCCGATGAGTTACTGGAGATGTCACCCCTTCACTGGTAAAAAAAAAACAAAAAACGAATAACAGAACGCTGACCTCTTCGTTGCATTTCAACAGTGGGGCGGTCATCTTTAAACAGTCCATATGACATCACCGTCGTCATCAGAATCGTGATGTCACTCTTGACATTCGTAACAACAATATTGACAGGTTACGAGACAATAGTATGGTTATTGTAATTTCTATCACACTTTCAGGGTTTTTATTTGAAGCATCCTCGTATACATAGGTCATTAGTGTGCTTGCTTGCCAAGACACTGGTCCTTGTTCAATCCCTAGTAGAAGCAGCAGTATCTTTCCACACAGTATGGCATTGGACCCATCCTGCCTCATCAAATGGATACCTGTTCATTCTAATAATTGTCAGGGGAAGAAAGGCGGCGAGTAAAGGGACTGATCTAAACAGCCTATTTTGTAGTGTAATAACATCTAAAGGACTTCACAACAAGAGCAGGTTCTGCTATATTTTGAAGTGTAATAACATCTAAAGGACTTCACAACAAGAGCAGGATCTGCTATATTTTGTAGTGTAATAACATCTAAAGGACTTCACAACAAGAGCAGGTTCTGCTATATTTTGAAGTGTAATAACATGTAAAGGGCTTCACAACAAGAGCAGGATCTGCTATATTTTGTCGTGTAATAACATCTAAAGGACTTCACAACAAGAGCAGGTTCTGCTATATTTTGAAGTGTAATAACATGTAAAGGGCTTCACAACAAGAGCAGGATCTGCTATATTTTGTCGTGTAATAACATCTAAAGGACTTCACAACAAGAGCAGGTTCTGCTATATTTTGTCGTGTAATAACATCTAAAGGGCTTCACAACAAGAGGAATATTTGCTTTGGGACCCGCTTTCACCTTTTTGTCTTTTTTGTGTGCTTTTGTTTTACATTTACTAAATAATCGCTGGGAGAGTCTTCTCTCCCCCCCCCCCCCCCCCCATTTGAAAGACCCGGGTTCGAATCCTTAGTAAGATGACGGAATTTCTTCGGTCGGAGGGAAAGAGAAAATCCTAACCTGCACAATTCGCGGTCACTGCATTGGCTTTACTCCCCCAGGCTCAAGACCCCCACATGTCATACACCGCAAGGTACTATCTTCTTCTTCTTCTTCAGCGTTCCAAGCCTTTGAGGTTCTTTGCTGCAGATACAATCCGTCTTCATTCGTCTCTCTTCTCTTGCCAGTCGTTGATTCCAAGTGCTTGTAGGTCTGTATATATATATTATCTCTCCACCGTCTTCTTGGTCTACCTCGGGGTCTACGGTCATTTATTTCCTGAGTGTAAGTGAATTTGGTTCCCTATTGTCTTCCATTCTTTCTATATGCCCCAGCCATTGTAGTCTATTAGCCTTCATGATACCAATGATTAGAGGGTACTATAGAAAGTAGTAATAGTACAGTACTAAATATCCAATGTAAATATCTTAATTGTGAAGTGTTGGTAAACATGCCTCAATTAAAATATACACGAGAAAATTAATTAAAATGGCATTGTATAAAATTGAAAACATTAGTATTTATATTCGTGAATATATGTATATTCAATCTCTCTTAGGAAATTGGCCAAGTCTACACTGGTGTTAATTCCTCTGTTTGGGGTATACTACATTGTCTTCATTCTGTTGAGCTTGCACCACGAGCCTCGACTTTCAGTTGCTCACATGTACATGGAGATGACGCTCAATTCATTCCAGGTAATGGGAATTCTGTTGCTTAGAGAAGCATTGCTTCTTTTTCACATTAGAGATGTATTACTTTTACTTCCCCCTAGAGATAGATGTATTACTTCTTTATTTACTTTATTAAGGTTTTTACTTATTTGTTGTGTTTATATCTATTAATATTGTATATTAACATAAGTAAACAGAAAACAGTGTTTCAGACACTGTGTTAGAGAATGCTGTTAAACATGATTCATTTTGCCATCTGTTATTGTTAAACCAGAAATGTTTTGTTTCATTCCAGGGAACAATTGTTGCGTTGTTGTTCTGTTTCCTGAATGGGGAGGTAAATCTGTGTTGTTACATGAATACATACATACTTAGAGCTATTTACACAGACAGAGGTGAACGTGGCCTAAAATGTAAGAGTGCTCGCTCTTACATGTCCTGGATCATGGTGGCGGGCTAGTGGGTTCATTCTCTACGTTGGCCAGAAGTCATTCACTGGCGATGTGGGGGAAGTTGTTTACAATGGATTGATCACCGAGCGTTCAGATAGCAATGGCAAACTACTAAACATACATTTGTCTACAAAATCAACATGGGGTTTGATAGCAATGTCCGGCAATGAATAAGCAACATTTATTTACACAGATAATAGTGAATTACCTATTTATGTTTTTGGTTTCCTTACTTGAACAAATAAATAGAAAAGATTGGCGGAAAGCATTAAGGACATCAAAGTAACGAGATTATTGATTGTCTATACATTGACACCTAAAGATAATAGAATAAAAATGAACTGAAATATTAATTAAAGAACACAAGAAACAGAAGGAAATTTGTAGAGTACAGACACTTTGGATTCAAACTCACTGTCCCCAGATGAAACTATCACCTTAATGAAGAATCAATTTGTATTTGTCGTTTCTTTAATCTTAAATAAATTGTAATTATATTTTTGTGGTTATTCGTTTCCGATATCAACTTGGCAACGGTGACTCCTATCATCAATATCATGTAAGAATCGCAACATCTGTACACGCTGTGTATCTCAAGAAAGGAGAAATGTGTATATAGCAATTTATCTGGTTAGAGATATGTAGCTATTTCACGTGATCTGTTGGCTCGTGTAGATGCTGAACACAAGGGGAAACAATTTTCCACGTAATCATCTACTTTACCAGTAACCTCCCTTTAATCTGCATTAATGTTTGAAGGATGAGAGCTCGGTATTTGAAGCCGATCTGTCCAAGCGGCTTCGACATAAAACCATCTATTTCCCAAAACCTTTTGTTTCGTGATATTCTGGTTTTCACTTCTTAATCTTGTCCATTATAACACTAAAGTTTCACATAAATTGTTTTAATAGAACCTTAATAATAACAGACCCTTGAGCAGAGTATGCAACATTCTAAACTAAACTAAACACGGGAAACACTGTTTTATTTTAAGAGTTAATGCTAGAAACATGTTTAACGACATGTTACATTGACACACGTAAAGTTCATTAAGTAATCTGCTTGCCAGCTGCGCTTCAGTATAATGTTAGAAATGTGCCATAGTCTTCACATGGTCATATTTCATACAAATGCTTCAGGACCACTTACAATAACTCTGTATATGATATTACAAAGTCTGCTAGAACAAAGGAAGCAACAGTGGCACAGTAGCCAGCATGTTTGTCAGCTGGCTCAGTGCTCATGTGTTCAATATCCCCTTGAGGCGGGGATTGACAATAAACATTGACCTATTCCTCCAGGTCGACTCATCCTAATAAAGGTATCAGGGATTGCTCTGGAAAGTAAGGCTGGCTGACATGATATCGTCCACATCACCCATCAATTCATATTTCATACCCATGTTTCAATAACATGATATCGTGTACATTACCCATCAGTTCATATTTCATACACATGTTTCAATAACATGATATCGTCCACACAACACATCTATTCATATTTCATACACATGTTTCAATAACATGGTATCGTCCACATCACCCAACAATTCATATTTCATACACATGTTTCAATAACATGATACCGTCCACATCACCCAACAATTCATATTTCATACACATGTTTTAATAACATGATATCGTCCACATCACCCATCAATTCATATTTCTTACACATGTTTCAATAACATGATATCGTCCACATCACCCATCAATTCATATTTCATATACATGTTTCAATAACATAATATCGTGTACATCACCCATCAGTTCATATTTCATACACATGTTTCAATAACATGGTATCGTCCACATCACCCATCTATTCATATTTCATACACATGTTTCAATAACATGATATCGTTCACATCACCCAACAATTCATATTTCATACACATGTTTCAATAACATGATATCGTCCACATCACCCAACAATTCATATTTCATACCCATGTTTCAATAACATGATATCGTCCACATCACCCATCAATTCATATTTCTTACACATGTTTCAATACCATGATATCGTCCACATGACCCATCAATTCATATTTCATACCCATGTTTCAATAACATGATATCGTGTACATTACCCATCAGTTCATATTTCATACACATGTTTCAATAACATGATATCGTCCACACAACACATCTATTCATATTTCATACACATGTTTCAATAACATGGTATCGTCCACATCACCCAAAAATTCATATTTCATACACATGTTTCAATAACATGATACCGTCCACATCACCCAACAATTCATATTTCTTACACATGTTTCAATAACATGATATCGTCCACATCACCCATCAATTCATATTTCATATACATGTTTCAATAACATGATACCGTGTCACATCACCCATCAAGTTCATATTTCATTACACATGTTTCAATAACATGGATATCGTCCACATCACCCATCTATTCATATTTCATACACATGTTTCAATAACATGATATCGTCCACATCACCCAACAATTCATATTTCATACACATGTTTCAATAACATGATATCGTCCACATCACCCAACAATTCATATTTCATACCCATGTTTCAATAACATGATATCGTCCACATCACCCATCAATTCATATTTCTTACACATGTTTCAATACCATGATATCGTCCACATGACCCATCAATTCATATTTCATACCCATGTTTCAATAACATGATATCGTGTACATCACCCATCTATTCATATTGCATACACATGTTTCAATAACATGATATCGTGTACATCACCCATCAATTCATATTTCATACACATGTTTTAATAACATAATATCGTCCACATCACCCATCAATTCATATTTCATACACATGTTTCAATAACATGTTATCGCCCACATCACCCATCAATTCATATTTTATACACATGTTTCAATAACATGGTATCGTCCACATTACCCATCAATTCATATTTCATACACATGTTTCAATAACATGGTATCGTCCACATCACCCATCAATTCATATTTCATACACATGTTTCAATAGCATGATATGGCCCTCATCACCCATCAATTCATATTTCATACACATGTTTCAATAGCATGATATCGCCCTCATCACCCATCATTTCATATTTCATACACATGTTTCAATAGCATGATATCGCCGTCATCACCCATCAATTCATATTTCATACACATGTTTCAATAACACTTGCATACCTTATTATATTCTTATCCAAGGTTCGGAGTGAGATTAAGAAAAAATGGCATCGACATTGGCTAAGAAGGCAAAGCATTGTGTCTGCTCGCTCCTCCAGAGCCTTCTCAACTGCCTCCTTTTACACGGGAAAGGAACGTGCCAGTCTGACTCAAGGACTCCCTCTGTGTGATATCACATGTAAAGACAATGTTGTGGCATGTACTTGCTATTCTTCTGGCAATGGGCATGGATTTCACAGGGTATCCAGTATGCCCAAGCTATCCCTTGGGTCTGGCATACATACCAAACCAATACCAAGAATTGCTAGCGCAACTAAAGTGACAACTACCTGTCTGGCGGATGTCAAAGATCCGACGATTAATCAACCATTTTCATTTGTGGAAGGACATTTGCAGAAATCTGACAATGCAACATTGTCCAATGCGGTATGCACGGGCTCTTCAGAGAATAAACTTGAACACATACCATCTGAGTTCATAAAGAAACCAAGTACAGTAAATGAAGCTTTGGTAGATTCACCAGAAAATGAGGCTTTGGTGGATTCTCAAGAAAATGAAGCTTTGGTCGATTCTTCTGAAAATGAACTTGAACGCACGCAATTTATCATGACGAACTCAAGAACAGCTCACTGTGAAAGCAAAGACTTCTCAACGTCATCCCAGTGTGCACATAATCTGGGAAAAGACTCACAATGTTCTAAACTAAAGGAAAACATCAATACAGCAGATATTAACAATGCCAGATATCCAGTTTAAACGACCGGTGCATAATGTAGAAACATATATTATCATATAAAAGATGCCGACAACAACAAAATCAGTATACTTAAAATGTAAATGATAAAGCAAGCGCTCTTTCGGCCACACTAACCTCTCTGTCCCACACACAGCTGTTTATTTCGTGCTCTGACGGATATCCCTCTACCAAAGTGAGAAAATGTGAAATGTAGGTACTAAAGCGCTCCTGCCGTCGCCTATTAAACAAGACTCGTCTACGAATAAATTGCCTCTTCATTAAATTATATCAAATCAGAGAATCGTATCTTTGTTATTAAATGCTGTTATTTTTGTCAGTTGTGGTTGCCCCTCCGTGTGTTCAATAATTATTTTAGTGAATTCTCACCCAGGCATGTATTATTGTAAAGTAACAACTGTATGACTCGACACCTGCATTCGTCGTCTCGCGATATGTGGCCACGGATTCCTTCATGCATTCAGATATACAGAATGAGATGACCCTATTATATCGCATAGCCATGGCGGGAAACTGCTCTGGGGGACATTTCTGTTTGTTTGATGATGTTAGGACAACAACAACAACAACAACAACAACAACAACAACAACAACAACAACAACAACAACAACAACAACAACTTCTACTACTACTACTGCTACTACTACTACTGCTACTACTACTACTACTACTACTACTACTACTACTACTACTACTACTACTACTACTACTACTACTACTACTACTACTACTACTACTACTACTACTACTACTACTACTACTACTCATTCATCATTGGTACCTTGCCGTCTTGACAGACGATAGTTTGTTACACTGTGCTTCATAAAGGCTTAATAACTATAACCCATGGCGGTGATGAATGTGACTGATAAGGTCAATTCTAGCTGTAAATGTTCTTCCACAGTGGATGCATGTGAACACATAGTCATTTTCGGTTTTACCATCATGCACCATAATACGCCTCACAAGCTCGGTATGTGACTTATCCGCAATAATCTTCTCATTTGTCTTTATTCCATTTCTGATATTTGCCCCCTATGCAACACGTTCAGCGGCGATTTGCTCCTAATGTGCATTAACAACTGCTGCTGCTGCTGCTGCTGCTGCTGCTGCTGCTGTTGCTGCTGATGCTGCTGCTGCCTCTTCCAACAGAAAGTAGTTTTTAGATGTGGCAGTTGGACTTCAGAACCAACAACAATATATCCTGGCCTACCACAGGGATCACCATTATGTCCTGTGCTGTTCAACGCCTACACTGTGAGAATCACCAGCGAGCAGATCACGTGACCAGGGAGGACATTGTTATATGCCGATGATGTTTTAGTGTATCGTCAGGGTAAGGATAGAGATCAGGCTGCTGCGGAACTACAAACCGAACTCAATCGCATAAGTATTTGGTGTGTTGAAGCTGGGGCAATGGTCAACCCAACAAATGCAACAGTGACATGTTTCTCTTTGAATAATCATATTGTCAACACTCCAACACCAACTGTAAAGCTGTGTTCAGAGACTGTGGAAAGAACGCAGGCAATGAACTACATGGGGATACGTTTTGATCGAAGCCTTGCTTATACCGAGCACATAGACCAGGTGATAACAAAGGCCAAGCGGGGGTTGGCTGCGATGCGGGTGATGACGGCAGCAAATTGTGAGCAGCGCCATCAATGTCTTCTGTAGGAAGGGCTGGTCATGTATGTTTTTGAGCATGCGATGGCTATCCTGAGTAGTATACAATGTAGGTTTCGGGTAGGATTTAGGGAGCCACACTATGACCTTGACCTCGAAGGAGTGAGGTCACTCCTTCTCGGTCCTGTAGTTGGGTGGTGTAAGGAGCGACAACTAGATCATATCTAAGGGCGATAATTCTTAGAATTATGTTCTAAGGGCAGATAACTATTCAGCGGGTGTATAAAATTTTAATTAACTATTAATTATAAAAGCAAAAAGAAATAACGACGGCGTGCGGGGTGGTGGCGAGGGGGTGGGCGCGTGGGGTGAGGCTAGGCGGTTCGGGTTTAAACACTATCATCACACGGGTAACAAATGAAAACCTTAAAATGTAAAGATGGCCGGTATTATCGGTTGCTGTGGGTATGGCTTAGTGAAACTCTGTGTTAAGGGGTGGATACCGGTTATTAGTGATCTATAGAGGGATGTAATGACCTATACACTATCATCATAGGTTACAAGAGAAAACCTTAAAATGTTAAGATGGCCGGTATTATTAGTTGCTGTGGGTATGGCTTAGTGAAACTCGGTGTTATGGGGTGGATACCTGTTATTATTGACCTGTAGAGGGATGTAATTGCCTATACACTATCATCACGTGGTTACAAATGAAAACCTTAAAATGTAAACATGGCTGGTATTATTGATTGCTGTGGGTATGGCTTAGTGAAACTCCGTGTTAAGGGTGGATACCTGTTATTAGTGATCTGTAGATGGATGTAATGGCCTATACACTATTATCATACGGTTACAAATGAAAACCTTAAAATGTAAAGATGGCCGGTAATATTGGTCGCTTTGGGTGTGGCTTGGTGTCATTCGTTGATAAAAGGTGGGTAGAGGTTATTAGTACTCTTTAGAGGGTCGTAGTGGATATACAGTATTATCATACGGGTTACAAATGAAAATCTTAAAAAGTAAAGATGGTCGGTATTATTGGTTGTAGTGGGTATGGCATAGTGGTATTCGATGTCAGGGGGTGGATAGTGGTAATTAGTGATATGTAGAGAGTTGAGTGGTATATACACTATTAGCATACGGGAACAAATGAAAACCTTTAAAAGGTACAGATGACCGGTATTATTGGTTTTAGTGGGTATGGTTTAGTGAAATTAGATGTTAAGAGGTGGGTTAGTGGATGAGTAGCTAGATAAGTTCTCGAACACTAACATCATACGATTTCAGATCGGTAAATGAAAACCTCAAATCTCTCTCTCTCTCTCTCTCTCTCTCTCTCTCTCTCTCTCTCTCTCTCTCTCTCTCTCTCTTCTCTTTTTCTCTCCGCTTGTGCCTATACGGTCTTTGTTTCATTCCCCAGAAACCCATTTCCAAGACCAATATTTGTTCTCAAACTTGTCTGCTCAGTGCCACACTTCACAGCCAGACAAAACTACAGCTTCTATGTACCACTTCAACATTCAAATAAGAAAAATATGTTAATCCAAATGGAAAAATATAAGTTAAACTTATAAATATCTCCACCAAAGTTATGAAAAGTAGGGAAAGCTGATACCCAAAAGGAAAATATTTGGGCCACATTTCAACCAAACTTATGAAAAGAAGGAAAATTGTTAGACAAATTGTAAAAGGGTTAGACCAAACCTATAAATACCTCAACCAAACTTATGGAAACTAGGAAACTTTGTTAGTCAAAAGGGAATAAACTTAGGTCAAGTAGGAAAATTTGTTAGCTAAATGTGAAAAATGTCGACCACATACAGAAACAGCTCATTCACACTTATGAAAACTAGGAAAATTTGTTAGCCAAACAGTGAAAATATTGGCCAAGTAGGAAAACTTGTTAACCAAATGTGAACAAATATCAACGGAAGAGAGAAATATCGCGTCCAGATTTATAAAAAAAAGTAGGAAGCTTTGATAACCAAATGTGAAAAATATCACCCAAAAAGAGAAATATCTCGTTCAAACTTATAAAAAGTAGGAAAATTGTCGGCCAATTAAAAGAAAAGAAAAAAAAAAACATGCACCACCATGTATAAACAAATTAAATGAGCCCTTTAAGTACCCAGTAATCTAAGGTGGCTTGTAGAGGTCAGGTTTCAAATCCCTCCCATTGTATCTGAAACCCAGACACTGTCACAGCTGTGGACCAATTATCTCCCTGGGGACAGGCCATGGACTCTAATTGCTAATTATAAATCCCCGATTCTTGTCCAAAGATATCATGGACATTTACAGGGCACTAGAGCGTCACCATGTAATTTGACATCAGGCCAACAACAACAACAATGTGAACCTTCACCTCTGTAGCTAAGTGACCCAGAAATTACAAAGAAGCCACATTTTAATTAGAATGATAATTTAAAGTTTATTGCCCAATCTCACGGCATTCAATGTACTGCTGTCTCCAGAAATCACGAGATAGATCAAGATAAAATATGCGCGCGTGTGTGTGTGTGTGTGTGTGTGTGTCTGTGTTTGTGAGTGAGAGAGAGAGAGAGAGAGAGAGAGAGAGAGAGAGAGAGAGAGAGAGAGAGAGAGAGAGAGAGTGTGTGTGAAAGGAGAGATGGACAGGTGTTACATGAATTCCGCTTGTGGAAGTGAAAATGAAGCATATGCAAGGAATGTTCTACAGTCACTATGCCATAAATATCATTACCATAACTGTATACGTGTATGTATTTGTTTTATTCACACATGTGAAGTAACACTAACAAACGGCAACGCTCTATAATATACACAAACAAAAGAAACACACATTACACCTTGTAAATATACATTGCTTTGTATGAAATAAAAGTAAAACATAAAATAATAAAAATAAAATAGGAAATTAACCACATTGGTGAAGCGTGGTATGGCTCACTTTGAACTCAAGGGTAGTCCATACACACTACTTCTACTAGTGCTGGACTAAATTATGCATGTGGATTAGCTTTCCCTATTAACAGTGTCCCTCGCTATCAGGCGAACCCACTCCATCTTCACAGGTACTTGTAATGTACGTCCCCAAGTCAAGGACGATAAGTCAACATTTTAGTCCAACTGTCCGGTGTAGGGGTTGAATCCCTTACCTCAGCATCGGCACACTGCATGCTTAAGAACGCATGTTCTTATCCATTCGGCCATGCTTACCTACCCGTCTACGAGAATCCCAAAGCGCCGTGAGCATAATTGCCTTATTGTACATCAATACCCCACTAGGCGGTGCAGGCCCAGCCAATCTGTCCATCTGCTCATTTACCAACATGCATTTTTTTTTCCCGCGTTTCCATCCTGTGTCAGGATATTGCGGTCAACACCAGCATCTTTCAGCTGTATGTTGATTCCTAGACTAGATTACGCTCATCAGCACGCCACGACTTTCTGAGCGACCGGCTCCATACTCTCATAAGTCACTTTTGCGAATCGAACCACTGCTAATTCTCGTCGTGTCACGTGACGAGAGTATTCGGGGTTAGCGGAGAAAGCTGCTAACACCTCGGCCATGGAGCCGGCACCAACATGCATGCCCTAGGGGAAAACATCCAATATATATATAACTATTCTTTTCATGTTGATAAAATAATGTTGGCCATTCATATTCTCTTTAAGATTTCTGTTTCACTTCTACTATCACCTGCTATTACCATCCATCCATCATGTGCCATGGGCGGTCATGTTTTGTCATCCCACTCGATCTCCAAAGTCGTGGATCAGCTCCGTGTTCCTGTCTCGACCATACCACATGGCCAAGCCATCCAGGTATTTACTTCTTGGTCTTCCCCTTGGTCTCTTCCCTTCGATCTTGCCAGTTGTCACCAAGTTCTCCAATTCATTTCTTCTCATAAATAACATGCCCAAATATTTTTGACTGTCTACGTCTAATGTCTCTAATCAGTTTACGATCTTCATTTGTTTCATGAAGGACTTGTTCATTGGTTTTTCTGTCTGTCCATGGTATTCTTTGCATTTTCCTCAGAAACAACATTTCCACAGACATCAGATGTTTTTCAGCTTGTCTGCTCATTGTCCACGCTTCACATCCATATAAAAGTACAGATTCTATGTAGCACTTCAACGCTCTTTTCCTCGTTTCAATTGATATCTTTTTATTGGTCAGTATGTTTTTCATCCAATTATTACATGTCCAAGATAAAAGAAACTTGTTTTAGTATCTCTCTGTTTACTGTAATGTTATTGTTGGCCTCTCATTTCCAAATTATCATCTCCAAATTTCAACATTACCAACAACTGGAGAAAATAACCAATACAAAAATAAAATCCAGTCGCTGGGTTTTAGTGTTGGTCTACTACAGATGGCATTCTAAAATGTTTGGGGAGGCCATGAAACTGATTGTCTGGTACCTTGCCATCTTGACAGATGATAGTTTGTTGCATTGTGCTTCAATAAAGGCACATTAACAACAACACGCAGCGGTCCGAGACCAGTTAAAACCAGGGATGGAGTTATACCTCTACACAGCACAGGACTGGGCTGAATTGTAGAGACCATTTGTTGCCCATCCAGCATGATCCATCTCTCAGCATGACTAGTTTACATCGGAGGAAAGGTAACACAAATACATCTGGAACAAGACAAGCTGCAGAGGCTGCCGGATCAGCAAAGCAATGCTCTAATTGTCCACCAGTAGCGGGTACTACGTGCTTTCCATTAGCGCCAAATGTTGTGCGGCGCTCACCAGACCCGACACCCCACTTTGTACTAACGGCTTCGGATAGCAGAGCGCAATTGGGAGGGTACATGCCTTATCTTAGTGCAAGAAAATGCAACCTAAAGACTAAATATCGTGGCAGGGCAGACCAGTCCCTAAGCCTTGGTTGGCAACTGGTCCAGGATCAAAGCTCCATAAAGCTATCAAACTAACAAATCAATTACACATTTCTAGGGTTATAGAAATCTGTATTACAAGTATACATATGATGCAGTAACAACTATGAGTAAAAAAATGCTACTACAAGTATTATCACTAACAAAAAGTGACAGTGTGGAATAAAAAGCATATTGCATCAAAAGCATGCTATTGAAGCATACATAGCAATGTCTATGATTGTCTGAGATAGCATGGCATAGATTGACACTGATGGCAGCTAGCCAGATTTTGGTAAAAGACGATAAAACACCAATGTTAGTGGATAGGTATGTTTAAATGTAACTTGTTCAATACATGATGATTCATTTGTAGTGTAAAATTTAATCTTAAAACATAAAACACATACACATTATTGTTTGGTCATTCTGAAATAATCAGACCTTGTTTGTTCCTGGTTAGCTATGTAAATATATTTGCCATAATTTCAATCTATGAATTCACAATGCAAATGTTATTTCATATGTTATCATTACAATGGACACGAACATCACATAGAAGTCCCACATAAAGAAAACTTGACTAAAGCATGAAGAAAGCTTGCACCTGTGAGAAATACAACAGGCTCAAACTTGGAAGCTAATGAAATGATGTTAATGGAAGTGCAAGAATAAGTGCAGCATGAGCAATCGTCCAGAATTGGTCAGCAACATGATCTTATCATCATCATCATGTACCATGCTAATAGACTTGGGTAGTATTGGTTCTACTGCTACTCACAAACAATGACAAACAGGCACACTCCACAGTGGCAAACTCTAACCCTCAAACGGTGACATACTGCCACACTCAACAGTGACATACTATTACCCTCAAACAGTGATAAACTGTCATACTTAACAGTGACATAATGTCACACTCAATAGTGAGATCTCCCGTGTGTTGCCGGGGCACATAAGGGAAGCAAAGAATAGCAACACTGTAGCCTACCACGCATGTCGTAAGAGGCGACTAAGGAGGCTTGATGGTTCCGTCGCCCTGCTACTGAGTGAGTGCGTGGCGCGACACTGTAAGCTGTGAGTTTCGTGTGAAATGCTTTTGAATCTGCCCGAGGTTTTTTGGAACGTTACTGCACGTTCGGAGCGATGGTAGATGGCTATATCCCAGAGTTGACCGGTTTTTGCCTTATGCAGAAATGCGTGGCTGCTGGGCTTCTGGTTGACTGCCACTGCCATCGACGATGAACTGTACTTTCGTGGACTGTGTGGGTGAACATCTAGGAAACATCCAGATGGGAAAATGACTGCCGATTCCGTCAGAGATGAACTGGATGTTTCGTTGGGGACTATTGTGTTGATATTCTGGCAGCGGCATTATGCACAGTGGATCTGTGCGGGCTGTTGTATGTCGAGACTCCTGTCTTTTCCACTTTTCACATTGGGAAGTGGGGAGCGTTTTGTGCGATATTCACTGGCACAGGAACGGAGCGTAATGGGGACGACCCGTTGCTGTAGGGTTGGAACTACGACTAACTAACTAACTAACTCAATAGTGAGATACTGTCACATTCAACAGTGACAAACTATTACCCTCATCAGTGACAATCACCTTCATCAGTGAACACTATTACTCTCATCAGTGACACACTATCACACTCATCAATAACAATCACCATCATCAGTGACAAACCACAAGGTCAGCAGACAAGCTTGCCAGCCATGACACTACCATGGCTGTCAAGACTGCCACTTACTTAGCTTTAGTTGACTTTGGGCTGAACACTAGCTCAGGCTCTCTCTCTCTCTCTCTCTCTCTCTCTCTCTCTCTCTCTCTCTCTCTCTCTCTCTCTGTGACTCACTCACACATCCACCCACCTACACACACCCACCCACCCACCAACCCATACAAATATATATATATATATATATATATATATATATATATATATATATATATATATATATATATATATATATATATATATATATATATATTCAAACGACGCAATTTGAGAGTTCCAGTAAACTCCCATTTACATCAGTATACATCCAGAGAACCAGACGTTTCATAGACATTTCTAAACAAAAGCAACAAGAAGTAAAAGAAGAAGCTTTCAGTTGTACATGGACACATAATCCAGATTGTCATAATTTATATTCAATGCTTTAATGGGTGTATCATATATTTTTGTAATTCCTCCACAACATATTTATAAAGCCCATACAATTAAAGTGGAGAATGGAAAAGAAGAAGTAACAAAGACATTTATGATCTGTTTAAGTTCCAGCTAATCACTGGTATCATGAAGGCTAATAGACTACAATGGCTGGGGCATATAGAAAGAATAGAAGATAATAGGGAAACAAAACTCGCTTACACTCAGGAAATAAATGACCGTAGACCCCGAGGTAGACCAAGAAGGCGGTGGAGCGATAATACATATACAGACCTACAAGCACTTGGAATCAATGACTGGCAAGAGAAGGTCCACCAGAGAGACGAATGGAGACGGATTGTATCTGCAGCAAAGAACCTCAATGGCTCGGAACGCTGAAGAAGAAGAAGAAGATACAATTATGTGCTTTTTATTATTCACACAAATATATTACAAATAAAAAACAAAGATGACATCTCAGATAGCTTGTATATAACTCTACGCGCACAACTGTCTGCTTGAATCTGTATGTGGTGAGAGACCATGCTCGCGCTATATTAGACACAACCCTAAAAAGACAAATAACTCTTTCACTCAGTCAATAATAAAAATGAGAATTATGTCCCTGTCTTAGCTTACAATGGAAATTTAAAAAGCCAATACGAGAAACACGGTTTATTTACGCACACGTAAAGCATATATAAAATCTGAAATAATAAAACCAGAGGTATTTGGTACAAAGAGTGGTACAACCAAATGTAATACTAGTTATAACTGTTTCAGATGTTTACAAATAAAATAAAATAGTAAAACAACACTTTGATAAATAACCATTGATGTAAAAAATGTTTCTGGAATTTCATTGTAAAACATTGACGAGAATAATATCTGAATAGCAAAAATACAGATGACAATAAATGATGACAAGTAACGATCTACTGAATGTGCCATAAAAAAATACCCCCCCCCCCCAAAAAGTAGCAGACTTACTGACTATAGATGGGATTATGAAGACAATATGACCAGAATCTTCTGACAACTCTGATAGAGCGGTATCATTGTCTGGGCTTCACTGACGACAGTGCCCTCCTGACCAACATATGAAATCAGATGGGAGATACACAACAAATAGGTCTAAAAATTCATAGGGTGAAGGCAAATGTAATGATAATAAATCAAGCATCCTTGGTGAAACCTCACTTCAAGAGGTGGAATCATACAAATATTTAATTAGTGATGTAGACAAAGACGGGAGAACAGACAGACCTTTCATAGCTCTATGAAATGTATAGAAGTCAAAGAAAATTAAGCTTAGCATCAAACTTAGCATTTGTAACTAGAACATTAAATCAGCAATACTGTAGGATCAAAGACATGGGGAACAACTAAAACAATGACTAATATACTACAAACACTCATCAACTGGTGCCTGCGCACAATAGAAGCACTGAAATGGTATGACAGAATCACACATACAGATTGTATGGAAGAACTAACATATTCCAGTGAATCAAGAAGTGCAGAAAATAAGCTGGTACTGGATATGGCATGCACTGAGAAAACCTGTTAATATCATGACTAGAAAGTTCTTTCTCTGAATCCCACAGGGCGAAAGAATGAAAGACAGAGGTAAATAATATGGGGAGGATCTGGAGGGAAATACCGGAAATGGCCTATATAGGAGGATTTGGCGTGAGTTCTTCTGTTATTTCCTCTGTCCATCATTTACATGGTCAGTCTCTTCTTCTGGTTCTGTTTGATCTATAATGGTGCTCTGAATCATTCTATTAAAATTATTCCTCCATGCCAACCATCTTAGACCATCCTGCACCATTTCCCTGGGTCTGCCTCTGTCTCTTTTACTGTTGATCTTTCAACTCAAGAGAGAAATATTCTGCACCAAACCTTTAAACCTTTAAAAGTGGTAACTTGTTTGTAGTTCTTCCACCCTATGAAGAACCGATTTGAAAACTTAGCTATGGGGCGGTTGAAAAGAAGTAGTTTTATCCACCAGGCCAAACGACTCTGCAGAGAAACCACCGATCTTCCCACAGTTGGTATCCCATTGACAACTATTCCAGAGCGAACTCCATGGAAAGATTAACATAGACTATCGTTACAAATCCAGACAAAAGTGAGAGGAATAATTTACAAGGAAGAACAGAACAGTGTACAGCGCAGAACAGCCATTCTCAGCTTCCTTGATGACGAATAACTACAGGACCTCTGGATCCGAGTCTACACAGATGGGCCAGCGCAAAATGCTGTTCGAAATGGAGGAGCGGGAGTGTAATATAGAATACCCAAATAATACTAGGGACACGGCCAGAATTCCAACAGGAAAGTACTGCCATAACTATGATGCTGAAATTGAGGCAATCAAGATAGCCACTAGAGAAATTACAAAATAACTAGCCATGGTAGACAACCTGTGGCTGATATTGACAGATGCAAAATCAGTAATAGAGGCAGCTCCTGTCTGGGAAATTACCAGTTCGAAGGACACTACTTTCTGAACTTAGCAGTCAGCATAAGGTATACAGTGGATACCATCCCACTGTGAAGTACCCGGAAACGACAGAGCTGATCGATTGGCTAAGGAAGGAGCAAAGGAAGAACAGCCTGATGTGCCCATTACATTCCACCAAAAGAAAAGAATGATCAAATCAATCAGAAGGCCACCAAACCCTACTCAAGACGACTACCACGTTATGGACAGACCAGAACAGGTAATTATTCTGCGCCTCAGAACAGGATACAATATATTACGCAACCACGTGTATACAAAATTCAAGATTGGTGACTCAGCCATGTGCACATGTGGTTTGGCGTCGCAGACAGCAGAGTACATACTCCAGGATTGCCCAAACTACAACATATCCAGGCGAACCTTCTGGCCTAGACAGACAACAGTGGAAGATAAACTCTATGGACCGCTGAGTGAACTGAAAAGACTGTTAGATTCATACAAGAGACAACATTGCAGTTATAGTTACATTTCACGCGAACGAAAGCAGAAGAAGAAGTCAGAAGGCCACCAAAATCTGCTCAAGACGACTACCACGTTATGGACAGACCAGAACAAGTCATTATTCTGCGCCTTAGAACAGGACACAATAGATTACGCAACCACATGTATACAACATTCAAGATTGGTGACTCCAAGACTGCCCAAAATATAACATATCTAGGCAAACTTTCTGGCCTAGAGAGACGACAGTGGAAGATAAACTCTATGGACCGCTGAACTAAAAAAGACTGTTAGATTCATACAGGAGACAACATTGCAGTTATAGACATATTTGAAGTGAACGAAAGAAGTAGAATTGTTTGCAAGGGACATTACTCGCAAACGTTTTTCTAAAGAGGCAATTAGTTACATTAATTGTTAAATGTTCAATATAATGACTCCAACTATTCACATTTAACACAACAATTGGACATCCTAAAGTTTGAATACTTTTACTGCTAAATTCTAATGAAATCAACTTGTTAATGCAATATATACAATGTCTCAACACTGCAAGCTCTTTGCACGATGCTAACGACAATGACACAATAGACGCCATGACATTGCTACTCTGGTTTCTCTTCACAACGTATACGGCAACAAATCCAGACATTATCATGGAACCAATGAGAATTCCACTGGTTTCAAATTCAGCAAGTTGAAATCGTACATTCACTCTAAAGCGTGTGAATGAATCACCCAAAAACGAGAAGTAGATTGTGAGCTTTACTGAAACACGACTATAAGAGACAAATTGGACGTTGCGCCCAAAGCCTTCGTCAGCACAGGACAAACAAACACAGACACAAAACGACATGAAACAAATGGACTGTACAAATCGACAACAATCTGACAAACTACGAAGACGAAACGTGGAATATATAATAGCAGTTCAAGGGAATGGACAATGGTAAACAAGAATGAGGTGAACTGCAGTAAAGCTCTAAAGCGGGTACAACTCTGGTTTCTCTTCACATCGTATAAATCTTTCGCCTTTTACTACACATTTCAAGGAGAAAGGGACCAAAACTGCTATCAAGACAAGAAGTGTGTTATTCTAACTAAAGGATACTTAAATGACAAGTTCATCTCTTACACTGACGTCAGATGTGCTCAACGGAAACCTGCTCCACCACTCAGGTACAATTGTTGTGTCTCTCTCCGGGCCTGGAGCCGCCGCCAAGTCAATGCCAGTGTTGATAGCGAGCGCACTTGCTGGACTGGCTGGCGTGCCGCTAGTTGCGATAGCCAGTTTACACAGGTATGAGTCACCGACACGGTGGTTCGTGACTTTAACAGTTCATTTTGTTTCCATGAGAAATACGACATCCTATCCATCCATCATGTGCCATGCCGGTAAGCGTGGGCGGTCATGTTCTGCCAGCTCACTCGATCACCAGAGTCGTGGATCAGCTCCGAGTTTCTGTCTCGACCATGCCACAAGGCCAAGCCATCCAGGTACTTGCTTCTAGGTCTTCCCCTTGGTCTGTTCCCTTCGATCTTACCAGTTGTCACCAAGTTCTCCAATCCATTTCTTCCCATAACATGCCCAAAAATTTTTGACTGTCTACGTCTAATTTCTCTAATAGATTTACGATCTTCATTTTTTTCTTGAAGGACTTGTTCATTGGTCTTTCTGGCTGTCCATGTTATGCTTTGCATTTTCCTCAGAAACCACATCTCCACAGCCATCAGATGTTTTTCAGCCTGACTGCTCATTGTCCACGCTTCACATCCATATAAAAGTACAGGTTCTATGTAGCATCTCAACACTCTTTTTCTCTTTTCAATTGACATCTTTTTATTGGTCAGTATGTTTTTCATCTTGCCTAAGGCTACCTTTGCCATGGCGACTCTTGTTCTAATCTCTTCAAGGCATCTCCCATCAGATGTTATTACTGTTCCGAGATAATTGTACCTATTCACTTGTTGAAAAATATTCCCATTTATTTGTATATTACATTGTGGTATTTCGTTCTTCCTAGTGACAACCATAATCTGTGTCTTTTTACAATTTAATTCTAACCCTAGTTGTTCACTGTGTGTAACAATCGCATCTACTAAATTTTGCAGGTCGATGATTTCACACAACATGATTTTCTTGGCATCTGTAAAGAAGGTAGTTTGCCATTGCTTTCCTTCCTAGCAGTGACCATACTGGTCAGTGACCGTAGCCATTGTCTCCTCAAAAAAGAGATCCTCTGCCTACCGTCGTGAAGGTGGAGACCATAACCTACAACTATCTGTCGGCTGCTCTACATCTTCATCCACCACCTGCACCCATGGCTTCACGTAACCCTGAAATACGACATATTCGTCTGTATATCCACATCTCCAGGGCCTCTGTGCTACTTTCTAGCTGCTTGTTCAATGTCCAGGCTTCCGCGCCATACAGTAGCGTTGAATATACGTAGCATTTGACAATTCTCATTTTTAATGCGTTGTTAATCTCTCTAGATGTTAATACTGATTTCATGCCGTTGAAAGCATTGTTGATCATTCCTATTCTCTTTTTGATGTCTATTTCACTTCCGTCTTGCAAAGTGCACACCTCGCTTCAGCCGGTGGGACCATATACACATGTAAGTAGCAATGTAGACAAGAAGGGGGGACCAATATAGTATAATACGAATTGAATAGGCATAAAGAGCTTTTGTAGCCTGGGAAATCTGTCAAAGTCAAAACAAAGTAAATCTAGCACTAAACTTACAATATTAAACACTTTAGATTAGTACTGCTATATGGATCAGAAGCCTGGAGAACGGGTTAAACAAATTTGAATAAACTATTGACATTCATTAATTGGTACTTGCACATAATAGATAGACCAAACTGATCTGACATAATCACTCATTTCGAGCTTACATCGAGAACTAAACACATTGCAGCGAATCAAGTGGTGAGGCAAACTGTCTGAATAGGATACACATTAAAAAAGACACAACAACAACAGCAACAATATGTTAATAGAATAACTAGAAAACTCATTTCTCTGAGACCCACATGGCATAGGAAATATTGGCAGATCTACAAATTCACGTAGAAGAGAATTAGAAATAGAGATTAATAGTATGGCGAGGACATGGAGGAAACTTCAGGAGATGGCAACAGACAGGGGTGTTTAACGAATCTGGTCAGGGCTTTAATACTCGGGGAGGGAGTGGGGGAAGGAAGATAAGGCAGACGTAGAAGATGAAGACATGTAGACCCACACATATTTGCAATGACTCACCGCTATCATTGGCTCCTCTTCCGTAGTATTGAGCTATGGCTGCTGTCAGTTTCGTTTTTCCTCACAAGTCGCGTCAAATATTTATACTGACGGTTGAAGCTACGCATTGATCTATACGATAAGGTCACTGCCTTTATTACATAGTTAATGCAGACAGTGTTTGATAATGGGAAAACACGCGCTAGTGTTTGTTCATTTTAAATTATCTTTCTACAGGGTATCAAGAAGTTGGATAATGGTAGTGTAAAAACCGGACTGCAGTCAATGATGTAACGACATCGACAAGTTCATTGCATGGAATCTTGAGTTTCTTGGCGCAGGACATGCACAACAAAAGTTTAATTCTCACGCTCAATGTTGTGATCATGTGACGAAGGCATCCCAAGACCGTTATCTTGCCCATTCCTCGTTTTATGAATGCTCGTTTTGTCATAAACCCGAATAATTTATGAATAACGGAGAAAGTGCATGCCGGGTTAGATTACACTGCCGCTACTCTCAGCTTGTTACATGGTAGCGTGTGCGTTGGTGTAATAGTTATGGCGTTAGGCTGACAATGGCATGAGAGCGGTCTGACGAGAGTTCGATGTCAGCTCTTGACGTTCTCTACGGGAGGAGGGACTGGTCATTTAATCCTCCGTGCACTCGTGCCAAAAAATAATAATTTTTATAAAATAAAAAGGCGTAGTATACCCCAGCCGGTTCCGTGGTGAAGGTTTACCGGACACAGTTCGTGATCCCGCATACCCACGTTTGAAACAATGCTGCGCGCAATTTGGCAGCAGACCGCGTTGCGTTGGATATTTTACGAAATGTTATGGGTGCGGGTCGTTCAGAAAGCAATGGCAATCTACTGAACGTAAATATGCCAAGAGAGCACAACAGCAAACAGCAAAAAATGATGGTGTTGACTACCACGTCCTGTAAAGGATATGCAACTAACTAACTATAGTATACTCCAACTTGATCATGACAAACTATATGAATTTTTAACAAAATAGTTTTAAAAAAACGTGGTATACGCCAACTTGATCACAGCATAGCGGATAAGACGTCTAGCCTACTGTGACGAGGATTACATATTCGGAGGCGTCGTGTGCCCGTTCAAAATACCTGGCAGTTAAAAATCGTAAAGGGCTATCCGAACAGACCTCCGGACCGGCTGAATTTCAAATAAGAAAAGTGGAGGTCAGTATGGCCGAATTGATAAGAACGCGTATTCTTAAACATCAGGTGTGCTGATGCCGAGCTACACCCGACAGTTGGGCTAAAATATTGGCCTTTCGTCCTTGACTTGGGAACGTAAATTAAAAGTGCCTCTAAAGTCGGAGTGGGTTCGCCTAATGGCGAGGAACACTGTTAATAGGGAATGCTAATCCACAAGCACGCAATATTCAGTCCAGCATTACTAGAAGTAGTGTATATGGATTACGCTTGAGTTCAAAGCGAGCGAGCGCAAAAAAAAAAAAAAAATTACAAAGAAATTAAGAAAAGCTAACCATCAAAGAATATTTAAAGCATATGTGATTCTGGTATGTGTACATGTGAACATCATCTGTGCCATGAAGTAATTAATTTACACTGTGGTGAGGTTGTCATTGCGTGATCTGTGTAACGAGACTGGTGCACTTGTGAACATAAACGTGTAATCCTTTGCCATGTAAAAGACTTTCTGAAACTACTTAAATGAAATTGATACTGCATATTGTTAAAAGCAGTGTACCATAGAGAGCACTAGCACGTAGATACACTGGAAATAGAGTAAGAGGTCGATTCAACGAAAGATTAATTGAAAGACTATCCGAGGCTGTGGATATCGACAAATCCAGTATCATGGTTGTAAGTTCTTTTCTATGCTTTGTTTATTTATGATGCGGTGTAACAATCTGATTAGTGCAGAATCTGTTTGGTCGGAAATCCGCCTGTTCACCCCTTAATTTGAATAACAAAGACACAAACCATAGAATGTACGATTTATTGCCTGGCATATTTCGCTACATCTCGTCAGGTACATACTGCAGAAGTCACAGAATATAGAGTAAAATAACTAGATACATCTTCAAAGCTGAGATATACACATGTTCGCACAGTAATATCAATTATTTACCATGGTGATTTTAAATGGACTATCATGTATTTCTGTTTGCACAAAACTGGCTTATGTAAATTAATTATTATGGCTTCTGCAAACTTTAACAAACGACTATTTTATGTGTGAAACAACACATGAAAAGCGCTGTCTCTATCAATTACATGACCGGTTTCCAAGACATGACGTGCAATGGACGACGCCGGAAGTTTATAATTGTGGTGTGTTAGCCTTTCCATGAACCCATCGCCTGTGTATAGTATCTTGTCAACCCAGCTGGGTATGTGTTCAACATTGTTTTGATTTTCTGAAACACCCCTTAATTGTTTGCCAATAGCATCTCGCAATCTCTCCGGAACGATCCTGCTTAATATCTTCCCTGGATCTGATAGTAACATTATTCCTCTAAATTTTTCACTACTCCTGGAGGCCATCTTTCTGTAGCAGATAGACCAGATATACTTAACTCAAGCTTGCTTTGATTTCCCCAGTTTCCTAGATCCTGCTAAATAATTTGTGTATTAATTCAGTTGAGGTGTTTATGCTAGATTTAATGACATCTGCTGGGATGTCACCTGCGCCAATAGTTTTCACATCGTTCAGTAGTTTGATGGCGTTGCTAATTACTTCTATAGATTGTTTCTCAAATTAGATATTTGGAGGGTCTTCTGGGGCAGGTCTATTTAGGAATTCCTCAAAGTATTCATCCCTTCTGTTTATTTGATCCTCTATGTTAGTGAGGACTTTCCAATTTCTGTCTTCGATTTGTCCACTTATTTTCCTGCTATTTTCACTGTGATACTGTAAAAGACTGAGGTTTCCTTTCGATCCTACTTCTTCCGCCTCTCTTGCTAAGTCGACTATGTATTGTATTTTATCCGCTTGTATCCGCTTCTTAACTTCGTTATTACCTTCTGCATATTACTTTTAATTACTATATGCTAAATGCACCTTAAGGTGTATACAATTCACCTTTACTTTATTTTTTATTATTTTGTTGTTGTTGCTTGCCAGTACTGTAAAGCAACATATACCCAAATTAAACTTGGGGGGGGGGGGGGGGGGGGGAGTGGAAACTCGGAAATGAATTCCGGACCAAACCGAACACAAATCAATGTTACAATTCATCAACCCGTGGTTATTTGATATGGCCATACAAAGTAATGAAACACCGCCAGGGCTGTCAGCCTTATTGGATTGTTTCGTTTGGGAGGCCCGTAAGTAACCAGAAACACGAGAAAGTGTTTCACTGTCTGCGCTTTAAGCGAGCAACTGATGTCTGCCATCCCGCCGAACACATACTTACTTATCTCCAGGCTTATGAGAGGAAGCCAGGGTCAAAACGCTTGTGTTGAGTTATTGAAGTCTCACTCTCTCAGGGCAGCTGTTCGTTAACGCACGCCTAATTATTTCATCAACTCCTTGTAATCCAGATTGGTATTTCTTTGATGATCCGAACATAAAATTGTCTAGTAATTCGCAAACAATCAACGATTGCAGCTTCCTGTAATGGATAAGCAACTCAATGTATCCTAGTGGTTGTAGGTATTTTGCATGAATTCAAAATGGGAGGGAGCCAAGGTAACGCAGTGGTTAGGACGTCTTGTTGTCCGACCCTGTGGTGATCTGTTCGAATCCTGCATTGAGAGTTTAATTTTGTTACTGACCTGCATTCCCAGATCGAACTGCCCTAGAATAGGCACCCAAAATCATTCAAGAAAATAAATGGTAGCCAATGTTATATTGACCACAATCGTCGAATGCCAACGTGTCTAAAAAATACACGACTAATATGTTCCGCGATGAGAAAAGGTTTAGTCTACTTTTACAATATCAATTTAACGGAATGTAGAAGTCTTATTCGTACATTAATTTGTCTCTGAAATTACGATTTTAAAAACTGCAGATGCAACAGTTATTATATTTTAAAGTGACATCTGCTAGGTACAGAAAGAATTTACCATTACATGAGCAATTTCACGGTGTACTCAGGTTAGCAGAGATAGGGAAAGTTTGACTGCAGATTTACAGGTAGCAGTAATACAGGGTGGCAGAGTGGTGTAGGAACACAGGGGCCGTTATAAACCCAGACAAGGCATCGGTTGTGTGGTACTCCCTGGATAACTGGACTGTGAAGGCAGATGTCCCATGTATTATATTGAATGGATGTCCTCTTAGTTGAGAGAGAGAGAGAGAGAGAGAGAGAGAGAGAGAGAGAGAGAGAGAGAGAGAGAGAGAGAGAGAGAGAAAGAGAGAGAGTGAGAGAGAGAGAGAAGAGAGAGAGAGAGAGAGAGAGAGAGAGAGAGAGAGAGTAAATTGAAGTATTTGGGTATCACCTTCATGTGGAGGCTTTGGTGGTGAAGGCCGGTAGGAGACTTAATGCATTGAGGGCTATGGCAGCAACCGGGGTAGATCAGAGGATGCTGTACAGACTCTTTCACCAGTTAATAATTTCTGTCATTGAGTATGGTTTGGGGCTGCTGACAGTATCAAAGAGCCAGCTTGAAAGATTGGAGCGCATACAGAATGCTGCCATGCGGGTGAAACTCGGGTGCACAAAGGACAAACCAATTATATGCATGAGGCATATCCTGGCACTACCAACAATGGTGGATAGGTATAGTGTCCTTCAGGCCAAATGGTACCTGAGAGTTGCTTCAGATAGGGATCACCTCCTGCATGAAGCCATGGATATGGTCAAGGGTCATAGACTAAGACGAGGCAGGTCCTGGATGACACAGCAAAAAAAAATATATATACGTCAGGTGTGTGATCGAGAGATCATCAAGAGTGAAAAAGAATGGGTTGAAGCATCGGCAAATAGGACGGACTGGCACAATGTAATAGTAATACTGGTTAGTGAGTGCAGATAATGGGCAGCGGGCCGCACAGAGTTTGAGGTGCAACAACTAATCCAGAGTAATACTCATCAAGGTGACATAGTGATCTATATTGATGGGTCAGTGGTGAGAAACAGAGGGAGTGGTTATGGTGTCATTGCGAAGGCTAATGGACGATTTTTAAAAAAGGGAGGATATGGCATATGAGGCTACGACCTCCAGCATGAGAATAGAGGTGGAAACCGTCACAGTGGCATTCAGTTGGTTAGAGGAGACCATTGCAACACACATCGTCTTCATCGTGAACTCAAGGAGTATGCTTAGTAAGGCGGAGAAAGGAATGTTTCGTGTGGAATGGCTCACCTCGCTTCAGAGGTCACATATTGTGATAATTGTATGGATGTTTTGTCCTGGCCATGCGGGAGTGCGGTGAAATGGATAGGCTGATAGGCTGGCAGGGAATGCACCTCTTGGTTGGTAGATTACCTATGGACAAGGGAGAAATGGTCGTGCGCCTGCGGGACCAGGTGGAGAAGGTGGAGGGATAGATTGAGAACCCGTATGTGGAAAGGATGAGATTGCGGGGGATTGGCAGGAGTTCTGGTAGAATCTCAAAACTGAGAGGGATGATCAGGAGAACTTTCAATCAGATAGCGGTGGGAAAGATTCGTTTTTGTTGAACGAGAGGATGGATCGTGTATGGGAATGTCCTGTGTGTAGTGATGTTGGTCATTAGCTAACCTCAATTCAACTGAAATAGGCATTATCTAGACTCTGCTCTCATGTCCACGGGTGTCTATTTCCAGTTCTCCTGTAAACGTAAGCCTCTCTCCTGCTCTCCTGTCAACGGAAGTCTATCTCCAGCTCTCGTGTCACCGGATGTCTGTCTCCTGCTCTCCTGACAACGGATGTGTATCTCCAGAGTTCCTGTCATCTAATGTCTATTTCTAGCTCTCCTGTCAACAGACGTCTATCTCTAGCTCTCCTGTCAACCGTCGTCTATCTCTAGCTCTCCTGTCAACCGTCGTCTATCTCTAGCTCTCCTGACAACAGATGTCTATCTCCAGCTCTCCTGTCAACGGCTGTCTATCTCCGGTTCTCCTGTCAACGGATGTCTATCTCCAGCTCTCCTGACAGTGGATGTCTATCTCAAGCTCTCCTGACAGTGGATGTCTATCTCCAGCTCTCCTGACAATGGATGTCAATCTCCAGCTCTCCTGTTAACGGATGTCTATCTCCAGCTCTTCTGACAGTGGATGTCTATATCCAGCTCTCCTGACAATGGATGTCTATATCCAGCTCTCCTGTAAACAGATGACTATCTCCAGCTCTCCTGACAGTGGATGTCTATCTCCAGCTCTCCGTAACAGTGGATGTCTATCTCCAGCTCTCCTGACAATGGATGTCTATCTCCAGCTCTCCTGACAGTGGATGTCTATATCCAGCTCTCCTGACAAGTGGATGTCTATCTCCAGCTCTCCTGACAATGGATGTCTAATCTCCAGCTCTCCTGACAATGGATGTCAATCTCCAGCTCTCCTGACAATGGATGTCTATCTCCAGCTCTCCTGACAATGGATGTCTATATCCAGCTCTCCTGTAAACAGATGACTATCTCCAGCTCTCCTGACAGTGGATGTCTATCTCCAGCTCTCCTAACAGTGGATGTCTATCTCCAGCTCTCCTGACAATGGATGTCTATCTCCAGCTCTCCTGACAATGGATGTCAATCTCCAGCTCTCCTGACAATGGATGTCAATCTCCAGCTCTCCTGACAATGGATGTCTATCTCCTGCTCTCCTGACAATGGATGTCTATCTCCAGCTCTCCTGACAATGGATGTCTATCTCCGGCTCTCCTGTAAACAGATGTCTATCTCCAGCTCTCCTGACAATGGATGTCTATCTCCAGCTCTCCTGACAGTGGATGTCTATCTCCAGCTCTCCTGACAATGGATGTCAATCTCCAGCTCTCCTGACAATGGATGTCAATCTCCAGCTCTCCTGACAATGGATGTCTATCTCCAGCTCTCCTGTTAACGGATGTCTATCTCCAGCGCTCCTGTAAACAGATGACTATCTCCAGCTCTCCTGACAATGGATGTCAATCTCCAGCTCTCCTGTTAACGGATGTCTATCTCCAGCTCTCCTAACGATGGATGTCTATCTCCAGCGCTCCTGTAAACAGATGACTATCTCCAGCTCTCCTGACAGTGGATGTCTATATCACGCTCTCCTGACAATGGATGTCAATCTCCAGCTCTCCTGACAATGGATGTCTATCTCCAGCTCTCCTGTTAACGGATGTCTATCTCCAGCGCTCCTGTAAACAGATGACTATCTCCAGCTCTCCTGACAATGGATGTCAATCTCCAGCTCTCCTGTTAACGGATGTCTATCTCCAGCTCTCCTAACGATGGATGTCTATCTCCAGCGCTCCTGTAAACAGATGACTATCTCCAGCTCTCCTGACAGTGGATGTCTATATCCAGCTCTCCTGACAATGGATGTCTATATCCAGCTCTCCTGTAAACAGATGACTATCTCCAGCTCTCCTGACAGTGGATGTCTATCTCCAGCTCTCCTGTTAACGGATGTCTATCTCCAGCTCTCCTGTTAACGGATGTCTATCTCCAGCTCTCCTGTTAACGGATGTCTATCTCCAGCTCTCCTGTTAACGGATGTCTATCTCCAGCTCTCCTGTTAACGGATGTCTATCTCCAGCTCTCCTGTTAACGGATGTCTATCTCCAGCTCTCCTGTTAACGGATGTCTATCTCCAGCTCTCCTGTTAAGGATGTCTATCTCCAGCTCTCCTAACAGGATGTCTATCTCCAGCCTCCTGAAAACGATGCTATCTCCAGCTCTCCTGAAGGGATGTCTATTCCAGCTCTCCTAAATGGATGTCTATTCCAGCTCTCCTGTAAACAGATGACTATCTCCACTCCCCTGACAGTGGATGTCTATCTCCAGCTCTCCTGACGGATGTCTATCTCCAGCTCTCCTGAAGGATGTCTATCTCCAGCTCTCCTGAAGGATCTATCTCCAGCCTCCGTAAAAGATGCTATCTCCAGCTCTCCTGAAGGGATGTTTTATCTCCAGCTCTCCTAAGTGGATGCTATCTCCAGCTCTCCTGAAGGATGTCTATCCCCAGCTCTCCTGACAGTGGATGTCTATCTCCAGCTCTCCTGAAAAAAATTTTTTTTTTTGGAAAATGTCTATCTCCAGCTCCCCTGTTAACCCCCCCCCCCCCCCCCCCCCCCCCCCCCCCCCCCCCCCCCCCCCCCCCCCCCCCCCCCCCCCCCCCCCCCCCCCCCCCCCCCCCCCCCCCCCCCCCCCCCCCCCCCCCCCCCCCCCCCCCCCCCCCCCCCCCCCCCCCCCCCCCCCCCCCCCAAAAAATGTTTTTTTATCCCCCGGGGGGTTTTTTCCCCTTTTTGTAAACAAAGGGGGGGGGGGGGGGGGGGGGGGGGGGGGGGGGGGGGGGGGGGGGTTTTTTTTTTTTTTTTTTTTTTTTTTTTTTTTTTTTTTTTTTTTTTTTTTTTTTTTTTTTTTTTTTTTTTTTTTTTTTTTTTTTTCTATCTCCAGCTCTCCTTTTAACAATGTCTATCTCCAGCTCCCCTCTGCCCCCATTTTTGGATGTCTATCCCCAGCTCTCCTGACAGTGGTGTCTATCTCCAGCTCTCCTGACAATGTCTATCTCCAGCTCCCCTTTAAACAATGTCTATCTCCAGCTCTCCTGAAAAGATGTCTATCTCCGCTCTCCTGAAAAGGGATGTCTATCTCCAGCTCTCCTGACAGGGGATGCTATCTCCGCTCTCCTGAAAACAATGTCTATCTCCGCTCTCCTGACGGGGATGCTATCTCCAGCTCTCCTGAAAAAATTTTTATCTCCAGCTCTCCTGTAAACGATGCTATCTCCAGCTCTCCTACAAGGGATGTCATCTCCAGCCTCCTGAAAAGGATGCTTCTCCCTCTCCTAAATGGATGTCATCTCCAGCCTCCTGAAAGGATGCTTCTCCGCTCTCCTGACGGGGATGTCTATCTCCAGCTCTCCTACATGGATGTCTATCTCCGGCTCTCCTGTAACAGATGTCTATCTCCACTCTCCTGACGGGGATTCTATCTCCGCTCTCCTGAAAAACGATGCTATCTCCAGCTCTCCTGAAAAGATGTTATCTCCACTCTCCTGACGTGATTCTATTCCGCTCTCCTGACAGGATGTCATTCCAGTTTCCCCTGACTGGATGTCTATCTCCGCTCTCCTTTTAACGGAGTCTATCCCCAGCCTCCTAAAACAGATGCTATCTCCAGCTCTCCTGACGGATGTCAATCTCCAGCTCTCCTTTGGATGTCTATCTCCAGCTCTCCTGTGGATGTCTATCTCCAGCCTCCTGTAACGATGCTATCCCCAGCTTCCTGAAGTATGTCATTCCAGCTCTCCTAAAGGATGTCTATCTCCAGCTCCCCTAAAAAAGATGCTATCTCCAGCTCTCCTGAAGGGATGTCTATTCCAGCTCTCCTGAAGGATGTCTATCTCCAGCTCTCCTGAAGGATGTCTATCTCCAGCTCTCCTGTTAACATGTCTATCTCCAGCTCTCCTTTTAACATGTCTATCTCCAGCTCTCCTGAACGGATGTCTATCTCCAGCTCTCCTGAACGGATGTCTATCTCCAGCTCCCCTTTTAAGGGATGTCTATCTCCAGCTCTCCTGAACGGATGTCTATCTCCAGCTCTCCTGTTAACATGTTATTCCCTCTCCTGAAACATGTCTATCTCCAGCTCTCCTTTTAACGGATGTCTATCTCCAGCTCTCCTGAAGGATGTCTATCTCCAGCTCCCTAACATGGATGTCTATCTCCAGCCTCCTAAAAGATGCTATCTCCAGCTCCCCTGACAATGTTTATCTCCAGCTCTCCTGACGGGGATGCTATCTCCAGCTCTCCTGAAAATGGATGTCTTCTCCGCTCTCCTGAAAAGGGATGTCTTCTCCAGCTCTCCTGACAGTGGATGTCTATCTCCAGCTCTCCTGAACATGTCTATCTCCAGCTCTCCTGACAAGGATGTCTATCTCCAGCTCTCCTGACAGTGGATGTCTATCCCCGGGCTCTCCTTAAACAGATGTCTATCTCCAGCTCTCCTGACAGTGGATGTCTATCTCCAGCTCCCCTGTAAACAATGTCTATCTCCAGCTCTCCTGTAAACAGATGTCTATCTCCAGCTCTCCTGACAGTGGATGTCTATCTCCAGCTCTCCTGACAGTGGATGTCTATCTCCAGCTCTCCTGTTAACAAATGTCTATCTCCAGCTCTCCTGTAAACAAATGTCTATCTCCAGCTCTCCTGTAAACAGATGTCTATCTCCAGCTCTCCTGACAGTGGATGTCTATCTCCAGCTCTCCTGACAGTGGATGTCTATCTCCAGCTCTCCTGACAGTGGATGTCTATCTCCAGCTCTCCTGTTAACAAATGTCTATCTCCAGCTCTCCTGTAAACAAATGTCTATCTCCAGCTCTCCTGTAAACAGATGTCTATCTCCAGCTCTCCTGACAGTGGATGTCTATCTCCAGCTCTCCTGACAGTGGATGTCTATCTCCAGCTCTCCTGTAAACAAATGTCTATCTCCAGCTCTCCTGTAAACAGATGTCTATCTCCAGCTCTCCTGACAGTGGATGTCTATCTCCGGCTCTCCTGTAAACAGATGTCTATCTCCAGCTCTCCTGACAGTGGATGTCTATCTCCAGCTCTCCTGTAAACGAAATGTCTATCTCCAGCTCTCCTGACAGGATGTCTATCTCCAGCTCTCCTGTTAACGGATGTCAATCTCCAGCTCTCCTGTTAACGGATGTCTATCTCCAGCTCTCCTAACGATGGATGTCTATCTCCAGCGCTCCTGTAAAAGATGACTATCTCCAGCTCTCCTGACAGTGGATGTCTATCTCCAGCTCTCCTGACAATGGATGTCTATCTCCGGCTCTCCTGTAAACAGATGTCTATCTCCAGCTCTCCTGACAGTGGATGTCTATCTCCGGCTCTCCTGTAAACAGATGTCTATCTCCAGCTCTCCTGTAAACAGATATCTATCTCCAGCTCTCCTGTAAACAGATGACTATCTCCAGCTCTCCTGACAGTGGATGTCTATCTCCAGCTCTCCTGACAGTGGATGTCTATCTCCGGCTCTCCTGTAAACAGATGTCTATCTCCAGCTCTCCTGACAGTGGATGTCTATCTCCAGCTCTCCTGTTAACGGATGTCTATCTCCAGCTCCCTAACGGGATGTCTATCTCCAGCCTCCTTTTAACGATGCTATCTCCAGCTCTCCTGAAGGATGTCTATTCCAGCTCTCCTGAAGGATGTCTACTCCAGCTCTCCTTTTAACGGATGCTATCTCCAGCTTCCTGAAGGGTGTCATCTCCAGCTCTCCTTTAACGGATGTCTATCTCCAGCTCTCCTTTTAAACGGATGTCTATCTCCAGCTCTCCTGTTAACGGATGTCTATTCCAGCTCCCCTTTTAAGGATGTCTATCTCCAGCTCTCCTGAAGGGATGTCTATCTCCAGCTCTCCTGTTAACATGTCTATCTCCAGCTCTCCTGAAATGTCTATCTCCAGCTCTCCTGAAAAGGATGTCTATCTCCAGCTCTCCTGAAGGGATGTTATCTCCGCTCCCTGAGGATGTCTATCTCCAGCTCTCCTGAAGGGATGTCTATCTCCAGCTCTCCTGTAAAAATGTCTATCTCCAGCTCCCCTTTAACAAATGTCTATCTCCAGCCTCCTTAAAAAGATGTCTATCTCCAGCTCTCCTGACAGTGGATTTTTTCTCCAGCTCTCCTGACGGGATGTCTATCTCCAGCTCTCCTGAAAATGTCTATCTCCAGCTCTCCTAAAACAGATGTCTATCTCCAGCTCTCCTGACGGGATGTCTATCTCCGCTCTCCTGAAGGATGTCTTCTCCAGCTCTCCTGAAGGATGTCTATCTCCAGCTCTCCTGAAATGTCTATCTCCGCTCTCCTGTAAACGATGTCTATCTCCAGCTCTCCTGAAAAGGATGTCATCTCCAGCTCTCCTTTTAACATGTCTATCTCCAGCTCCCCAACAGGATGTCTATCTCCCCTCCTAAAAAAGATGCTATCTCCAGCTCTCCTGACAGTGATGTCTATCTCCAGCTCTCCTGACAATGGATGTCTATCCCCGCTCTCCTGAAAACAGATGTCTATCTCCAGCTCTCCTGACAGTGGATGTCTATCTCCGCTCTCCTAAAACAGGATGTCTATCTCCAGCTCTCCTGTAACAGGATGTCTATCTCCAGCTCTCCTGTAAACAGATGTCTATCTCCAGCTCTCCTGTAACATGATGTCTATCTCCAGCTCTCCTGTAACAGTGATGTCTATCTCCAGCTCTCCTGACAGTGGATGTCTATCTCCAGCTCTCCTGACAGTGGATGTCTATCTCCAGCTCTCCTGTTAACAGATGTCTATCTCCAGCTCTCCTGACAATGGATGTCAATCTCCAGCTCTCCTGTTACAGGATGTCTATCTCCAGCTCTCCTGTAACGGATGTCTATCTCCAGCTCTCCTGTTACAGTGGATGTCTATCTCCAGCTCTCCTGTAACAGGATGTCTATCTCCAGCTCTCCTGTTAACGGATGTCTATCTCCAGCTCTCCTGTTAACGGATGTCTATCTCCAGCTCTCCTGTTAACGGATGTCTATCTCCAGCTCTCCTGACAGTGGATGTCTATCTCCAGCTCTCCTGTAAAATGGATGTACTATCTCCAGCTCTCCTGACAGTGGATGTCTATCTCCAGCTCTCCTGACAATGGATGTCTATCTCCAGCTCTCCTGACAGTGGATGTCTATCTCCGGCTCTCCTGTAAACAGATGTCTATCTCCAGCTCTCCTGACAGTGGATGTCTATCTCCAGCTCTCCTGTAAACAAATGTCTATCTCCAGCTCTCCTGTAAACAGATGTCTATCTCCAGCTCTCCTGACAGTGGATGTCTATCTCCAGCTCTCCTGACAGTGGATGTCTATCTCCAGCTCTCCTATTAACTGATGTCTATCTCCAGCTCTCCTGACAATGGATGTCTATCTCCAGCTCTCCTGTTAACAGATGTCTATCTCCAGCTCTCCTGTTAACTGATGTCTATCTCCAGCTCTCCTGACAATGGATGTCTATCTCCAGCTCTCCTGTTAACGGATGTCTATCTCCAGCTCTCCTGTTAACGGATGTCTATCTCCAGCTCTCCTGTTAACGGATGTCTATCTCCAGCTCTCCTGAACATTGATGTCTATCTCCAGCTCTCCTGTTAACGGATGTCTATCTCCAGCTCTCCTGTAACGGATGTCTATCTCCAGCTCTCCTGTTAACGGATGTCTATCTCCTAGCTCTCCTGACCATGGATGTCTATCTCCAGCTCTCCTGTAACATGGATGTCTATCTCCAGCTCTCCTGTACAGTGGATGTCTATCTCCAGCTCTCCTGTTAACGGATGTCTATCTCCAGCTCTCCTGTTAACGGATGTCTATCTCCAGCTCTCCTATTAACGGATGTCTATCTCCAGCTCTCCTATTAACGGATGTCTATCTCTAGCTCTCCTGACAATGGATGTCTATCTCCAGCTCTCCTGACAATGGATGTCAATCTCCAGCTCTCCTGACAGTGGATGTCTATCTCCAGCTCTCCTGACAGTGGATGTCTATCTCCGGCTCTCCTGTAAACAGATGTCTATCTCCAGCTCTCCTGACAGTGGATGTCTATCTCCGGCTCTCCTGTAAACAGATGTCTATCTCCAGCTCTCCTGACAGTGGATGTCTATCTCCAGCTCTCCTGTTAACGGATGTCTATCTCCAGCTCTCCTGTAACAGGATGTCTATCTCCAGCTCTCCTGTACAGGATGTCTATCTCCAGCTCTCCTGTTAACGGATGTCTATCTCCAGCTCTCCTGTAAACGGATGTCTATCTCCAGCTCTCCTGACAGTGGATGTCTATCTCCAGCTCTCCTGTTAACGGATGTCTATCTCCAGCTCTCCTATTAACGGATGTCTATCTCTAGCTCTCCTGTTAACGGATGTCTATCTCCAGCTCTCCTGTTACAAGGATGTCTATCTCCAGCTCTCCTGTTAACGGATGTCTATCTCCAGCTCTCCTGTACAATGGATGTCTATCTCCAGCTCTCCTGTACAATGGATGTCTATCTCCAGCTCTCCTGTTAACGGATGTCTATCTCCAGCTCTCCTGTACCGGATGTCTATCTCCAGCTCTCCTGACAGTGGATGTCTATCTCCAGCTCTCCTGTACAGGGATGTCTATCTCCAGCTCTCCTGTACAGGATTGTCTATCTCCAGCTCTCCTGACAGTGGATGTCTATCTCCAGCTCTCCTGTTAACGGATGTCTATCTCCAGCTCTCCTGTTAACAGGATGTCTATCTCCAGCTCTCCTGTAACAGGATGTCTATCTCCAGCTCTCCTGTTAACGGATGTCTATCTCCAGCTCTCCTGTAACAGTGGATGTCTAATCTCCAGCTCTCCTGTAACAGGGATGTCTATCTCCAGCTCTCCTGACAGTGGATGTCTATCTCCAGCTCTCCTGTTAACAGGATGTCTATCTCCAGCTCTCCTGACAATGTCTAATCTCCAGCTCTCCTGACAGATGTCTATCTCCAGCTCTCCTGACAGTGGATGTCTATCTCCAGCTCTCCTGTAACGTGATGTCTATCTCCAGCTCTCCTGTTAACAGGATGTCTATCTCCAGCTCTCCTGTTAACGGATGTCTATCTCCAGCTCTCCTGTTAACTGGATGTCTAATCTCCAGCTCTCCTGACAGTGGATGTCTATCTCCGGCTCTCCTGTAAACAGATGTCTATCTCCAGCTCTCCTGACAGTGGATGTCTATCTCCAGCTCTCCTGTTAACGGATGTCTATCTCCAGCTCTCCTGTTAACGGATGTCTATCTCCAGCTCTCCTGTTAACGGATGTCTATCTCCAGCTCTCCTGTTAACGGATGTCTATCTCCAGCTCTCCTGACAGTGGATGTCTATCTCCAGCTCTCCTGTTAACGGATGTCTATCTCCAGCTCTCCTGACAGTGGATGTCTATCTCCAGCTCTCCTGTTAACGGATGTCTATCTCCAGCTCTCCTGTTAACGGATGTCTATCTCCAGCTCTCCTGTTAACGGATGTCTATCTCCAGCTCTCCTGTTAACGGATGTCTAGCTCTCATGACAGTGGATGTCTATCTCCAGCTCTCCTGTTAACGGATGTCTATCTCCAGCTCTCCTGACAGTGGATGTCTATCTCCAGCTCTCCTGACAGTGGATGTCTATCTCCAGCTCTCCTGACAGTGGATGTCTATCTCCAGCTCTCCTGACAGTGGATGTCTATCTCCAGCTCTCCTGACAGTGGATGTCTATCTCCAGCTCTCCTGTTAACGGATGTCTATCTCCAGCTCTCCTGACAGTGGATGTCTATCTCCAGCTCTCCTGACAGTGGATGTCTATCTCCAGCTCTCCTGTTAACGGATGTCTATCTCCAGCTCTCCTGACAGTGGATGTCTATCTCCAGCTCTCCTGTTAACGGATGTCTATCTCCAGCTCTCCTGTTAACGGATGTCTATCTCCAGCTCTCCTGTTAACGGATGTCTATCTCCAGCTCTCCTATTAACGGATGTCTATCTCCAGCTCTCCTGTTAACGGATGTCTATCTCCAGCTCTCCTGTTAACGGATGTCTATCTCCAGCTCTCCTGTTAACGGATGTCTATCTGCAGCTCTCCTGTTAACGGATGTCTATCTCCAGCTCTCCTGTTAACGGATGTCTATCTCCAGCTCTCCTGACAGTGGATGTCTATCTCCAGCTCTCCTGTTAACGGATGTCTATCTCCAGCTCTCCTGACAGTGGATGTCTATCTCCAGCTCTCCTGTTAACGGATGTCTATCTCCAGCTCTCCTGTTAACGGATGTCTATCTCCAGCTCTCCTGTTAACGGATGTCTATCTCCAGCTCTCCTGTTAACGGATGTCTATCTCTAGCTCTCATGACAGTGGATGTCTATCTCCAGCTCTCCTGTTAACGGATGTCTATCTCCAGCTCTCCTGACAGTGGATGTCTATCTCCAGCTCTCCTGACAGTGGATGTCTATCTCCAGCTCTCCTGACAGTGGATGTCTATCTCCAGCTCTCCTGACAGTGGATGTCTATCTCCAGCTCTCCTGACAGTGGATGTCTATCTCCAGCTCTCCTGACAATGGATGTCTATCTCCAGCTCTCCTGTTAACGGATGTCTATCTCCAGCTCTCCTGACAGTGGATGTCTATCTCCAGCTCTCCTGTTAACGGATGTCTATCTCCAGCTCTCCTGTTAACGGATGTCTATCTCCAGCTCTCCTGTTAACGGATGTCTATCTCCAGCTCTCCTGTTAACGGATGTCTATCTCCAGCTCTCCTGTTAACGGATGTCTATCTCCAGCTCTCCTGTTAACGGATGTCTATCTCCAGCTCTCCTGTTAACGGATGTCTATCTCCAGCTCTCCTGTTAACGGATGTCTATCTCCAGCTCTCATGACAGTGGATGTTTATCTCCAGCTCTCCTGACAGTGGATGTTTATCTCCAGCTCTCCTGTTAACGGATGTCAATCTCCAGCTCTCCTGACAATGGATGTCTATCTCCAGCTCTCATGACAGTGGATGTCTATCTCCAGCTCTCCTGTTAACGGATGTCTATCTCCAGCTCTCCTATTAACGGATGTCTATCTCCAGCTCTCCTGTTAACGGATGTCTATCTCCAGCTCTCCTGTTAACGGATGTCTATCTCCAGCTCTCCTGTTAACGGATGTCTATCTCCAGCTCTCATGACAGTGGATGTCTATCTCCAGCTCTCCTGTTAACGGATGTCTATCTCCAGCTCTCATGACAGTGGATGTCTATCTCCAGCTCTCCTGTTAACGGATGTCTATCTCCAGCTCTCCTGTTAACGGATGTCTATCTCCAGCTCTCCTTTTAACGGATGTCTATCTCCAGCTCTCCTGTTAACGGATGTCTATCTCCAGCTCTCCTGTTAACGGATGTCTATCTCCAGCTCTCATGACAGTGGATGTTTATCTCCAGCTCTCCTCACGATGGATGTACATCTCCTGCTCTCCTGGAAATGGATGCCTATCTCCAGCTCGCGGTCAGCGTATGTCTACATCCTATTCTTCAATAAACAGATGTGTTTCTATGAATCACGAATGAATGTGTGTGTGTGTGTGTGTGAGTGTGCGTGCGTGCGTGCGTGTGTGCATGTGTGCGTGTGTGTGCATGTATATGTGTGTGTGTGCGTGCTCGTGTGCGTGTGTGTGTGTGTGTGTGTGTGTGTGTGTTTCCATTTATACATGCGCTGCTTATAATATCAGTCTTGTTGAAATATTTTTTCTTGGTTTTATTGTTTTATTTAGTATTTGTTTCTTACGTTTACTTGTAAACATATCGTAATCTGACTACTAGTAAAAATATAGTAATCTGACTAGTAGTAAACATATAGCAATCGGACTACTAGTTGGAAACCGTGGCAGAGACATTGCTGTGTCCGCCTCAGGCTCACAATGTACAGAACCCAGACTAGGGGTGGTGGGAGAGTATATTATAATATACTTTTAACTAATCTTGACTACTTGCGATGAGGCTTTAAATGAAAACCTTGCATGGTCCAAACATGTGGACATCACTTAGGGCTAGGTGTGGCGAGTACAGGGGATTTGGTACACGCTGAAAGTGGAGGTCTTCAATTGTTTCAATCGTTTCATGGGTACTATGGGGTTGAGCATTGTCACGTTGCGAAAGGACATCTTTACTCTGAAGTCCACCTCATTTGGATTTGATTGCGGGTCAAAACTTCCTACTTCACTCACACACTTGCTGGACTGACAAGCATGCATCATCAATTTGGACCTTCATTTGCCGATGAAGTTCTAGAGGTTTCACCCCTTCAGTTATCAACAACGGAAAACAGAACACTTCTCCTCTTTGGTGTATGTCAAAAGTGGGGCGACCATGTTTAAACTGACCCTTATGACATCACCATGTTCGTCTGCACCGTGATATCACGTGCTTAAAACTCTTGACACCCTTAACAATAATATCGACAGGTTACAAGACGATAGCATGGTTATTGTAATTTCTATCACACTTTTAAGGTTTTCATTTGAAGCTCCCCCGTATATTTATGGGAAGCATAGGTAAGAAGGCGGTGATATAACACTCCATGTCTATGAACGAACGAACGAACAAACTTTATTTTCAAAGGGTTAAGAATTGGGCACGCAGGCCCGTCTAACATTCTGCCCTTCTCTCACTCTCTTTCATACATTATTTCATTCACACATGATTCAAGGCTAACAGAGAACAGCAACAATAAAAAAGATATGCATTATAAAGGCATGGGCAAAATGCGAACATCAAAACTACACGACATAGTAAAATTAGATAATGGTCTGACACTTGTTATTAGCCATGTGGAATATACAGGCCTACCAAAAGGGGACTGGCTGTTATACTAGGGTTTTGTTATTATTATTATTATTATCTCTATTATTAAGGGGGAAGATAATCCGTACTGAGATAGTGTTCGAGTAATTTGCGATTATATGAATAGGGATTGGTGATGTCTTTGATTTCTTGTGGAAGATTGTTCCACAGCTGAGCTGCAGAGTACGTTAAGCTTGTTTTGTATAAGTCAATCCTAGGCTTCGGAATGTGTAATATATTTAAACGTTTACTGTGTCTAGCATTATATTTAAACAATGGCCAAAGGTAATTTGGGGCATTCCGATGCAGGATTTTGTGAATTAGTTTAGCTTTATTGAAAAGCAGGCGTTTGCGGAGTGGTAGTAACTGAAGGCGTTTAAACAGGCTAGGATTGTCAGATAAATGTTTGTTATAAATTAGACTCATGGCCCGTTTCTGGAGTGAGTAAAGTCGCTTGGTGTTTGAATTAGAACAACCGTCCCAGATTGTAGAGCAGTAGTCAAAGTGGGTCTGTATATGAGAAGTATAGAATAGTTTCCTTGTGTCCTCATCAAGGAAGTTTTTAATTTTGGCGAGTTGGTAGACTTTTTTCGCTGTTTGTTTAATAAGCGCTTGAACGTGGGAATTAAAGGTTAGGTTTCTATCAATGATTATGCCTAATGTTTTGTGCTCAATTACACTTTCTACTGGCATGTTATCGATGTGAAGTTGAAGTGATGTGTGTGAGCTTAGAGTTTGAAGTCTTTGTCTGGTTGTTAGTAACATTAATTTTGTTTTAGTGATGTTAATTTGCATACGGTTTGAATAGCTCCACCTAACTACATTATTTAATTCTTGTTGTAAAGACGACTCCAATATAATACAGTTTTCAGCATTTGTGTACACTGTACAGTCGTCTGCAAATAGATCGCAGGACGACGAAAGATGTAAAGGTAGATCGTTAATATATATGGCAAACAATAGAGGGCCAAGAATAGAGCCTTGCGGTACTCCAATATTGAAGGTAGTGGTATTAGACAGACATTTATTATGTGATACTACTTGCTTTCTGTTTGATAGAAAAGATGATATTAGAGTGACTACATTAGGGCCAATTTTCATTGTCTGAAGTTTTTTAATTAAAATAACATGGTCTATCATATCAAATGCTTTGTTGATATCAATAAACACAGTTTCACATAGACTGTTGTTGTTTATATTCTGGTGCCAATTTTCTATCATGTTTGTTAGGGCCGTATGGCAAGAATATTTTGGTCGAAGTCCTGATTGGTTGTCAACAATAAGCTTGTTGCGAACTAAATACTGTAATGTTACTTTATGGATGTGTTTTTCTAGTGGCTTAGATAGTGATGATAGTAAGGAAATGGGTCTGTAATTGTTCGGGAGATCATTGTCCAATGAACCAGATTTAAGAAGAGGGTACACTTTAGCGATTTTGAGAGCTGATGGAAAGTGGCCTTTGGTGAGACACTGATTATATACATAGGTTAGTGATATACAGATCACTGGCGCAGCACAACGGAGAATCCGGTTGCTGATTCCATCTAACCCAGATGAGGTTGTGTTTTGTAGGTTACTGAGGTAAGTGAATACCTCAGTGATTGTCATTAGCGGTATGTCGGAAAGAATATCGCCGGAGCATCTATTCTCGCAAAACGATGACAGTAAAGATAAGTTGCAAGGAGAATTAGGCATTGAAGCCTTCAACTGGTCTATGTCAGTTTGAAAAAAAATTACTGAATTGGTCGCATGTAATATGATTTGATGGTAAAGAATTTCGGAAGTTACACTTGTTTGTCAAGGTGTTAATTGCCTTCCATATATCCTTACTATTTGTTTTATCCATTACTAAGTTCTTAAAGTAATTTTTCTTTTCCCGTCGTATGGTATATTGAACTTTGTTTCTAAGAGTACGGTATGCGCTGAGGTCCCGCTTTTTATGTGCTTTATCCCTGTCTCTCATAATTTGAAGTATTTCCTGGGTGATCCAAGGTGGCTTGACGTGGTGTTTTACTCGAACTTCCTTGATTGGCACATGTCTATCAAAAACATCAGTAAATGTTTTCATCCAGAATTCCAGAGCATCATCCGGGTCAGGAAGCTGACAAACATTGTCTAGAGGTGAACTGAGCAAGTCCTGTAAAAATGCGTTTTAGTTGAAATGTTTGTAACTTCTATATTTTACACTTATGTGTTTATGTTTAGGAGTTTTAATTCCTTGTTTAGACCACGTGCAGCATATTGGGTAGTGATCGCTCACTGCACAATTGGGTACAACGCATTCTATGATGTTGTCTGAGCAAGTTACATAAATGTGATCTATGACTGTTGAAGATGACTTTGTTACTCTAGTAGCCTGTTGTACTATTTGTTGGAAATTGTATGATGCAATTATATTTCCCCATATTATGTTGGATTTGTTGGTGTCAATGTTAAAGTCTCCGAGTAGTATAATTTCCTTCCCGGAAGCGAAAACCACATCCATCATGGTAGTGAAGTTTTCGTACCAGACGTGTCCAGCACTGGGATTTCAATAAAGGTAGCCAATTATCAGGGGTGTGCGGTTTTGAAGTTTTAGCTCTAACCACATACATTCTATTTCGCAAGTTTCAAAGTCTAGCCTACGGTGAGCATTTAGTAAATTAGAAACATAGGTTACTATGCCTGTCTCTTGTTTCCTACAGGGATCCCTTCTAAAAACTTTGTACCCTTTAATAGATATGTCCTCATCTGAAATGTTATCATTAAGTCTACTTTCACTAAGGCCGAATAAATGAAAATTTTGATTAAGAATAGAAGATAACTCTGGTAGCTTGTTAAATAAGCTGCAAATGTTTAAGTGTCCAAGGCGTATTCCTGACTTATTGAGCCAGTGTTGCCACTTCTCAGACATTTCATCCATGAAAAAAGTGTAAATTAGTCAAAGTTAAGCAAAAATACAAGATCATAAAAAAATAAAATCACAATTACATTAACTTACAAAATATCAGTAATACAAATAGATATGTAAATGACAATATTATAACGATATAACTAATTAGACCAACGCATATAATGCAAACACGGAACAAAACGAATTAAAGAACATACAACAAATAATTAACCTGAAAAAAAAAAAAAACTACTTCACAAGCTAAGTAACCAACTGTTTTCCAAAAGAATTAATAAATGACCATACAAGTCAATGTCTCTGTTTAAAGCGGAGTATCCCACACGGGAAATAAAACGTTAAACAGTAAGCACAAGGAAGAACAGTGAAGACCCCCTCACTCACAGTAAAAACACAATGAAAAGTATTGTAAAAGCTATACAGCTAAGTACTATCCATTAATATAAAGTCAAAACAAGTCAATGTTTGTAGTTGCTTATAACCTAATACGTTACTAGATCAAGTAGTAACCAAATATGCAGATAAACGTTCAAGGAGAGGCTCTTTCTTGTACCGAGATCCGGTGTAGCTTTGTGCTAAGTTGCTAGTAAATACCAGGTTGTGTTGGTTGTTGGTATAGCGACATTATAAGTGCTTGACGAAGTGTAGCTGGGCTATACCGTGTGAGGTGCAACCATTCTGGGTTACAATGAACTGGGTACTGATGATGTCTCATGGGTATGTAATGACTACCATCTAGAGCCTCTGGTTGGTGGCTAACAGGAGGTTGTGGTGGCACATCGTTGTTGCTGAGAGTTGGTTCCTTTCTGGGGAGAATAGGAAAAATATCTCGTAATTATTACCCTCCTGTGTGAAAGTATTTAACGGACTTGGTGTAGTGGTAGTGTCCCGTCTGGCTTGGATTTCAGGTGCAGTGGTTATGAGTGGTCTGCAAACTTCTGTCCTATTGGTACTTGATGTGACGGGAGTATGTCGTCTGGCTTGAGTTTCAGGAGTAGCTAAAAGTGTCCGGCGCGATCCCCTATTGTATGTATGGTATGTCCGTTCAGGATATTTGATATTCTTGGCGAGAAAACTGGTGCCCAATGTAGACAAATGTATTTGATCCTTATAAAGACTCTTTTTGGTGCACCAGCCTGTGAAGTGAATGATGCTGTATTGTTGATGAATTGTATCATGTTTTGAGAACAGAACTTCTGCAAAATGTTGTTATTTATGTCAGCTAGACGGCGCAGCTGTCCATAACTTGGTGATATGATGGAGGAGAAGAAAATGGATGAGTTAGGAAAAGTGTGACGTAATCCGTTCAAGAGTGCCAGTAGTTGAGACCCTGTGATTTGTTGGTTGTTCATGGTGTCGGTGATACCAATATGTACGCTTGCCCTTCTAACCTTATGATTAACAGCCAACCTGCTAATCTTGTCTGTTAGCCGGTCTACACCAGCCCCAGGCAGTGGGAATTATTGAAACAATGTCTGTGTCTGACGTGGCCATCCTGTCGCTGTATAAACCTTTCATTAAGGAATCGCCTAGTATAATATGTGTACAGTCAGGTCGTGCTGTCTGTACATGTTGGTTTTCAGCACGTCTCGCCCGTTGTTTCATCCATTTCCGATTATCAGCAGTCTTTATGTCTCCATATGGTTCTCTCGATGTATCTTGTAGGCTTGTCTTGCCCGTTGGCAGCATGTTAGAGCACTGTAGGTTTTCTGGTGACTTTTCTTGAAGTACTTCGAACCTATTGCTTATTTTGACGTCAATGGGGTAGACTGCTTGTTGTTGTTTATCTTCGTCTGCGCATTGAGGTATTTGTTGTTGTTTATCTTCCTCTGCGCATTGAGGTGTTTTCATAGCGCTTATCTGTTCTGGGTGTGATTGAGCGTCCCCAAGATTTCCTAAGGATGAAGCGGTTGCTTGGGAATTACATGCTTCTTTGGTTTGGTTGGTAGAGGACACATTCTGTAAGATTTGAACTGTATTTCTCAGCAGTAAATTTTCGTCTCGCAGGAGTGCGACTTCTGTCTTGAGAGCATTGTAATCACTGCTTATCTTGTTGTTTGCTTCAATGTTGGTTGAAACAGTGACAATGAGCGCCTTTAGTGATTGTTCTAGTTCCTCAATGCGCTGTTTACAGTCGCACGAATGTCCATTGATAGTTAAGATGCTATTGTTATCTGAGGCAGGTACTTCTTCAACAATGTCAACATTGGGTTCTATGTTGTTTTGGATACGCTCCATTGGGTATTCAATGGCCAAGAGCACTGGTGGGTTGGCAGGCCTCGTGTTGATGTTGTCATGTACACTCATCGTATGAGTTAATTGACGAACATTGTTAGCTGGTGTGCTGTCGACAGCTGTAGTTGTGGGCTGCGTAGATTCGGTGAATGCCTGTGTCGAGTTTTCAAGTTCAACAAAATCTACTTTTAGCCAGGAATTAATGTTTTCATTACTGCCCTGTGTCATGAGTTTATTTTTACTGTGGTACAAATGTATCGTAATCACTGTCGTCGTAATCAGATCCTCAACGTGGGCCCCGTGCTTATCTTGCCTGTGTTCAATTAGTTCAAGCCTGTAGTAGTTGAGTAGGCAAGTTCGGAATGCCTCATAATGGAGTGTGTTGTTGAAGGAAACAGTAACACACTGTCCTGAGTTGGTGTTTTTGACGACTAGGCCGTTGGGATTTATGCACTTGGATAGCTTATTCTTCACGGCCCTCTCTTTGTTTAGTGTGTAAGTTTTATTGACAGCCGATCGTAAACCTGAGCGAGTCCTTTCACCATTCACTTCCAATACGGAGCACTCTCCTTCCCCTGACATTATTGCATAATATTACGACTAGCTAAACGTGAAGAACGCAGCAATCGCATTGTTATCTAGCCACGCCGCGGGCAATTTGAGGTCCCGTGGTTGTATCTGACACGCCTCGTGCACTTGATTGGTTAAAATTTAATAGTGTTCAACTATCACTCGAAATGAATATTAGATATAACACACATTTTTGCGATAATAAACACTTGTATTAATCTAAAAACTATTTCACCACATCCTCAGAATCACAACGAGCACATTGATATAAAAATCCATGATAGGTGATTCAGCTTGCAGTAATAATAATCCGAGAAGTAAGAGATACGAAAACACGTCTTCACTCTCCGGAGATATAAGACAGACAGACAGACATACAGACAGACAGACATATGAAGTCAGTATCAGGGTCTTATTTAATTTACTATTTAGCCGATATTCATTATTTTTTAGTACACAGTTTTTGAGTTTTCTCTTTGAATAATGTGACGAATGTTTTCAACGAAAACGAGAAGTAAAATCGGTAAACTGTACTTTTTTTTTTTTTAGTATATCCTTTTTACAGGACTTAGCTGTCAACACCAGCATCTTTCAGCTGTATGTTGATCTCTTGGCAAGATTACGCTCAGTAGTTTGCCATTGCTTTCTGAGCGGCCGGCTCACATGCCCCGTAAGTTACCGATGCGATTCGAACCACTGCTGATTTGAACCGTCAGCACGTTACCTGACGAGAGTATACGAGATTACGGAGAAAAAAACTTTACTAGAATACAATAATAAGTGACAACATGGACATTGCGACTAAAGTATTCACAGCACGCAAACAATAAACATACACAGGTACAAATGTATGAGAAAAATTAATATGCACGAAAATGTATACAGGCTACTCATCTGTAGCAGTATCATTTGTATGTCAATGTTTCAGTTACAGGTCTAACAGATTAGTAAATCTGTATCTGCAGCAGTCAAACATTTATCAGTGACACAGTCATATGTTTACCTTTAATCCTGAACTAGCCTAGTATAACTACTGCCAGATATTCGGGGATGGCCTTGTGTACTGTTTGGTCATCACACACAAGCGCCTAACACTGTATCTCGAGTGTGGCTTAATCGCACGCGAACGTTGTTTGTTTTGACCTTTAACCTAGTGTGGCAGGGATGCATCTGGCTCAATTCTCACGCTGGAGGACGTTGTCAAACAACTCTGCACTTGCGAATACACGAACTTGACTCCTTCTCACTCCTCTATTTTTACTCCCCTCTGTCTGTCTGTCTGCCTCACAACCCTCTCTTCCCACTCTCAATCTCTATGTCCCCATTCTATCTGCACACACTCCCTCTCCCCAGACTTTCGCCACCCATTCTTTCCCGCTCTCTCCTCATCCCAACTCTCTGTTGTCCCACTCACCCTCTCTCCCAATCTCTCCACCCTTCCCCCTTTTTTTGATTTTACCCCACTGATGCTCGTCGTCTCTCTCTCTCTCTCTCTCTCTCTCTCTCTCTCTCTCGCTCGCAACGTTCTCTCTTGCATCTTTCTCTCTCACACAACTCACTCTCTCTCTCTCATCTGTCTCTCTCTCTCTCTTCTCTCTCTCTCACTACTCTCTCTCTCTCACACAACTCTGTCTCTTACACAACTCTCCCTCTTACAACTCTTTCTGACAACTCTCTCTCTCTCACAACTCTCTCTCTTACAATTCTCTCTCTCACAACTCTCTCTCTCTCACAATTCTCTCTCACAACTCTCTGTCAACTCTCTCCTTAATCCCTCTCTCCTTTCTCTCTCTCACAGCTCTCTCTCTCTCTCTCTCTCTCTCTCTCTCTCTCTCTCACACACACAACTCTCTCTCTCTGTCTCTGTATCTCTCACAACTCTCTTTCCCTTCTCTCGATACATTTCATTCACACAAAGACCATCATCAAGTACCTTACCAGCTGGCATATGCGTTTATGTCACAGATCTCGGTCCTTGATGTTCTGTTTATGTCACAGATCTCGGTCCTTGATGTTCTGTTTATGTCACAGATCTCGGTCCTTGATGTTCTGTTTATGTCACAGATCTCGGTCCTTGATGTTCTGTTTATGTCACAGATCTCGGTCCTTGATGTTCTGTTTATGTCACAGATCTCGGCCCTTGATGTTCTGTTTATGTCACAGATCTCGGTCCTTGATGTTCTGTTTATGTCACAGATCTCGGTCCTTGATGTTCTGGATCACCTGTGCTGATGATATCCCACATGCCACCATCTGAGTCCATTCAGCATAATTTCACGTGGTCTGCCTCTGCCTCTTTTCCCCATTGATCTTTCCAGTTGTCACGATGTTCTCCAAGGCCTCTTTTCTCATCACATGGCCAAAGCAAGCAGTTTCGTTGTTTCTTATAGTTGTATGCAATGTTCTAGTTGCATTAGCCCTTTCCAGACAGTCGTCGTTAGTTACACTTGCAGTCCAAGGAATTCACAACATTCGTCCCAGGAACCACATCTCCGTTGCGTCTATGTTCTTTCTAATTTGTTCATTTACATTCCACGATTCACTGTCATACAGCAAAACTGGTTTATATAACATTTCAGTACTCTCTTTCTTATTTACATTCAATGGTAGTGACCCATTGTGTCAGTGCTACATCGATCTCTAGACATTTTATCGAGGGGCCTTTGTGTCAATGCAACAACAATCTCGAGATGTTGTATTCAGTAGTCTTTGTGCCAATGTAACATCGAGATATTTTATTCAGAGGTTTTTGTGTCAATGCAACATTAACCTCCAGATATTTTATCCAATGATCTTTGTGTCAATGCAACATTGATCTCGAGATATTTTATCCAATGATCTTTGTGTCAATGCAACATTGATCTCGAGATATTTTATCCAATGATCTTTGTGTCAATGCAACATTGATCTCGAGATATTTTATGCAGGGGTCTTTGTGTCAATGCAACATCGATCTCGAAATATTTTTGCCATTGGACTTTAAGTAAATGAGTGTAATAACTTTCTTCATACATTTATGTCCGTGGCCTTTTTTGTAATACAACAACCACTTCGAGGTATGTTACCTTTGTTTACTGTGTCAATGCAAAGACCTCGAGATATGATACCCTTGGTTATTGTGTCAATGCAAAGACCTCGAGATTTGATACCTTTGGTTATTGTGTTAATGCAAAGACCTCGAGATTTGATACCTTTGGTTATTGTGTCAATGCAAAGACCTCGAGATATAATACCCTTGTTTATTGTGTTAATGCAAAGACCTCGAGATTTGATACCTTTGGTTATTGTGTCAATGCAAAGATCTCGAGATATGATACCCTTGGTTATTGTGTCAATGCTAAGACTTCGAGATATTTTACCCATCATCTTTGCGTCATTCCTACGACCTCGAGGTAATTACATTTTATCTTTGTTTTAATACAATGACCTTGGTATATTTTGCAAGTGCTTTTTTCTGTTAATAAAATTACCTTGAGATAATTTTGTGTCAGTGCAACAAACATCTTGATATATATTGCATGTGATCTTTTAGATAATACAACGACCTCGATAAATTTTACATGCGATCTTTCTGTTAATACAATGACCGCGATACATTTTGCATGTGATCTTTCTGTTAATACAATGACCTCGATATATTTTGCATGTGATCTTTCTGTTAATACAATTTTCTCGAAATATTTTGCGTGTGATCTTTCTGTTAATACAACGACCTCGAAATATTTTGCGTGTGATCTTTCTGTTAATACAACGACCTCGAAATATTTTGCATGTGATCCTTCTGTTAATACAATGACCTCGAAATATTTTGCATGGGATTTTTCTGTTAATACAATAACCTCGATACATTTTGCATGCGATCTTTCTGTTAATACAATGACCTCGAGGTAATGTTGTGTCAGTGCAACAAACTTATTGATATATTTTGCATACGGTGCTTGTATTCATCATCATCATGGTCGATGCTGATAAACAGTGGGCGGTCATGATCCTTCCATCTCACGCAATCACCAGAGTCACGGATCATGTCTGTATCCTTGTACCGACTGTGCTATACGGTAAAGCCGTACAGGTATTTATCTCTCTGCCTTCCTTTTACTACTTTCCGATCACTTTTGCCAGTCGCCACTAAAGTTTCCGATTTATTCATCCTCATAACATTGACTGTACTCTAATTTCTCTAACCAATTTATGGTTTTCATTTGTTTCTTGTAGGACTTGCTCGTTGGTTTCACTCTGTTCATCAAGTTATTCTTTGCATTTTTCACATTTCCATTGCCATTAAATGTTTCTCAGCTAGGCTGCTTGTTGTCCATGTTTTACATGCATATAGCAGTATAAGTGTCTGTGTTAATGCGCGCGCACACACACGCACACACGCACGCACGCACGCACACACATGCACAAAAGCATAATTCTGGGCTGCTGTGTGTACATTAACACAAGCGACAATAGATTTTCGTTTTAATGTTTAATAGGAAAGATTATGTAACTATACATTTTATGGATGAGAACAATACCGTGGCTTTAAAGTAGGAATTCAGTCAAACAACATTCTATTCAGAAATCCATTTATTCACGAGTTATGTGATGTGATTTATGGCTACTAATCTACGACTGGACAAAAGCTTTTAAAGTCATAGGCGCGCAAGAAATGGAAACACACGAACGTGCAAGTGAGGTCCTGCTTTGCAGCAATACTTTGTGAATGGTCATAGACGAGGCGGAATGTAAGCCATTCTTATTTCATAAGTCACTGGGATAATAATAACCATGAAAAGAATTCTTTATGTTGTAAACTTTTCTATCGCATATACAGTGTATGTAAAGTCTCACTACACTTTGTATGTAGAACACATTTGAAAAATGAAATGCATGTCATAAAATGTGCTCCACAGTCCACTGAGAAGCAATATCCAGCGATTGGCTGTCGTCTGTTTGAGTAATTCTTTGCACGCCAAACAGAATTGTGTTATCAACGGAAGAAAGAAATTTGTTGGATTGAACAATCAGAATTAAAATTCAAGAAATAACAACAGACACGTTGCAGAAGGTATTCGACAATATGAAGAGACGTGTACAATCATGTCTTGAAGCCCGTGGTGGACATTTCCAACACCTGTTATAATGAATACTTCATTGGTACTTTCCAGCTTCCCTAAAACAGCGTTAGACCATAGCAGTGACTATTGCAATTAATGTAATGAATTTTTTTAGCACATTGTTTGATGATAACATGTACTTCACTTTTCAAATTGTTTCTTCATACAAAGTGTAGTGAGACTTTACAAACACCCTGTGCAAATGTGTACAAAATGTGTAATTGCTATTCTAGATTATGAATCTAAAGCGCTCTAAGTTGCATATACTAGATTCACTAATAACACAATTATTGTTAATATATGTAAATACACAAAAGACTGTAGAATTGATGAGGTGAATATTCACACTCTGAACTCCATTGAGACTATGTTGAAATCACAATAACTTCAGTTTATCTTGTCCGGTACATAAAGTTAATAACAAAAATCATCATGCAGTAATTTGCGAACTGGTTTAAGCGATCATGTGTCTCCATAACTCTCGTTCGCCACTAGAACAGGTGTCGGTTTGTGTGATGACATCCTTCCGTACCTCGATCATCTTATCTTCTCATCCAGTAACCGCGGGCGTGGGTCGTAGCTCATGAAGCACCAGTAATCATAATCCACCGTCACCTCTTGTCCCCAACAACGCATACAAGTGTAGAAGCAGTACATTTTGTCCACTCTTTAATGTTTTCAGTTCAGTATTTTTTTCTGTTTTCATTTTCTCTGCTTTCCTTCAACTGATCCTTGGATGATTAATTTTAAGAGGGTGTCATGATAAGTGACATACTCAAAGGAAGTGCTCAAATATCCAAGTGTTGATCTGGTCCATTTCATGTTGACCTTCTGAATGTTTTACATGCTGTCTGCTGCGTCAGACAGTTGTGGCTTCTGTGATTGGGCGCCGTGTGTCACGTGGCCATTTTATTGGACCTATTTTGCCGTATTGTTTATGGCTGATAATCCTTTCGTGTGCGGCGCGTTAGCGAAGTTGATAGTGAACTGCGTTAATAATGTCATGCGCCCGGTCAGACGCAGGTTGGATGTGTGGTCTCGTGTCTTGCCAATGTGAGGGAACTATTGACCAACTATTCCTCTTTTCTCTAGGCCTGCAAAATGTGATTGTGCTATCACAGACTTCCATAGTAGGAAACTGCTCCGGAACAATGATGAAGATGGATCCTTAAGTGTTACGGCGTCATCCAGGGCAGAAACACACCCTTTCCTAATCACCCTGTCGGCGGTGAACCTCCCTAAAGTGACCCAACTGGTTGATACTTTTCGTCTCATCATCCATGATTTCTGGGTAAGTTATTTCACGTTGGGTCCTCTACAGTTTTCTTTCTGGAGTCCAGGTCTTATTGTCTGTTGTCTTTTATCATCCAATGCATCAATGTGATGATTGTAACGGACTCACAGTGCATACTGAGAAAGTTGAAGACAGACACGCGTCGCGCAGAGTAGCTTGCTTCAATTAAACAACCAAAGGCAGGGAGCATCTATTGAATCTTTTTCCCCCTGGACATGCTGGTGTGGCGGGAAACCAGCTGGCGGATAGCTTGCCTGGATCTGCACCGTTGATTGGGGTACTAATGCATGATAAGTTGGATGTAATCAGGGCCCTTTAGAAATCTTTGATCTTGTATAGTGTGGAAGAACAGATAAATCATCATAGCCTAGACAGAATGGAGCGGTATGGATTTACCAGACGATCTGGCCGATAATCAATACTCATCGGAAAGGCCAGACGGGCAAGTAACATACTGAGACTGCAACTAGTACCATAGTAGTGGGGATCTTCGCTGACTGTTGAAGATGAGGACGGAGCACTATATTCGAATGTACCTAGTGCTGTGATGTCGGTTCTTGACCCAGCACAACTCAGCTCAGTTCAACTCAGCACAACTCAGCTTAGCACAACTCAGCTCAACCCAATGCAGCACAAGCTCTCAACCAGTCCTTATTAGACATGCTCACGATTTTTTTTTTGCATATCCTTTACAGGACATCGCTGTCAACAGCAGCATCTTTCAGCTGTCATTACCTGGACTTGTTTGCAGCTAAAGTTTTCTCCACGATGAGATAACCAGTCTCAAGAAAACTGTCCTTAGTCGTCTTCTGCACCATGCAAGACAAGTTACAATGCTATCTTTGTTTGTTTCCATTATGGTCCTCGGTAACACACAGCAGTCATAGTGTTAGCATCATGGTATCATACGAGGCCACGTTTGTTCTAACGCTATCGTTTTCTTGTAACAGTGCAATATGCTTTGTTTTCGCTCGCTCTGAACTTAAGCGTAGTCCAGACAAGTGGTACTATTACTAGCAGTTGCTACTACTAGGAAGTGATCGGGACTTATTTTTACGTGTGTGTTAGTTTTTCCCTAATGAGTGATGGTTTAGTGAACGTCAAGTAGACGAAGTGTGTGTTAGTTTTTCCCTAATGAGTGATGGTTTATTGAACGTCAAGTAGACGAAGTGTGTGTAACGATTTGGTGTTCAACCATCCTTAGGCGGCACTGGAGCAATGATAACTTCGTCGATGCACAATTGTACAGTTACTGATCTCTGCAACTATTGTACATTCATGCATAAACATAAAGTTATTTTAATACAGTTAACATACATAGTTATATAAAATAGACCAGTAGGCGCATCAAATCACTACCATAACTCTCTCTCCCCCGCCCCCTCCCACACACACACACACACTTAAATGTAACCATAAATGCGTCTGTATTCGAATGAACGCTTTGTGCAATAAGATATATGGTGTACACCATTCACAGATTCATATTTCTTTGATGGTTAGTTAACTGCATGTCCTTTACATGACGTCTCAGTCAACCCTAACATTTATTAACTGTTTGTGATTTTCTAGACAACCTTACGTTCAGTAGTTTGTAATTTCTGTCTGAACGGCCGACGCTCATACTATTATGTAACAACAACGTAAAGAGATCTACTCACAAATCGTGTGCGCCTGACTTCGAACCCGATGATGGGCCTATGGAACTGCGTTCACGACCCCTAAGCCACAGACGCGGACAACAAATGATTACTAGACATAAAAAGCACACACAAATTAAGACAAAAACAACTGTCCACAACTGGTAATAATGTAACAAGTATATTTTACAGCAAATGACACAATACTCATCAGTGGTATTACTCTGAAACAGACTGTTTCACCAATAACGCAATGAAAAGAGGTGGAATGAATGAAAATGAAAGAACATTGACAAGTATCTGGAAGGTCACAAATTGTCTAGCCTCCCAGAGACAACACAAATAAACCAAATGTGGCAAGCTTCTGTACATAATATTTACATATTTCAATAACTTAATCCAGAGGCGCAACTGACAATGATTCGTCTGTGGATTATACTCAGTGGTACGGCCCGCGGCGGAGGAACTAAAAAACTCTGTCTCTAAATAATTTAATTTCAATTGTTTTTGATCAGGTATTATTTTTTCATAAATAACCCGGTTGTAGGGGAGCGGCTGGCAGAAAGGCTAATAACGCCGTGTTCTCCTTCGGGAGACCCAGGTTCGAATCCTCGGTAATATGTGGATTTTTTCTGTCGGGGCTAAAAAGAAAATCCTAACCTTCACAGATCACGGCGAGTGTACTAGACAGGCTGTCTTAATTCCCCAGAATCCAGACTCCCCCCCCCCCCCCCCCACCATCCACGCTACACTGCAAGTACTACAGGCAGTAGATGACAGTTATTGTTGTGACAGACAATCTGACTGTAAATCATGATTAGTTTGTGCCATGACGATAAACGTGGGCCTGTCATGGTTCGCCATCTCACACCACCTGAGGCCTGGACCAGGCCCGTGTTCTTGACCCCCATTACATCATCTGGCCTACAACCGTTTGGGTATTTATTTCCCTGTCTTCTCCTGGCTCTTTCAAGGTCAATCTTGCAGGTGATCACCACGTTTTTAGTTTCTCTTCATAACAACTGTTTACACCTAATTTATCAAATCAATGTACTTTTTTTTTTCATTTGTGTCTTGCAGAACTGCTTCATTCGTTTGTTGTTGTTGTTGTTTTTGTCCACCCATGGTATTCTTTGCAGTTTCCTCAGAAACGAAAATTTCCAAGGCCATTGTATGTTTCTCAGCGAATCTGCTTTTTGGTTCGTAGGTTCAACGTACAGTTTACCTACAATAGTCAGATTAATACCGACCTTACTAGAATAACCGGATTTAGAGGCGAGATGGTTGACTTCATTGCACCGGGTTTTATCTCATGTGGCTAAGTCAACTCTCACAGGGCGGCCTGCCGAAAGCGTTGCACAAAGCACGAACTCCCCTGCTCCAGCAACACACCCCCCTCTCCCTCCCCCAGGAGTCTCCTAACTGACTAGATCTCTCTTCGTATCACGTGTATCAGATTTTATTTACAGATATATTCCTAATAATGTGTGGTAGCTAGAGATAACATCACGAGGCGCCCCTCTGTGCGACTCGAACACTAGACAAACATGTGTCTTTATTACAATATCCATTAAACCATTTTAGTTGCATTTCCTTCACAGGACGTAGCAGTCAACACCGGCATTATGTTGTTCGTGATTCCTGGGCAAGTTTTACGTTCAGTAGTTTGCCATTGCTTTCTGAACGTTCGGCACCTATACTTTTTTCTGAAAAAAACCAGCACCGCTGTGTTTCGAACCCGGGAATACGGGATTATCAATCGCGTCCGTAACGGCTTCGCCACGGAGAGTGGCAGCAACAACCATAACAGGAATGTAAACATGTTCAGCAATGATATGACAGTATGGCTTTTCTGTCTAACAGACAATGATATACACAATCTTAGAAATGGGGGTCAATGTTACAACAAAAGTACCAAAATACTGAATGGCATGTTTAATGAAGCTAGTAGGATGCTGTCTAATTTGTACACACCATGGATGAGGCATTATTAACTGTTTGATTGTTACATTTTTCTGAGATTGTAAAGAGCTCATGCAAAATATAAACATTTAGAGTGTAACTATAACTACTAAGGAAATGTTATATTATTATTGAACTATATCTAAATAAATAAGGAGCCGCATAGTGACTAGACGGTGGCCCGTTGGGCTGGTTAGTCATGGGTTCAAATCCGTATTGAAGTAGATGTTTAAAATGGATCAGTTCGACTCAGTTTAAAATGGATCCCAGCAAATGTCTGGGGAAGATAAGGCAGCCGGTGTGACATTGACCACGTAATCTCGGAGCGCCGATTGGTCTATACAAATATGAGTCAAGCAAAAGAATCCCAAATCGTTTTCGTCATGTGAAAGCGTCCTGCACTTGTTTGTTTAATTTGTACAATTGTTTATTTATAAAGTGCAAAGTAAAAGTAAATGTTACTTTTACACACCCTAGGTTCACTGACTCTATAATGCTAAACTCATATTTTTTTTAGGTATAGACAATCTGCACTTGGTAAGTGATGTGGTCAGTATCACATCGGCCGCCTTTACTTCCAAAGAAATTTTTTGGTAACCATTTTAGGCTAGGTCAACCTGGGAGCCCAGGTCAATTTTGAAAATTCGAATCTACACCGATGCAGATTGGATCAATGACCCCCGGGCTGGCAGGCGTGTGTCTAGCCACTACGCCACCACGGCTCCCCATTAATTGTATAGGATAATCTATTTATTCAATGTAAGTCAGGTCTTAGATATGACTGAGCTACCGTAATGACAGCAGATGGTACTACATGCTTTCTGTCAGCGCCGAATGTTGGGCAGCGATCACCAAACCCGACACCCCACATTGCGTCAACGGCTTCGGGCGGAAGAGCACAATTGGGAGGATACAAGCCTTATCCTCGTGCGAGTAAATGCAACCTAAAGACAACATGTCATGGCAGAGCAGATCAGGCCCTAGCCTTGGTTGGCAGCTGGTCTAGGATCGAAGCTCCGACAGGCGGACAGTTAGAGCATTGCTTTGCTGATCCGGCAGGTTCTGCAGCTTGTCTTGTTCCAGATGTATTGCTGTTATCTTTCCTCTGGAGTGAACTAGACAGGCCGAGAGAGGGATTATGCTGCATGGGAAATACATGGTCTGCATATTTCAGCCCAGGCTTTGTGCTATAGAGAGGTATAACTCCATGCCTGGTCTTAACTGGTCTCGGAATCAAAGCGAGAGGTAGCAGTTACAGGTTATAATTCCTTGTCAATTACGTAGACATGGGGCGCCACGTGTTGCCTCTGACGGTGGGAGACACTTACAGGTGTCACTGATCAGCTACCGCCCGCCTCAAGCTGGGCAGCCCCAGGCTAATTGGGTGCTAACCCACCACAGCCTGCCTGCTTCAATGGGTGCTTGGGGCTAGAACAAAATCTGCATCGCAGGCTGTAAAATCAATGCACCAGGCATTACTAAAAAGAACAAAAATAGAAACCTCAAGCTACGGCTTGCAACCTGGAACGTAAGAACCATGTGTCCAGCATTTTCCACTGACCTGACGAATATTGAAGATGTGAGAAAAACGGCTGTGATTGATGCCGAACTCAATCGTCTTAACATTGATATTGCTGGCCTGCAGGACACTCGCCTAGCTGAGGAAGGGTCACTCAGGGAAAACAATTACACCTTTTCTTGGAAGGGTAGAGAGCAGGCAGAAAAAAGGCAACATGTTATGGGCTTTGCAGTGAAGAATTCGATGCCGGGAATGATTAACATTCCAGCAGGCGATAATAAAAGACTATTATCCCTGCACTTGGCAACCTCTTGTGGTTTCACGACCATTATCTCTGCACATGCACCCACACTCACTTCCCCTGATGATATGAAGGATTCGTTCTATGAGGAGTTAGACTGTGATTAAGGCAGTTCCAAAATCCGACTACATTTATTTACTCGGTGATTTCAATGCTTGTATGGGCAAGTACTCGAGTTTATGCCCAGTGTGCTTTTGAAAATACAACATCGGTTGCAGGAATAAAAATGGGCAAAGGCTGCTAGAACATTGTACCAGAAATGACCTATGTATTACAAACTCCTTTAAAAACAAACAAACAAACAAACAAACAAACAAACAAACGAGCTTTATCATCTCACAGAGACAACATCTGAACCAAACATCATTAACTCGAAGTTAACACAGTGCTGACTGTGATAGGATCATTCTTTGGTTGTTGCAAGGGTCAGACTGAGACAAAAGAGAATCTACACAGCTAAACACAAATCTAGCCCCAGGATTAATATTATTAACACCCAGGATCCTGATAAGTGCTTTTAGTTTCAACAGCAACTTGAAGACGCTTTCACCGATACATCAGAAACTTGTAAAGAAAGTGAAAAATGGGGTACAGTTAAGGAAACTTTTATAAAACAGCGGTAAGGGTTAACGGCACTGTGGATCACAAGAGGCAGGACTGGTTTGCGGCAAACAGCCAGAAATTGCAGCCCTTGATTGATAAAAATGAAGATAGCTCTCTTAAGAAACAAGGAAAGACCAACGCGTAACACTCTCAGTGAGCTGAAGCAAGCAAGGAAGGATGCGCAAAAGGCTGCCAGGCAGTGTGCAAATGACTCTTGGATCAAGTTATGTAAGAAGCATGTATGAAGGGATAAAGAAACCCTGTGGTCTAGTATTCATTTTATGTCTAGTAATCATTTCAAAAGAATTGCACCACTGAAAACCTTGACTGGATAAATCATCACTGGTAAGAAACAGCAGATGGATAGATGGGTAGAGCACTATTTGGAGCTTTACTCAAGTGAGACCAAACTAGCGGATGATGTCCTCAACGCCATAGAGGCCCTACCAACTCTTGACCACCTGGACACACTTCCCACCATAACAGGAGTTAAGTGTGCTATAAATGAACTTGCATTTGGCAAGGCCCCAGGTAAGGTTGGGATTCCAATAGAGGTTATCAGGAGTGGGCAAGACACACCCACTTTACAAATCCACTAGCTAATAGAGCTATGCTGGCGGGAAGAACACGTCCCACGGGATTTCAAAGATTCAAGCATCATAACACTGTACAAGAGCAAAGGACATCATAGCGACTGTAACAACTATAGAGGTACCTCACTTCTGTGTATTGTTTGGAAAGTATTTGCCAGAATTGTTCTGCGCAGACTTCAAGTCCTAGGAGATCAAGTCTACCCTGAATCACAGTGTGGCTTCCGACAGAACCGGTCTACCATTGATATGATATTATCATTGCGACAAATGCAAGAAAAATGCCGTGAACAGAATCAATCACTGTTTATTGCCATCATCGACCTCACAAAGGCATTTGATTTGGTCAGTCGTGAGGGTCTGTTCAAAGCACTAAAGAAGATTGGCTGCCTACCAACTCTTCTGCCCATTGTGAAATCATTCCATACAGGCATGACGGGTATAATCAAGTGTGTTGGTGCAACTTCAGAAGAGTTTGAAATCAACTGTGGAGTTAAGCAGCAACAACAATGAACAGGTTAACAAAAATAGTGGGAGAACAGGAAGCTTACTGCCAAAACAAAAGTCCTTGTCTACCAAGCCTGTGTCCTTAGTACTCTTCTTTATGGCAATGAAGCCTGGAACAACTTTCTCACACCAAGAGAAACGTTTTTAACAGCTTTCATATGCGTTGTCTGCAAAGAATACTTGGTATTAAGTGGCAAGACAAAATCACAAATACTGAAGTATTGGAAAGATCAGGTTAAGTTACGGTGTATTCCATGCTCAGTCGTCGTAGACGTAGATGGATAGGACACGTTAGGAGAATGGATTACGGTAGAATACAAAGGACATCTGTTGTGGTGAATTACAGAAGGGTAAGAGATCTCAGGGTCAATCTCTACTACGATACATAGATGTATGTAAGCGGTACATGACTGATACAGGCATTGATAATGCACATTGGGAGCAACTCGCCACTGAACGTGTTGCATTGAGGGTAAATATCAGAAATGGTTTAAAGACAAAGGAGAAAATTATTGCAGGTAAGTCACACACCGAGCGTGTGAGACGTAAGATGGTACATGATGGTGAAAATGGCCATGTGTTCACATGCATCCGAACATTTACAGTGCGAATTGGTCTTATCAGTCACATTCGCTACCGCCATGGGTTGTAGTTATTATGCCTTTTTGAGGTGGAGAAGGCCTGCATGGATAAGCGTAGTGTTGTAAGGAAATGGCAAAACGCCAAGAAGAAAAGAGTTTCCCATCCTAGTCCCTGCATGCAGTTAGAAAGAGAGATGCACACAAAAGTAAGCTATTAAAAAAACTGGTTAAGGTGGTTAAAAGTGAAAAATTGGCATAGGTATGTCAAAGAGTAAGCACAGAAAAGTCACTGAAATTGTTCTGGCGACTACATAAAAGTATGAGTTGGGTAGTCAAGAATAAGAGAATTCCTGACTTCCAAGGTGTTGACCTCATCTGGCAGAGGACTAACGAGAACAAGGGCAAAGCCCTCTTCGAACGCTATCTAGAGCAGAGCAACCAGACAGACATGAGAGGCCGAAATCTTGCCAAGGAGGCCACTTCAGATAGGTGCAAGGCCCAGAACATTTCGGATGAGGACACAGTGACAGTGAAAGAAATCAAGGCTGTGCTTCGACGATAAAAAAAACAGTGCTCCATGGCCAGACGGCATAAGATATGACAACATCAATAGGTGTACCGACAGCGAGCTAGAGAAACTAGCAGACATGTACCACAACAGTATAGGGACTGCTAGCATCAAGGAGGAGTGGTTACACAGCTATCTGATTCCATTGCCGAAGCCTGACAAAGACCACACAAAAATTCAGAGATATCGAGTAATCACCATACAGAATACAATACGGTAGGCAAGCTGCTGGAGAAGTTAATTGCCAGTAAAATATCAAGCCAGCTAGAGAAGCAAGGTGTTTTCCCACCTACCCTGGGAGGGTGCCGTCGGAAAAGAGAAACCTGGACCAAGCAGTTTTTGCCTATGATGTTTATGAAGGTTTCCACTCAGGCATTGAAACCTTTGCTGCAGCGATTGATCTTGAGGAAGCGTACAACAGAGCACCATTGGATTTTCTAATGCTTCAGCTTCGTGAACTCAAGATAAGTCCGTTCCTCCTTTGTTGGATCGCTGCAGCCCTCTTCCAACGGAAAGTAGTTTTTAGATGTGGCAGTTTGACTTCGGAACCAACAACAATATATCCTGGCCTACCACAGGGATCACCATTATCTCCGGTACTGTTCAACGCCTACACAGTGAGAATCACCAGCGAGCAGATCACTGGACCGGGAGGACATTGTCATATGCCAACGATGTTTTAGTGTATCGTCAGGGTAAGGCTGGAAATCAGGTTGCTGTGGAACTGCAAACCGAACTCAATCGCATAAGTACTTGGTGTGCTGAAGCTGGGGCAATGGTCAACCCAACAAAGGCAACAATGACATGGTTCTCTTTGAATAATCATATTGTCAACACCAACTGTTAATCTGTGTTCAGAGACTGGAAAGAACGCAGGCAATGAATTACCTAGGGATACGTTTTGATCGAAGCCTTGCTTATAATAAGCACATTGAACAAGTGATAACAAAGGCCAAGAGGGGTTTGGCTGCGATGCGGATGATGACGGCAGCAAACTGTCAGTAGCGCAATCTATGCCTCCTATCTGAGGGACTGATCATGTCTGTTTTTGAGTATGCGATGGCAGATAGAAAGGATGGAAAGAATACAAATCGAAACAATGCGCATTATTCTTAGGATGTACGAGAGATACAGCATGCAGGGCTATGCGCTACCTTCTTGATTTTCCAACCATTGAAGACAGACTACAAATTTGCAGAGCACGTGCCTACCTCAGAATTAACGCAAACACACAACATCCACTGCATAGTGAAATTAGGAAGGTGAAGGGCAGCAGGTTAAAAAGAGGAAGGTCGTGGATGGGTCAAGCCGAAGACATTCTTCAACAGGTGTGTTCACTGGAGGACTTAGAACCTGGCGAGGAGTGGGTACAAGTGCCAACAGATTTCTGTACGTCCTTTTCAGTTTGCATCCAACTAGACAGAAAATGCAGACAAGAAAATCCGGCTGCTGTGGAGGCGGAAGTACAAGCGTTGATTTTCGAGAATTCGTTAGACGGCTGTCATCTACACAGATGGGTCGGTCGTCCGATATGTGAGAAGCTCATGGGCCTTCACGGCGCGGGCGGGAGGGAGAATTGCGAAGGAGGACTCTTGTGCTTTTGTTGAGACCACAAGTAGCCTGACTATGGAAGTCATGGCAGTAAGTAAAGCAATAACATGGCTCGAGACACAGACATTCAATAGGGCATGTTTCCTTAGCGACTCAATGAGCATGCTCAAGAGGATAGAGATAGGGGTGGATCCGAAGAGAGTGGTTGCTGTCTCTGGAGCGGTCTCGGCTGACAAAGATTAGTTTCATCTTCGTGCCAGGGCATGCGGGAGTACAAGGAAATGAGCGGGCTGACAAGCTCGCAGGTATGGCTAAGGTGGAGGGCGGACGCGCCATGGACCAGGCTGACATTCTGAATGCTCTACGAGAAGTAAGACTTGTGCGAGAACCAAGTGATGACTGCGAATCTACAACCATGGTCAGACTGCGAGAACAGCAAATCAAAAGAGGGGTGGCCAAACAAGAACACTACGCAGGAAGCCAAAGAAGATTGATAAACGAACACAGAACTGGTGTCGTTAGCCGCTATACGCTGCGGGATTTGCTGAGGAGGGGATCCGAGCACTTATGGACTGAATGGTTCGATGTGCAATGAGGATGATCTGTCGACTAACTAATTAACTAACTAACTATATGTGATCCTCTACATATGAATGATCACTGTTATTATATATAACTTAATACTGTCTTGCAATTATCTAGGGGCATCAATTTTTATCGTGTTTTGTTTTAATACTGCTTGAGGTTTATTGGTTCGATTCATATAATCTATTGATAGCATCCTTTGTAGTTAATATTTCTTACTCGCCAGTATACAATTAAAACAGTTTTCCCAAACTTCTTTCTCCTGATGACTGTAAGAAGCTGCATTAAAAACTTTGTCTAGTTAACAATTTCTTACACAAGTTCGCATGCCATAATTTCTCACCAATGAGTAGTTTCAAAACAATTTATTCCCTTTGTGAATTTACACACAGAAGCCACAAAGAATATTTTCCCCGATTTATTGCCTGCCATATTTCGCTGCATCTCGTCATACAGCAGAGTTATATATCAAATGAAGTGTTAAGTATTATTCATGCAATCCCTGCATATGATATATAACCCTACAGTATACACATGACGAAATGCAGCGAAATATGCCAGGTAATAAATCCTGTAACAAATTGTTTGTGGCCTTTGTGTTTAAATGAGTAGTTTATCTCTCTTCATTTATTCGCATGTCATTAGGTGGGACTTACCTCTGCAATGCTTTTTACAATCGACTACTATGCGTAATTTTCCGTAAGGAGGCAGACGATTAAAATACAATGTTATTTTCTAGAAATTTAAGTACTAAGTTTAAATTTAAGCTAATGAATAAACATATGCAGAAGATCTTTAGTTGACTTGTAATAGAAGGCAGCAAAGGCAAACCATTACACGCATAAATTCAACGCTAGAGATTTCCATGCGAAGAAATTGTTCATGGAATCTGTAAATCGAGATAATGTACCGTGATGGAATATTAACATCTCATGCAGTATAAATAGTTCAGGTGTGGGATACAGCAAACTGTGTACAGTTGGAGCAGACACCATCACAAGGTGTCGTGTGGCCATGATGTGATGCTGGGTACCACCGACACTACCACAAGCGCCATGAACAAGGTGATGTGTACCGATAGCTTTATCGCTCCATTGGGATCTGATGAAGCCGCAGCTGGAAATAAGCATACATAGAATTACATTAGCATGTATTGATTGGCACTTACAAACATAAAGAATTAACGTCATTAGAGGACAAACATGCCAATATAAAAACTGAAAGCTGTAGCCATGCTAACATTCCAACATGCAGCCGTTATATTATGAAAGAATATCGCTGAAGGAGCAAATTTATCTCGCACCATCGATACCAAGTTAGTTACATATCGTTTACAGGAGGTAGCAGTCAACACCAGCATTTTTATTTGGCTGCCCGTGATCCCTGGACAAGTTTACGTTCAATAGTTTGCTATTGCTTTCTAAACGACTGGTACCCATACCATTTCATAAAACACCCATCGTAAGGCGATCTGATGCCACATCGTCCATAGCTGTGTTTCGAACGCGGTATAAGGGATTACGAACTGCGTCCGTAAATCCTTCGCCACGGAGCCGCCATCTAGACACTGCTACAATAGACGTCAGGTCAGTCATCAACCCGAACCAGTTACTATAAGCATGGGCATAATTCACACTCAAATAGCACCATGCTGCTGCTACTGCTACTACTGCTGCTGCTGCCTTTCATATCCCAAATGAGCACAGACCCTCAACCAGCGTATTCAAGAACTTTGTAGACTTTTTGACAGATGGTTGGATCTTGCTGCTAAACATTTCTACAGAATGAGAGTGCTTCATTAGCCGACTTCTACGACATGCATGGCAGGTCACAGAGCTAGATTATACGCTTCCCTTGTCGACAGATGTTACACACATGCGAAATAGCACTGTAGCTGTCGGAAATTGTTATTAACCAACTATAGCGCAAATCATACATACGGACAACTATTTCAATGTTTGCTTTCTCCAAAAACGTGATCAGGGCATACATAGTTTTAACTCATTTCGTACCACACAGTATCTGTTTGTAAGTAACAACTATCTAATAATTACAGTAATAACAAAAGGGGTTATGATGAAAATATATTTGGGTGAGGAAATGTATTGTTAATACACATAATATTGTGGTTAAAGGCATTAGTAAGATACATGATATGGTGGTTAACCATATTGCAAACTTGAACAGATGAAATATGTGGCCATTTTCGTGGATACAACTTTATGGCGCCCGTGTGTTATATTGCTCCATATGGGAAGCAAAGAAGAGGAACCCTATAACCAGCTATACATATCATAAGAGGTGACTAAGGAGGATTGGCGTGAGACTGGACACCTCATTCCGTAGAACTGAAAAATCAACATAATCAGAATCACGACTGCAAAAGAGTTGGTGTGGGTTTGTTGATGTCCTATGCTCCGTTGGGAGATGAAAGGCAGAAGAACAAGGAGGCTACAATTCGATACAACAGGGAGAGGGGAAGCACATGTTATGATGAGTTCTGATGTGAACTTATTGTTGAAGCACATGTTATGATGAGTTCTGATGTTAAGTTATTGTTGAAGCACATGTTATGATGAGTTCTGATGTGAAGTTATTGATGAAGCACATGTTATGATGAGTTCTGATGTTAACTTATTGTTGAAGCACATGTTATGATGAGTTCTGATGTGAAGTTATTGATGAAGCACATGTTTATGATGAGTTCTGATGTTAACTTATTGTTGAAGCACATGTTATGATGAGTTCTGATGTTAACTTATTGTTGAAGCACATGTTATGATGAGTTCTGATGTGAAGTTATTGTTGAAGCACATGTTATGATGAGTTCTGATGTTAACTTATTGTTGAAGCACATGTTATGATGAGTTCTGATGTGAAGTTATTGATGAAGCACATGTTATGATGAGTTCTGATGTTAACTTATTGTTGAAGCACATGTTATGATGAGTTCTGATGTGAAGTTATTGTTGAAGCACATGTTATGATGAGTTCTGATGTTAACTTATTGTTGAAGCACATGTTATGATGAGTTCTGATGTGAAGTTATTGATGAAGCACATGTTATGATGAGTTCTGATGTTAACTTATTGTTGAAGCACATGTTATGATGAGTTCTGATGTGAAGTTATTGTTGAAGCACATGTTATGATGAGTTCTGATGTTAACTTATTGTTGAAGCACATGTTATGATGAGTTCTGATGTGAAGTTATTGTTGAAGCACATGTTATGATGAGTTCTGATGTGAAGTTATTGATGAAGCACATGTTATGATGAGTTCTGATGTTAACTTATTGTTGAAGCACATGTTATGATGAGTTCTGATGTGAAGTTATTGTTGAAGCACATGTTATGATGAGTTCTGATGTTAACTTATTGTTGAAGCACATGTTATGATGAGTTCTGATGTGAAGTTATTGTTGAAGCACATGTTATGATGAGTTCTGATGTAACTTATTGTTGAAGCACATGTTATGATGAGTTCTGATGTGAAGTTATTGATGAAGCACATGTTATGATGAGTTCTGATGTGAAGTTATTGATGAAGCACATGTTATGATGAGTTCTGATGTGAAGTTATTGATGAAGCACATGTTATGATGAGTTCTGATGTGAAGTTATTGATGAAGCACATGTTATGATGAGTTCTGATGTTAAGTTATTGTTGAAGCCCATGTTATGATGAGTTCTGATGTGAACTTATTGTTGAAGCACATGTTATGATGAGTTCTGATGTGAACTTATTGTTGAAGCACATGTTATGATGAGTTCTGATGTGAACTTATTGTTGAAGCACATGTTATGATGAGTTCTGATGTGAACTTATTGTTGAAGCACATGTTATGATGAGTTCTGATGTGAACTTATTGTTGAAGCACATGTTATGATGAGTTCTGATGTGAACTTATTGTTGAAGCACATGTTATGATGAGTTCTGATGTGAACTTATTGTTGAAGCCCATGTTATGATGAGTTCTGATGTGAACTTATTGTTGAAGCACATGTTATGATGAGTTCTGATGTGAACTTATTGTTGAAGCACATGTTATGATGAGTTCTGATGTGAACTTATTGTTGAAGCACATGTTATGATGAGTTCTGATGTGAACTTATTGTTGAAGCACATGTTATGATGAGTTCTGATGTGAACTTATTGTTGAAGCACATGTTATGATGAGTTCTGATGTGAACTTATTGATAGGTAAGACCAAGGGCGTGAGACTGAAAGTGTTGGAGATCCATTGCAGCCAACCTTCATTGTGGAACCGATCCTCGTTGATTGATTGACCAATAAGTGCATTAACCAGAACCATCCGTTATTTACTTGCTTTCATTAGAACCAGCTAATGCCACAGAAATAAAGTAGACACATATATAGCATAGCATGAGAGAGAGAGAGAGAGAGACACACACACACACACACACACACATACACAGATATATATAATATATATATATATATATATATATATATATATATATATATATATATATATATATATATATATATATATACAAGAAGCGACCAGAAGACTGACCACAACAAAAGCAAGTGACGAACCATAAAAGGTTATATTGAATATTGAATATAATAGAATGTACAGGATGTTAATGTAACAGAAAACAACAGTGATGCCACAGCTATCTATATAGCCATATATTTCAAATGACAACCGGCAAGATCGAGGGGGAAAAGAACAAGGGGAAGGCAGAGAAGTAAATACCTGGATTGCTTGACCACATGACATGGTCGGGACAAGAACACAGACCTGATCCATGACTTTGGTGATCGTCTTAAGATGGCGAAACATGGTCACCCAAGCTTTACGGTATGGCACATGATGATGATTTCAAATGTGCCGAATCGCAAAAATAAAAATGAACATTAAAAAATAAAACAACGAAACGAAATAAACGGTGATGAAGCCAAAGATGCAGACCCCTGGAGTTGCTGGGTTTGTTGACTACGTGTATGTTGTTTGGCCTCTTGGGGACGGTGAGTTTATCCTGGACAACACTCGAGCTGGCGGTGCGTTCAACGTTGTGGGTGTGTGGCTGTTGTCGCCGGGGGTGTTGCTGATACAGTGATGTGCTTTCTGTTGGCGCCATCGATGTCGCCGTAGTCTCTGCTGGTAGGCGACGATGCACTAAATATTCTATAAGATAAATGGCATCCATGAGAGATACATTGGTCTGTGAGTTAAGCTCTCTCTCTCTCTTTTTCTCTCTCTCCCTCTCTCTCTCTCTCCCTCTCCCCATCTCTCTCTCTCTGTTTCTCTCTCTCTCTCTCTCTCTCTCTCTCTCTCTCTCTCTCTCTCTCTCTCTCTCTCTCTCTCTCTCTCTCTCTCTCTCTCTCTCTCAATGTTACGTACACTTTTGCCTTCATACTGTCACACACACACTATCAATATAAGGTGTATCATTTCAAAGTTAATTATCTGTGTTTTTACATACTTGAGGTAAATGTGTTACGAATGCAATTCGCAATCCTACATACCGCGTTCGAAACACAGCTGCGGGCGATTTGGAAGCAGACCGCCTTGCGTTGGTTTTCATACAATGGTATGAGTGCCGGTCGTTGCAGAAAGCAATGGCAAACTATTGAAACGTAATCTTGCCAAAATAAAATCACAAATAGCCATACAAACACACGAATAAAAAATTGCTGGCGTTGACTCTGACGTCATGTAAAGTATATGCAACTAACTCTCTATAAGGAGGCATACACAGTAACAATGCCATGGTCTTGTAACCTGTCAATATTGTTGTTAAGGGTGTCAAGAGTATTAAGCACATGCAACACGGTGCAGGCAAACACGGTGGTGTCATAAGGACAGTTTAAAGATGGCCGCCCCACATTAAACATGCACCAAACAGGAGCAGCGTTCTGTTATACATTTTCTGATCAGTGAAGGGGTGAAACCTATAGACATTCGTCGACGAATGAAGGCCCAGTATGGTGGTGCATGCCTGTCAGTCCAGCAAGTGTATGAGTGGAGTAAGAAGTTTTGACCCGCAATCAAATCTAAATGACGTGGTTTTCTGAGTAAAAGTGTCAGTTTGAACATGACAACGCTAACTCCATACTGCCCGACTGCCCGTACAACAGTTGAAACCATACAAGACATCCACTTTCAGTGTGTACCACATCCCCATTCTCGCCAAACCTATCTCCCAAGTGATTCCACCTTTTTGGACAACTCAAAGAGTTATAAGCATTTATGGTTGTGGTATATTTCTTGTAAACCGTCACAGCGCTGTTTTTAAATTCCCCGCATTACCCCTCCAGTTTACAACAAGCGCCAACAATCACCAACATACTGAAATTTAAAAGTATATGAAAGAAAGGATTAGCGCGAGAGTTAAGGACAAAGAATACATTTACATCACCCAAAGTGGAAATCGGGCGGATTCCTAAAACGAACGGCAATATTCCTAAGATAGTTTGCAACAAGCGTCGTGATCGGACGTGACGTCATAGTCCAAACAAATGCAAACGAGGGTTAAGATGGCGTAGCGACAAGCAATAAGTCAGTGTACTCAAACCAAGAACCAAGAACCTTCACGAACCAACGTAACAGAAGAAGGACAACTGAGCTCTCTGGCATGGTAGCCTATGCAAACTTATCCATAATTATATAATAATAGAGAAGAGACGAAGTACCAGCCTATAAATGTGCAGCCAGCGAACATGGAAACACAAAACAGAATCTAGGAACCTGAAATCTGCTGACGTTATGTGTAAGAAGATACTCAAATTTGTTGGAGGTAAGAAAACTATAATATATATTACGTTAGTCGTGATCCTTTCCCAAAAGTTGGTACGTGACGTGTTGTAACAGCGTGGTTAGTCCTTAAGTACTTAATTCCAGAGAGACTAAAAGACTTTATTCAGATGTTGGAGTTCATAGATAAACTGCACGAGGTAAAACCATTGCGGAGGTATTTTCTTCTAGTTATGTAGATTCTACGAATGTAAAAGCATTAAACCTAGGTTGTAAATTTCACTCCGTTAGCAGGTAAGCTAAATCAACAGTGATTTAGGAGTGTGTGATTAACTTAGGATTTATAAGACTTAGTTCAGTTGTAAGGAACTATTTTACATGTGCAATCACATTTATAAGTCTTAGTGTAATTTGTAAGAGAAACAGTTCACGAGCACATGGTATGTTGAATAGTTCTCGATGTGTATCATAATCTTGTGTATTCGGTGGAAGCATTCATGTGGTGAGTCCAGTGTGATTTCATTGATATTAAATATGTGAACTTATCATGTGTAAGTCACATAAGCATGCCTAATAATCACCCATGCAATTTATGACTATGAGTTATGATGACTGATTGTGGATTCATGTGGTGATTACATTGTGATTTCATTGATATTGAATATGTGAATTTATCATTTGTGAGACACATGAGTATGCCTAATTTTCATCCATGCCAGTATGGTTGTGATTTCTGATGAGTGATTGGGAGTGAGTGAGGAGAAGTGACATACTGAGAATGAGTATGATCAATCAATCAATCTCCGGATAGTAGGCAATTTGAAGTATAATGTCCTGCCTATCAGAGGAGAAAATGTTAGTGATAACTCATACACTAATTAATAATTTAGTGCCCTCCTAAGCATGACACTACTCTGTAGTCCATATAGATTCATGTTAAAATCATACGGTTTTGTGTCCTGAATGTGTTGGATGAAACACTAATTAATAATTTAGTACGCTTCTTAGCATGACACCAATATGTATTTCATGTCACTAATGTTACAATCATAAGGTTTTGTGTTCTGACTTGTGGTTGATGAAACACTAATTAATAATTTGGTGCACTCCTACGCATGACATCCATCAGTATTTCATATCACTCATGTTACACTCATATAGTTTTATATCCTAAAGTGTGTTGGAGGATAATGATTATAATAATGATGATAATGATGATGATGATAATGATGATTATAGTGATGATGATGATTATAATGATGACGGTAGTGATGATGATGATAATGATGTGAACATTGATTATGATTATGATAATGATGATGATTATATGATGATTATTATGGTGATTATATTATTATTATTATGGTGATGATGATTATGATGATCATGATGATTATTAGGTAACGGCATAGTACATACATGGTGAAGAAGAGGAAAAATACTCTTCTTCGAAGCATTTTGATTAAGAAGGATTCACCTGAATGTTATACAGGAGAAGATACCACAATGTACTTATTTGGTTTATAAACAAATACTCATTGCATTTAGGAACGAATTACAAACCTTAATGTATGAGACTACCACAATGTACTTGTATTCTTTATAAGCAAATATTCATTGCATGTAGGAATGAATTATAACCTTAATGTATGAGAACCTTTTCTTTTAAATGGAAGGATATCTATGGAAAATAATTATGAACAGAAGGGAATGGTGAACATAGTTATCAAATTCTGAAAAGATCAAGGTATTATTCAACCTAGAGACCATGATTGACAGGCATGGGTGAAGATGACACTGCTTATCTGGTAGTCTAAAACTTGAGTGCCCTATAATGAAGGATTGGATGGAGAGTGACCAGTCATAGGGTTGATAGTGCTAGAAGAACAACAAGACTCTCTTCCTCCCTTGTTTATTTTTCCCTAGGATCAACATTCACTGTATTTATTTTCCTTGTGTTTTCTTGGAAGTTTTACAGTGTTACATTTCTAATGTTCATATTGATGATATCAGTAGATTTATGTTTGATGCTGGAATTTCAGGTACTTATTAGATCCATCTAGATTCCAGGCCTGACTTTTCTTTTTGAGTGAAGTATCTGGACAGAGTGATGCAGAACATTATTCCAAAAAGAAACCACCTGCAAGCAGTTTCCTTAGCCCAGTAGGAAAGGTAACTTAGAGTACCCATAATTGCACTGGAGTGTAGGGAAACACAAGCACTATTCTATACTCAGGAATAGAAGTAACAGTCATTAAGAGGTCTTGATCAACACAAGCTCAGGGAATTGATGGCATCAGGGATCCAGTCACCCTGAAGTAAAACAATATGTTTACAAGCAGTTTCAGACACAGTATATCCCAATGAAATATGATCACTAGGTGTTTACTATATGAAAAGATGTCAGTAAAATGTATATTTATGGCATCAAGGTATATGTAATAACTTTGAATTGTATTTGGTGATTATATGAACATATAGATATATATATATATATATATATATATATATATATATATATATATATATATATATATATATAATACCATTTTTTATGGAATTTATGTGTTTATATATTGAATGTATTTATGCGTATTAAAATATGAAAGGAGGTCATTTCCTCCATTGAGTGGATTCTTGTTGTGTCATGTAGTTCAATAAGACACACATTAGATAATAATTAATTAGCTGAGATAGGAGAGGCAAGGAACCCCAAACAGGATAGTGTTGGCCTTCAGGAAACTTTTCATTGTTTCCTGGCGGGATTCCTTGGTTCTCCGAAACTCTATATATTAAAGCAAGCATATGAGCCAGTGCTAATTAAATTAATTATAACGGGCGGGATCACACTGGGAAAGAGGAACTTAGTATTCTTTATCTCTTTGGGGTTTACACAAACGTATCCGACAATGGTATCCATTTGAAGCGCCACTCGTATTATAGAGCACCTGGCATTCGATGGGTGATGCAGTCAGTAACACATCGGCCGTCTATGCCTCCCAGAGAACTCTCTGGTACCAATTATATGCCAGGTAGCATGATCTTTATCTATCTCTCTTTCCACAAATCTTTTCAGTTGTCACAAAATGTACCAATTTTTGTCTTTTCATAATGTGGCCAAAAAATTAAGGCTCTCTCTTTTTGATGTTCGTGATAACTGTCTTTGTGACTTACTCTATCTCAAAATGTTCAAATTGCTCATGTTGCTATCCAAGGAATTTTCAACATTCTTCTCTTAAAACCACATCTCCAAAATTTACCGGGATTGTTTCTTTTTTGTTTAATAATTGTCCATGATTCGCAGCTGTATGTTAGAATCGGTTGTATGTAACATGCAATCATTCTATTTGCAACTTCCAATGCAAAGGCAAAGGCCTTATTGCATAAAATGTTCTTTATATGTCTCAGAATCAAAGCGAGAGGCAACTGTTACAGGTTATAAGTCCCTGTCAATTGGCGTAGGCATGGGGCGCCACGCGTTGCCTCTGACGGTGGGAGACCACTACAGGTGTCACTGATCAACTACCGCCCGCCTCAAGCTGGGCAGCTCCCGGCCAATTAGGTGCTGATCCGCCACAGCCTGCCTGCTCCAATGGGTGTTTGGGGCTAGGACAAAATCTGAATCGCAGGCTGTAAAACCAATGCACCAGATACTAATAAAAAAAAATAGAAAACACCTGAAGCTACGGCTTGCAACCTGGACCGTGAGAACCATGTGTTCAGGATTTTCCACTGACTTGACCAATATTGACGATGTGAGAAAAAAGGCTGTGATTGATGCCGAACTCAATCGTCTTAACATTGATATTGCTGGCCTGCAGGAGACTCGCCTCGCTGAGGAAGGGTCACTCAGGGAAAACAATTACACCTTTGTTTGGAAGGGTAGAGTGCAGGCAGAAAAAAGGCAACACGGCGTGGGCTTTGCAGTGAAGAATTCGCTACTGGGAATGATTGAAATTCCAGCAGGAGGAAATGAAATCCTTGCTTGGCAACCTCTTGTGGTTTTGCCACCATTATTACTGCATATGCACCGACACTCGATTCCTCTGATGATGTGAAGGATTCGTTCTATGAGGAGTTAGACTCCGTGATCACGGCAGTTCCAAAATCCGACTACATTTATATGCTCGGTGATTTCAATGCTCGTGTGGGCAAGGACTATAGTTCATGGCCAGTGTACCTTGGAAAATACAACATCGGTTGCAGGAATGAAAATGAGCAAAGGCTACTGGAGCATTGCACCAGAAATGACCTAGTATTACAAACTCCATTTTTAAAACAAAAGAGATGCAATGTCACATGGAAACATCCAAGATACGGCCATTGGCACCAGCTGGACTTCGATCATCACACGGAGACAACATCTGAACCATACACCATTGACTCGAAGTTACCACATGTGCTGACTGTGATACGGATCATTCTTTGGTTGTTTCAAGGGATAGATCTGAGACCAAAGAGAATCTACACTAGCTAAACACAAATCTAGCCCCAGGATTAATATTATTAACACTCACGATCCTGAAAAGTGCTTTCAGTTTCAACAGCACCTTGAAGACGCTTTCACTGATACACCAGAAAATTGTACAGTAAGTGAAAAGTGGGGTAAACTTAAGGACACTCTTATAAAACTTGCCACAGGGGTTTAAGGCGCTGTGGATCATAAGAGGCATGACTGGTTTCCGGCAAACAACCAGAACTGCAGCCCCTTGATTGATAAGAATAAGATAGCTTCTCTTAAGAAACAAGACCAACGCGTAACACTCTGAGTGAGCTAAAGCAAGCTAGGAAGGATGTGCAAAAGGCTGCCAGGCAGTGTGCAAATGACTATTGGATCAAGTTGTGTGAGTCCATTCAAATCGCAAGTGATAAGGGAAACATCAGAAGCGTGTATGCAGGAATAAAGAAAGCCTGTGGTCCAATGATCAAAAGAAGTGCACCATTGAAAACATTGACTGGAGAAATCATCACTGATAAGAAACAGCAGATGGATAGACGAGTAGAGCACTATTTGGAGCTTTACTCAAGTGGGACCAAACTAGGGGATGATGCCCTCAACGCCATAGAGGCCCTGTCAACTCTTGACCACTAGGACACACTTCCCACCATAACAGACGTTAAGTGTGCTATACTTGCATCTGGCAAGGCTCCATGTAAGGACGGGATTCCAATAGACACACTCACTCTACAGATCCACCATCTAATAGAGCTATGCTGGCGAGAAGGACAAGTCCCGCAGGATTTCAAAGATTCAAGCATCATAACACTGTACAAAAACGAGGGCGATCGGAGCGACTGCAACAACTATAGAGGTGTCTCACTTCTGTGTATTGTTGGAAAAGTATTTGCCAGAATTGTTCTGCGCAGACTTCAAGTCCTAGGAGATCAAGTCTACCCCGAATCACAGTGTGGCTTTCGACAGAACCGGTCTACCATTGATATGATATTCTCATTGCGACAAATGCAAGAAAAATGCCTTGAACAGAATCAACCACTGTTTATTGCCTTCATCGACCTCACAAAGGCATTTGATTTGGTCAGTCGTGAGGGTCTGTTCAAGGCACTAAAGAAGATTGTCTGCCCACCAACTCTTCTGTCCATTGTGGAATCGTTCCACACAGGCATGAAGGGTATAATCAAGTTTGATGGTGCAACTTCTGAAGAATTTGAAATCAAGAGTGGAGTTAAGCAAGGTTGTGTACTAGCTCCCACCCTCTTTGGAATATACTTTTCACTTCTACTGAAATATGCCTTTCGTGATCAGGATGGTGGTATATACATTCACTCACGCTCAGATGGCGGCCTTACAATGCTCAGAGATTGAAGGCCAAAACCAAAATTAGGAGGGTACTGATCAGAGAGTTGCTTTTTGTAGATGATGCTGCAGTTACGACTCACTCTGATGAAGAATTACAATGTTTACTATCTGCATTCTCTAATGTTTGTTCTGAATGTGGTTTAACAATTAGCAAAAAGAAGACACAGATTATGTCCCAAGATGTACATGGGGTACCATCAATCTTTATTGACGACGCCAAACTAGAGATGGTAGACCATTTTACATATCTAGGATCAGTGGTAAATAGCAAATTATCCCTAGATCAGGAAATCAACATCCGGATTGGTAAGGCAGCAACAACAATGAACAGGTTAAGTAAAAGAGTTTGGGAGAACAGGAAGCTTACTGCCAAAACAAAAGTCCTTGTATATCAAACCTGTGTTCTTAGTACTCTTTGTTATGGCAGTGAAGCCAGGACAACTTAATCACACCAAGAGAAACGTTTAAACAGCTTTCATATGCGGTGTCTGCGAAGATTTCTTGGTATTAAGTGGCAAGACAATATCACAAATACTGAAGTATTGGAAAGATCAGATTGTGTGACGGTTTATTCCATTCTCAGTCTTCGTAGATTTAGATGGATAGGACATCTTAGGAGGATGGATGATGGTAGAATACCAAAGGGACATCTTTTTGGTGAATTACAGATGGGTAAGAGATCTCAGGGTCGGCCTCTACTACGATACAAAGATGTGTGTAAGCGGGGACATGATTGAACAGGCATTGATAATGCACATTGGGAGCAAGTCGCAGCTGAACGTGTTGCATGGAGGGCATACATCAGAAATGGAATAAAGACAAAGGAGAAAATTATTGCAGATACAGCACACACAGAGCGTGAGAGATGTAAGTTTGTGCATGATGGTGGAAATGACTACGTGTTGCACTTGCACCCACTGTGGACAAACATGTACGGCGCGAATTGGCCTTATCAGTCAACATTCGCTACCACCATGAGTAATAGTTATTATGCCTATTTGTGGCACAAACTATCGTCTGTCAAGACGGCAAGATGCCAATATATATATATATACACATGCCAAGGTGTAATTCCACCTGCTCAGTCAGAATATTACTCGTATATAACCCACCATAAAATGCCTTTGTGTCATTGTCCCTGCCCAGTCAATATAACATATATATATATATATATATATATATATATATATATATATATATATATATATATATATATATATATATATATATATATATATATAACCATAGAATAATTTTCTCAATGCCCAGTCAATATGATACAAATCTCCGTATAAAGCCACAGTGGCATTGTCCCCTGCCCACTAAATATAACATAAATCTTACCATATAATGCTATTGTATCATTGTCCCTGCCCACTCAATATACCATATATCTCACCGTATAATGCCAGTGTGTCATTGTCCCTGCTCAGTCAATATAACATATATCTCACCGTATAATGCCATTGTGTCATTGTCCCTGCCCAGTTTGTTGGCCGCCTCACATGTGTATTTCCCATAGTCTTCCTTTTCAATAAACATGATTCGCAGGCTGAGGCTAATTGAATGGTCATCTTCAACATACGGCTCTATGCGATATTTCCCGCTCTGTCCACACAGAAGAAACAAGATCTATGTAAGTCTTATATAAAATAACGTGCACTTATAGAGAAAAATGTGCCATTGTAAAATAGAAACGATATAAAATAATACAAAGTAATGTAGCTTTACAGAACACAATTACGGAAAACATAGGTCGTTGCTTTATCAGCAAACAAATGCATACAGAAACACAACATACAGACACCGGATAGCAGGGTAGGGTTATCCCCTATCAAAGGAGAAGTAAGGTGCCTCCTTCCCCCCGCTAGAATGCGGGACACCCTTGGGCAAGGTGGAGTACCCGTATATCTCCCAAGTTCAAGGTGTATCCTGCGTGCAGAGGAACTACATGGCTGTGGGGAGCACAGTCGATAATGGAGGAAGTCAAGCTATTAATGGGGCGGCGTTTGGCTGGTGGACTTCTTGTCCCGGGCTCCTTCCCCAGCACGAGGTCACTACTGGGGAGACCGTGTATAAATCATCATATATACCACAAACATATGCTATTCAATTTAATTTCAAGAAACTATCGCTGTAGCTATGGAGTATGTGCTCTGCGCTTGGTATCATCTTCAGCAGTCAGTGTAGACGGAGTGAAGAGAAGAAGGTGAGGAAATGGAGAGAGAAGAAAGCCAGGAGAGTAAGGACAAAATCACAGCGCCTAGAATTCAAATACTGTATATAAGAGTGGGCTATTGGAACTGGCGCAGTGCCAGGCAGGGAGGGCCTGTAATCGAAAAGTTGGTTTATGACTTTGATGTCATCATGATGCAATAATTGAATGGAGCAGAAACAGACAAGAACATCGGGGACATCAGAGACTCAGTTAGATGAGCTTTATCAGGTACCAGTAAAGACAGATACTGTGAAGATATCATACAGCCGGATAATATCAAACACGTATTTAAAAAAAAACAAAAAACAGACCACACCAGGGTCCAAAGCGGTTAGGTATGCCCACATAAGAGATATGAGTGATGGAGAACTTATTGAGATGGCTGCTTGCTTTATTTAACCTTAGTATCAGGACGTCACCAGGACGGTGGTAGCAGTCGATCTCGAGGACGCGTACAACAGAGTCAGATATGATATTTTGATGTACGCTCTTATAGAGAAGAGAGTCTGCCCTTGGTTAGTGAAATGGATTGCAGCTATTCAGTATTCTCTTAGAGTGATTATCCGGCTGGGTACATGGATCTCTGAGCGATGTATCATAGCTCCTGGAATACCACATGGGTCAGCAATTTCACTTGTGCTTTTCAATGTGTGTACGAGCAAGATTGCAAGCCTCGAAGCTCCAGGGTGTGAAGGGTACTGACATTTGCAGATGATGTTCTGGCATACAGGCAGGGGAGGGACATACATCAAACAGCTCAGGAAATGCAGGCTACAAAGGACAAAGCGATGAATTGGTGTATGGAGATGAATGCTGTCATTAACCCAGGAAAAGCATCGGTCTTATGGTGTTCTTTGGACAATAGGATTGTTAAAGCTGACTTCCCAAGTGTCACAATAAATGGTAGAATTGTGAATAGAGAAAGCAGATTGAAGTACCTGGGAATCACGTTTGATATAAGCCTGTAATTTACGGATCATCTTGAAATGGTGGTTACAATACGTCAGAAGGTGCTCAATGCACTGAAGAGTATGGCAGCAAGGGAAATGGGGCAGAAGATACTTTTCACACTTTTTCAGCACTTGATCATTTCTGTGGTAGAGTATGAACTGGTAATGCTCACTATCTCAAAGAGTCAGATAGAAACTCTAGCGCATACAGAATGAAGCCATGTGGGTGATTCTGGGTTGTGCACACACAAACACCAACACTCTCTTATTCTCTCTCTCTCTCTCTCTCTCTCTCTCTCTCTCTCTCTCTCTCTCTCTCTCTTTCTCTGTGTGTGTGTGTGTGTGTGTCTGTGTGGCATACTCACTCACGCACGCGCACGCGCATTAACATACACAAAGAGACACAAGTATTCAGACCATCGCGGGTGTTGCAGGGTTTGTGCACTGAGCTCCTTGTGTGATCTAACGGAGGTGACTAGAGCACTAATGGCCACATTCGTGGGCAACGAAAGTGGTTCTTTACGAAAACCAAACCAAATCAGTATTATTCTGCTTGTAATACTGCATATGTTAGTGGCCAAGCAGGCCATTCGTTTATAATTGTTCAAGAGCATAGCAATGTGAACGGTGAGAGCAAGTGTATCAACATCTGTTCACAGAACAAAGGAGACATTACTGCCTTTCTGTGCATAGTGTACGATATGTGGTTTACCTTTCAGCTGTTTTATCTCCCAGTTGTGTTTTATCCTCCAGTTGTGTTTTATCTTCCAGCTGTTTTATCTCCTAGTTGTGTCTTATCCTCCAGTTGTGTTGTACCCTCCAGCTGTTTGATCTCCCAGTTGTATCTTAACGTCCAGTTCTTCTATCTCCCAGTTGTGTTTTATTCTCCAGGTATGTTTTATCCCCTAGTTGCGTTTTGTCCTCCATGTGTGTTTTACCGCCTCCCCAGTTTTGTTTTATCATCCAGCTGTTTTATCTCCTGGTGTGTTTATCCTCCATGTGCTTTTAAACCTCCAGATGTCTTGTATCCTCCAATTTCTTTTTTATTCCACAGTTGTATTTTATCCTCCATGTGTATTTTATCCCGACGTTGTGTTTTATCCTCAAGCTGTTTTATCCCCCAGTTGTGTTTTATCTTCTGACTGTTTTATTTCACAGTTGTGTTTTATCCTGCAGCTGTTTTATCTCCCAATTGTATTCTATCCTCCACCTGTTTTATCACCTATTTGTGTTTTATCATCCAGGTGTATTTTATACCATAATTGTTTTACCCTTCAGGTGTGTTTTATCTCGCAGTTATGTTTTTTCCTCTAGGTGTGTTTTATACCCCAGTTGCTTTATCCTTCAGCTGTTTCATCTCCCAGTTTTGTTTTATCCTCTAGATGTGTTTTATCCTGCAGTTGTGTTTTATCCGCGAGGTGTGTTTTATCTTCCAGTTGTGTTTTATCCTCTATGTGTGTTGTATAGTCCAGTTGTGTTGTATCCTCTAGGTGTGTTGTACAGCCTAGTTGTGTTGTATCCTCTAGGTGTGTTTTACACCCCAGTTGTATTATTCTCCAGCTGCGTTATCTCCAATTTATGTTTTAACCTCCAGATTTTTAAAAATCCCGAATCTGTATTTTATCCCCCAGTTGTGTTTTACCCTCCAGCTGTTTCAGCTCCCAGCTGTGTTTTATCCTCAAGCTGTTTTATCTCCCAGCTGTGTTTTATCCTCCAGCTGTTTTATCTCCCAGCTGTGTTTTACTCTCCAGCTCTTTTATCTCCCAGCTGTGTTTTATCCACTAGCTGTTTTATCTCCCAGTTGTGTTTTATCCTCTAGCTGTTTTATCTCCCAGCTGTGTTTTACTCTCCAGCTGTTTTATCTCCCAGCTGTGTTTTATCCTCTAGCTGTTTTATCTCCCAGCTGTTTTATCTCCCATCTGTGTTTTATCCCCCAGTTGTATTTTATCCTCTAGCTGTTTTATCTCCAAGCTGTGTTTTACTCTCCAGCTGTTTTATCTCACAGCGGTGTTTTACTCTCTAGCTGTTTTATCTCCCAGCTGTGTTTTACTCTCCAGCTGTTTTATCTCCCAGCTGTGTTTTACTCTCCAGCTGTTTTATCTCCCAGCTGTGTTTTATCCACTAGCTGTTTTATCTCCCAGGTGTGTTTTATCCTCTAGCTGTTTTATCTCCCAGCTGTGTTTTACCCTCCAGCTGTTTTATCCCCCCAGCTGAGTTTTACTCTCTAGCTGTTTTATCTCCCAGCTGTGTTTTACCCTCCAGTTGTTTTATCCCCCAGTTGTGTTTTATCCTCTAGCTGTTTTATCCCCAGTTGTGTTTTATCCTCTAACTGTTTTATCCCCCAGCTGTGTTTTACTCTCCAGCTGTTTTATTTCCCAGCTGTGTTTTACTCTCCAGCTGTTTTATCCCCCAGTTGTGTTATATCCTCCAGCTACTTTATCTCCCAACTGAGTTTTTATCCTTCAGCTGTTTATCCCCCAGTTGTGTCTCATCGGCCTGTTTGGTTGATTTCATTTTAATAAGTGTGCACATCGCAGCGTGAGACTGCCCCATACGAAGCACGTATCCAGTCATCAATAAGTGCAAACTCACTGTTTAAATTAGTCTCAACTTGAAAGTATGTTCTCACAATTAAGGAAAGTCTCCAAGGACATCACAGTACAGGCTGAACATCTGGTGACCGACTTACCTACGGAAGATGTCTCAGGGACTTTCAATGTAATTACTGCATTTATTATTAGCAGTGTCAGGAAAGGTGGTTACTGTACTTTGTCACCACTGTAGGTTGTTGTTCAGTCTTACGTAGACGCAGGAATCCTCATACTTTTGTAGAATGGAGTATGGGAAGAATACGTGGTGAGTAAGAGAAGTGAAAAGTAAGTAAACGAAAGAATCCGTCAGGGCGTATTGCACATGTAGTGCTAGTTCAAATCTGTTAGAAACCAAATTGGGTAGTATGAAAAGTCATAGGAAATAAAGTTTGTCTGCTTGATATTTATCGTATCGCCCAGTGAGTACCGATGGGTCTCAAATTATGTGGTTAGCACCATATAGCTACACACTGACAACCTGTAGAGGGGGCCCGTTAAATGTGTGCTAACTGAACTCTGTCCACCCTATTAGATTATAAACAAACTATATAGGCGTTTTGTATATACATGTGTATTGAGACTATTAACGTTAAAATGTGATTGTTTAATATTAACGTGTACTCTCTCTCTCTCTCTCTCTCTCTCTCTCTCTCTCTCTGTATGTGAGTGCGTAGAAAGATAGAGAGAGAGAGAGAGAGAGAGAGAGAGAGAGAGAGAGAGAGAGAGAGAGAGAGAGAGAGAGAGAGAGAATAGCCTCGATAAACCGTTACCGTCTGGACCAGGGTTGTGACGGATAACCGAACAGACATATGTTTTCTATTACTATTTGTCTAATCCTAGACAGTAGACATATGTTTTCTATTACTATTTATCTAATCCTAGACAGTAGACATATGTTTTCTATTACTATTTATCTAATCCTAGACAGTAGACATGTGTTTTCTATTACTATTTATCTAATCCTAGACAGTAGACATATGTTTCTATTACTATTTATCTAATCCTAGACAGTAGACATGTGTTTTCTATTACTATTTATCTAATCCTAGACAGTAGACATATGTTATCTATTACTATTTATCTAATCCTAGACAGTAGACATATATTTTCTTATACCATCCATCTAGGGCTAGACAGTAGAGATATGATTTCTTTTCCCATCCATCTAGGGCTAGGCAATAGACATATGATTTATTTTACCATCCATCTAGGGCTAGACAGTAGACATTTGTTTTCTTTTACCATCCATCTATGGCTAGACAGTAGACATATGTTTGCGTTTACCATCCATCTAGGGCTAGGCAGTAGGCAAACGTTGCTTCTACGAGCATTTTCTGCCCAGCTGTTACATATTTTAAAGCACATTTTTCTTTTTCTAACTTTGATTCTCTACCCTAGTAGTTTTCCATAAAGCTACTTTCTCTGCTTCACCTTGTCCTTTTGTGCCCTATAAATTCTATGTCCTTTCTTGCTGGGTTTGAAGTATGACCTCAAACTTTGTTTTCTTCTCTGTCCACAGTATTCTCAATAGTCTGTAAAAAACAACTCCACCGGTTTCTTTATCATGTTATTCCACATTGTCGTTATTGTGTCTTGTGTAGTATCACAATATGACCTGACTTGTTATGTTAATAACAATCCTGTTTTAAAACAATGTTCAATGTCCTTTGCAGAATGGGTTGATCAATCCCAGGTTGATTTTGTAGGTAATTTTACGTTAAGTTATTTGCCACTGCTTTCTGATGAGAAGTCAACGTTTTAAGTCCAACTTAATGCCGGTGTGTCGAATGAACTCCCTCCCCGGCCATCAGCGAATCGGAAGTTTAAGAGCGAGTGCTTTTATCCTTTCGGACACGAAATGGTGATCATAGTGTTGGTAGTGGTGGTGATGATGATGTTGATTAGATGATGCTGATGATGATGATGATGCTTATGACAGGTACATTTCACACATCAGGACAATTCTCCAGGAATGAATACAGTTATTCAGGATAGAACCTACCACTGTTTTTATCTCTTCTCCGTTCTTTTTCCAAATTCCCCCAGCCTGAGGATTTGCCGTGACCACACACTCCAGAATAGTCTCTTTTCCAACTTCCTGACCCATACGTTTGTTCGGTAGCTTTACCTCAGGGGGGACTGGGGACAACAAAGTCAAAAATTTCACTACACTTGCTATGTGTAAATACATACATTTTCAGTATCATCACTGTTTGTCATGGCGATAAACGTAGGTAGTATTCAATCGTCTTCTCTCAAGTTAACCAGTCTCGAGTTAACATACATAAATATATACATTGAAAGAAACGAACAATGGCCCACTTGAAAGTGAAAATTAATAAAATATTTTTAAGAACTTGACAAAGAAATATAAGCCCCTAGCTGATGCTGTTAGACATTGAAGTTAGAAACCATCTGATAAATTTAACGCGATTGCTCATGCTGGTATAAGAGTTACATTTATCTGTCAGACTTCACTTGATTCTGTATCTTCCTTTAGAATTTACAAGGTATTTGATAAATTTCACATGATCCCTTATGTTGCTATAGAATCTACAAGGTATCTGACAGATTTCACGCAATTCCGCATGCTGCTATTGAATTGCGATGCGATATTATTAATTTGAAGTCAGTCCGTATGTTCTTAACAAAATGCTATGCTATCTGACTAATCTAACGTCACTACGTTTGTTGCTACATAAAGTAAATACTGTCTGACTGATTATACTTGACCGCTATGTTGTTATAGTTGTTAAATATATGTGATTTATTAGCACCTTATTATGTATGACTATAGCACTATATATAAACATCTAGTAACTAGTTAACAACTCTAGCTCGATCCAATATGTCTATGCAGTTGAAAGTAGTTCCTTCTCAATCAAGGGTCGAACCGGACCTCTTTGCTTTTAAGTAAAACCACTGACAATTATACCAATGAGGCTCAATGATGCAGTGAAAACCTTTTGAGGTGAATTCTTACTAATTAATATGTAAACGAAGGTGGATAAATGGGAGTTTATCGAGTACATTCAATAAACTGTGTTACACTAACCTACATGCGGTACAACCATTACTCACATTCAACACTAACTCTGATGAGCTTGTTGACTGCCGGCGGGACGCCGTTGTAGGCCACACACTCGTAGATACCGCCACAGTAGCGACTGACGTTGTGAATCAGTAGAATCTCCCCATTTATGCCAATCTCTGAGAAAACATAAAGACGGTGTCGATGTAATAATGGTGAGTCTTTTCAGTATGATAATATGCCTTAACATAACATAATTCGCATCTTGGTAATTACTGTTTAGTAAATAATTTATACTGACAGTTGAAGACTGGGTTACTTACCAAAATTAAATTAAAAAGACAATAGAAATGTATCGGCCTCTATGAACATAAGGGTTGAAATCTAGAAATTAGTTTTAAATGAGAAAAAAAAACTAGGCAAAAGTAGCAGAATGAATATGGAACAAATTAAAAGAAGCAGCGGCTAGCAGAATGAAGCAGAGAAAGATGTATACGGAAGGTTGAGCAGCTGGGCAGACAATAATACTATACGCAATATCCATATGTTTAAAGTTTAAGATGACAGAGAAGAGTGGTGGTTTCACGGTTGCCAGTTACAGCTTTCCCAGTAGCTAGGAGGAGGAGAAGGAGGAGGGGAGGAAGAGGAGGAGGAGGAGGAGGAGGAGGAAGAAGAAGACAAAGAAGAAGAAGAAGCAGAAGGGGAGAGATGCAGAAGGGGAGGAGGATGCGGAGGAGAAGAAGGAGAAGAAGAAAAGGAAGAGGAGGAAGAAGAAGAAGAAGAAGAAGAAGAAGAAGAAGAAGAAGAAGAAGAAGAAGAAGAAGAAGAAGGAAGAGGAGGAGGAGAGGAAGAGGAGGAGGAGGAGAAGAAGAAAAGGAAGAGGAGGAGAAGAAGAAGAAGAAGAAGAAGAAGAAGAAGAAGAAGAAGAAGAAGAACTATTGTTCTTTGTCACTTTATCTTCTTTAATTGTTTCGCATATCCTTTACAGGACATCGCTGTCAACATCAGCATCTTTCAGCTGGTTGTTGATTTCTTGGCAAGATTACACTCAGTAGTTCGCCATTGCTTTCTGAGCGACCGGCTCAAATACCCCTAAGTTAGCGACGCGGAGAGAACCGCTACCGATTCTCGCGCACGTCACGTTACTCACGAGAGTATAGGGATTACGGAGAAAGTCGTGTAACCCCTAGACCAGGGATACCGGCTTATATTTAGTATGAATGTGAAATATAATGTTAAGAACACGTACTGCAAATTTAAAGTAGTAAAGTACCACAGGATGTTATGACCAGGCCATATTCTACTAAAGCTTCTAAAACAAAGTTAAAGGCGCCACGATTGACCTGCTTACGATGGATTATTTATTACTCAGTCTGGCTTGGTCTCTTCCCGCCAAACAACAGGACATCTGCCAAGTGCAGAGCACGTAGCACCAACCAACACCCCTCCCCCCACCCCCACCCACCCCCGCCGCTTCAGTGATTAAGTCCAGGGCGCTTAAGCCTTGGGAATCTCCGAAATCCACTCCTGGTCTGAGTGACGGATTTGGAAAACGAAACCAGGACCTTCAGAACGCGAGGCACATATCCTGCCCATCTTCGCCCTGGAAACCCTCGACTTATCCTTCTGCTTCAATAAACCTGGATTGCCAAAGTGTGAAGTTGAATCAAGGTGTTTGTCTGGTCCTCGTTGTAAGCTACACACATAACCGTGGCAATTGGGTAGCTTGTCCTTTCTTCAATGTTATCAGTGCTCAATATCTTTTGTATCTCGATGCGCTCTTTCAACTGTAGCCTGGGGAATAGTATTAGACCGGAAATCACTTCCGATTACAAGGGTTCGAGACCAGGTCTCTTCGTCTCGCCAAGTGAAGGAATACATCGTCACTATATTGCTTATTAGAAAGCAGCAAGTCAAATGGTTTGGCCATGCAACTAGGTTACCAACTAGCAGTATACCACAACAAGCAATGATGTACAGACCAGATAAAAGCAGAGGAAAGGGCCGACCACGTAATCGATGGACGGAGGGAATAGCAGATTCCATGGGAATATCGATACACGAAGCCCATAAGCGGGCACTCTCCCGTTGTTTATAACTTACATGGACACTGCTAGGTACAAGAGGAGCATGATGAGATGAGATGAGAATCTTGACCTTTCATTACTGAGAAGAATCATCTTTACTATCATCATCATGTAACAGGTCCTCTGTAGAACATCGCTCTCACCACGGCCCACAGTTAAGACTCTCGATCCTTCGTAAGTTCCCCCTTCTCATTGCGTTTTATGCCCCAGGTGTCGTCGGTGCCCTGGGTGAATGCTCCTGCAGGTCGGCCTCTAGATTTTCTTTCAGGAGCCATGCCATCAACCATGGTTCTTTCCGAGTCACAAGCGTGTAATATGGCCAAAGTATGCCAGTTTCAGAGACATGTTGATGTTCATGAGTTATCTTCGATCTTCAGATTCTGTAGAATGTCTGTAATTGGCTTCATCTGGGTCCACGATATTCTCACGTATTTTCTGCAATATCCATGTTTCATTGCCCCGTTACAGTTCTCATGTTGCATGTCCTTTCCAGGACGTCGGGATTCACACCTGGTTTATATTCTAGGGAATTGTAGGCTCAGTAGTTTGCCATTGCTTTCCGAACGAGAAGTCGACGTTGAAGTACAACTTAATGATGGTGTAGGGATTGAACCACCTACCTCGCTATCAGCGAAACTTACGAGTGAGAGCTCTTACAGTATCAACTTTAAAAAAAAAATGCATTTCCTACTTAGAATGTTGCCTTCACATCCAGCCCTTATTGCCTGTTTATGATTTACAAGCCAATTGTACGTCTAGTGGTTTGTTTGCCATTGCTTTCTGAATGAGATGTCGACGTAAGTCCTATTTCACCGGTTTGTGAGAACGAACCTATTAAATCAAGCCACTATGACGATCAACGTGTTCAACGCATTCCAGTTTCTCAGACGTAACGTTGTTTACGAGCCAGTTTATCAATAATTTGTCAATTACTCAAAGAAAACCAAACGGAACAGCCAGCAACTGTATGAATGATTGCTTAAGAAAGTATATGCACAACATACTGAAAACACAATACCCACTTTAAGAATATGCCTTACTATTTGTGCCAGGGCAGAACTCACTCTTTTTATCTTCGCCCTTCTCATTGGCTACTAGTCGATGCCACGTGACAGTTGGCATAGGTATGCCACTGACATTGCACACCAAGGTCACGGTAGTGCCCTCGCGGGCTACCAGGGCATCAGTCGATGCGTTATTTAAAATCTTTGAAGGAACTGTGGGTAGAAAAGAAGACAATAAACACAATACATTTTGGAAACATCGGTGAATAAATTATGGCAAAATATGACTATTTACAAAGGGTTATTGAAAATGAATATAATTACTCTCGAAAATAATTAAAGAATCGAATCATCAACATGAAGCAAGTTAATTGCAGACCGTCGCTCCCATCATAATCTATCGGAAAGATTCTCGATCCCTGGCAAGTTCGCATATATATATTTTTTCATGCAGTATCACAATTGCTATAAATATTCGTTTCGTGTTAGCGTTTTAGGAAAGGGGGGGGGGGGGGGGGGGGACAATATAAACTTGGAAGGGGCCTATTCGGTCTTCTCTACGGGTTTTCGACTTCTTGGGGATTTCGAGAAGCGAAATTTCACACGGGTCCTTCAATTGTTGCGCACTTGTCAGAAATAACGAGAAATCTAGTCAGCTACTCAGGATCAGATGGGCGTATGCCACTCTTTTCATATTTTATGTTTTTTAAAAACCCACACAGACTGGAAGTGGAACTAACAGTTGTGCATGAGTTAAGAGTGGACGTTGCAATTTCCTAGCCACTCTGCCTCTGCCGTTAAACTATATGAAAATAACGTCAATCATTCAAATTCTCAAGATATGATAGTCACCGTCAGTATCATCAACGGCTATATTCATTTTAAAAAGCTTATGTAAGAAATCTGCATACCTGTCTGCCAATTGTTTTCATCGTGCACTTGTACATGACCAAGCCATTTCATTTGTTGTGCTTTAGTGGTGTACGTCTCCGTTGTATTAACGTACACTTGTATTCTGATAATCATCATTATTTTCCTGACTATTTTTGTTTCGCCAGGCGTCATTAGTGGTCAGCCCATGTCGGTTGTACAATTGCCTGTGTTGTCAGTGTCCAGATATGATGTTGATAACATAGTGTCAGAAATACAATTGTGTTTAACAGTATCGGTTTAGCTTCTAGTGTCACTTGTTTGTTCTGTGCTATTGGGATTGCCTGTCCAGTGATCTGGCTTGAGCTTTTGTACTTCTCTGCAGCGGTAACATTGGCTTTTCATCCGATGAAACTTTGCCATCTAGCTATATTTTGTTCAGTCTAGTTCAGTTCGGATTATAACCATTGAACTCGGACACATCCATATGGGCTCCGGACATCGCAATACATCCATTAGCGTGAAGGGACTAAATAAAAGAAGTTAGTTGCATATCCTTTAAAGGACTTAGCAGTCAACTCAGACATTTTTTAGCTGTTTATGATTCCTGGGCAGTAGTTTGCCATTACTTTCTGAATGACCGGCACTGATACTAGTGTATGGAAACCAACGCAAGACCGTCTACTTCCATATGGCCCGCAGCTGTGTTTCGAACGCAGTATACGTGATTACGAATTTCATTCGAAAGTCCTTCGTCACAGAGCAGGCTTAAGGACTAAACCAGTGGTTCCCAAACCACGGCCCGCGAGCCACTTGTGGCCCGCCAGCTGTCAAAAAGTGGTACTCGAGGCCTCGTTATTTAATATATTTTAATAATTTCAAAAATGTAATCGGAGCGCCCCGTCAGCGTGCGATAATTTACTCTGCTCGTGGTTGTTATGCTCAGATATTATCGAATATGTCTGTTCAATTACCAACGAAACGATATGAAGACGCTGACTGCATTTAAAGTTTAAGAAAAGTAAGAATGATATTCCACGACTTTTATAATTTTATAACGTTGTGGCCCGCTTAACTACTGAAAATAGTATATATGGCCCTGCTGCTTGAAAAACTTGGGAACTACTGGACTAAACGTATGTTAACATTAAAGAGCCCTTCACATGTCTTGAGACGTGTCCATATATAGTGCTAGCCCTATGTTTGTCTAGACTAACTTGTCTTGACTATCATCAACAGAGCTGATGCAGCACACCAAAAACCGAGATCTGCGGAGAGACTTTAAAGCCTACGACAGCTGGTAGGGCACATGATAATAATGATGATGAATTGGCACTCGATGAGTGATATGGTCAAATTTAGACCGATCGCCTTTGCCCGTAAGAATGTTTCCCGGTACGCACTTTAAGCTGGGTGTGCAGGTCAATTTAAGAAAGTAAAATATACCTGGGTAGGGATTCGAACACATGACTATCCGACCAGACAGTTCAACCAGTTCAATATTGACAGACGAGTATCCTCGACCACCTACTGTAAATTTGTGTTCTGGTTATTCAGATCTTCAATCCGAACCTTTCCATTGTAAGTATTGGTGTTGACTGATTCAGTTAAAGTCCTTCGTTTTGGCCAAACTCTCTACGCTGTTCACAATGTAGGCTCAATCCATTTGTTGATCTACTGATATAGTAGCAGTGCCAACCTATCTACTTTCTCGTTGCCCGGATGTCCTGCTATGTCATCATCATCATCAAGTGCCCTGCCGGCTGGCGGAGGCGTTCATGGCTCTCCACAGATCTAGGTCTTTGGTGTTCTGGATCAACTCTGCTGATGATATTCCTCCATGCCACCGTCTCAATCCGTCCAGCATCACTTCTCTTGGTCTGCCTCTTCCTCTCTTCCCATCGATCTTATATCGATGTTCTCCAATGCCTCTCTTCTCATCACATGATCAAAGAAAGCTGTTTGTCTCTTTCTTATTGTTGTATATAGTGTTCTAGTTTCATTAGCCTCTTTCAGGCAATCGTTGTTAGTTACTCTGGCAGTCCAAGGAATTCGCAACATTCGTCTTAAAAACCACATCTCTTTTGCTTATAAGTTCTTAATAATTTGTTCATTTACATTCCAAGATTCGCTACCATACAACAAAACTGGTTCTATATAGCATTTTAGCACTCTCTTTCTTACATTCATTGAAAGCGACTTATTTCCTGCTATGTACATTAACGTAACTCTACGAATCTGTAAGAATCCAGGCCATTGCTTGCACGATAAAACTGCCTTAGATTTCTGGGTCATTGTCATGGACCTCTGTTTCAGCCTGTGGGGCTGGTCATTAATGGTTGTTGGACGAGTACAGGACAGGTATGTTTGCAATAATAACAAGCGCTGAAGAGCATCCGGTAGTGAAATATGCTATTACAGTTGAGACTCATTACAACATGGGATTTTCCTTCCGCTCGCTCGTCTGGGCGTTTGAAGTCTCAAAATAACGTATTGTAGGTTGTGACCACATTTCAACAGCCATCAGATGTTTTTCAGCTTGTCTGTTCATTGTCCACTCTTCACATCCATACAAAAGTAAGGTTCTATGTAGCAACTCAACACCCTTTTTCGTTTTTCTCGTAGCAATTTACATCATTTTATTGGTCAGTATGTTTTTCATCTTGCAAAAATGCTACCTTCGCCATGGCGATTCTTGTTCTAATGTCTAAAAGAAATCTCCCATTAGATGTTATGACTGTTCAGAGATAACAGTATCTATACACTTGTTCGCCTTGAATATTTCACTTGAACAAGGGGAAGACCGAGAAGTAAATACATGGATGGCTTGGCCACGTGGCATGGTCGAGGCAAGAACACTGAGCTGATCCACGAATCTTTTGATCGAATGAAATGGTGAACGAAGTGACTATTCACAAAAATTTGTGAATAATACGAGCCCATGTTCACAAAAAAAAAAAAAAATGGTGAATAAGACGAAACATTAATCACACACATTTTTGGCTGGTCACGTGATTATTAGGCTGGTCTGGTGACTACGTGACATCATCGGGACCTGCGTGTGACTGTATTATAACTTTTTGGGGATGTATTAACGACGCGCTATCGAGAACAGATCGCAATCGGATAACGCAGAAGATGCCTCGCGTTAAAAGTGCCGGCAGAGACATGCGCTATATGCAGCAGGGAAGAAGAAGGCTGAAGCGTGGAAGGCCGCTGCGACTGCTGAGGCAATTTCTACACACAGCGGATCCTGTTCTTACACCAGCTGAAACCGTTCCCGTTGCTTAAGAAACCACAACTTGAAGCAAGCAGCAGCCGGGAAGTTCTCAACAGCACCAATGTGATACAGCCCAATATACCAGAGGCCTCCACACAGGAGGAAAAAAACAACAACAATAACTGAAGACTTCACCGGTAGAATACTGCTCAAACAGACAAGCGTGGGAGAAGCTAAACTGTCGGCACTACCAACAGACAAGATACTGAGTCTGTCGGACAACGAGCTGGGAAGAAACAGCATCAACCAGCTGTGCAAGACACTTGATGGAGTAGTGGTCTCCATCAACAAAATTCTAAAGACCACAGCCCTTAAACAAGATTTCACATGAAGAAAAAGCCGTCATGCAACTTCACCACGGCATCGTATTGGAAGCCACCCAGCACCGCACGAGCAAACGATGGGTAATTAAACGAGAGAAGACCCATCTCACCAATGATCAGATCAGGGAGATGCTGACGAGAGAGAACCAGAAGCTTAATATACCCAGTGCTGAGAGGATCATCGGTAAGAATGACATCCCCTCCACAATCGTCATAGTAACAGCGGAGGACCGAGTGATCCTTCAAGTTATCAGATGGGACAAGAAAGATCAAATTCCAGACAAGTCGAGAGTGCTGCAGTGTTCTATGTGCCAGCAATTTTGGCACACCCGTGCCACCTGCAAAAGTGATGCTGAGGTATGTAGGTACTGCTCTGAATCCCATAAATACAGTCAGTGCTAGCATGCAAAGAACGACATGGACTTCAGGAAGCCTAACATCAACAGAAAGTGCGCCAACTGCCGCGGCAATCATGGCGCCAGGGACCTGGGCTGCCCCTGCCACCAAGACAGCAAAGAGGCAATGCAGATTGCAATAAAAACTAACCTGCCATATAAAGTGGCTAGGAGGCAGTACGAGGCGACCAATCGACTCACAAAAAGCGACAAGGCACAACTTGAAGGCCAATTGAAAGACCTGAGGTCATAGTTCCACAGATTGGAAGAATAAAGAGACAAAACGCAAGAAACACAGACGACAGCCGTTCTGCACATCGTGGACGAATTGAAGCAAGTGCAGCAGAAGATTGAACATTATGTCGCTTGAATGGCTGCTATCAAGACTGAAACAGAAGAGACTTTAGCACAAATTCAAGAAGAGAAAGAAAAGTCCTTAGAAACTCTCAAATAGATACATGAGGAAAGAGAACAACTTCAACTGCTCAAATCCAAGATCGAAACACCAGAAGTAGAAGACGCAAAGTACCAGACAGAAGAAGAAGCAACAGAAGAAGAAATAGAAGAAGAGGAAGACAAAAAGAACGACAGCGACCAAGATCAATATTAGACGTGGGTCAGGGGAAAAAACAACTACTACTCACCTCACGGACCGCGTCATCAATCCGTCTAAAAAGTAAAAAAAATTTTCACCGTGTGGAAGGAGTAACGATTCAGCGGTACCTAGTGAGGTTTGTCGTAGGCGTGGAACACCGAGGACGAGAGCTGATTCATGATAGGAACCGTTCGTATTTTTGGGACCATGGCGTCTCAGACTGGTCTCGCCGCTATGAGATCGCAGTAGACGTAGACATTTTGCAGATGGTTATTCTGGTCTATCGCCACTTGACCTTCCATTATTGGCATGCGATATCCTCGAGGAGGGAAGCCCTAATATCTCTTTCAGCTTGTCGCTAAATGTGGCCACGGCTCCCGCTTCGAAAAATTCCACGATGACATTCTTTGATGCATTGTTGAAATAGAATCTGACTCGCGTCTGATCGTCCACCTCCGTCTCTGTCATAATTCGATTCAGTGCCACTATGTCTGGTGATTTGCATAGGCATGGGGGACACAGCCTTCTGGACACTCCTCTGTTGGGTTAGTTGTATCTTATCTACACTTCATTCACTAGCACATTGCAGTAATAGTTGGGAAATTGAATTTCGGCCAGACCCACTTCGTAATGTTGACTCACCTCAATAGTCTGCAGTAACGTGACGAATAGTGACCTGGCGTGTTGTTGGGAAACATGTTTGGCGAATCACTGCTCGGTAATGTCTCTAGAAACTCATATGTTATGGTTTTGTAACATGTAACCCAGACAGCTGCTTAGCAGAGCGATCCACAGCTTGCTCTCGGCTGCACCAACGCTGTCTTGAGACAGATTGAATAGTGATACGCCAATTATGGTGTATATAACAATCAGTTTGCAGAAGAAGACAATCTCTAACCGCGGTATTCGCTGACCAAACAAACGCCACGTTCTTTGCCCTGCTGGGTTATTTTGTGGGTTAGTTTCCGTGTCGCTTTCTTCCATTAGTATCTGGTTAGGTCTGAGATCCAGCTGTTGAATGACTTGGGATAGCCGAACCACTTCACTAAATACACTTTACCACAACATCGCCTCGGTCTTTCTTGTAAGACTGTTTCGACGCAATACACTTGCTTGCCTCCGACGAGTTGTATTTCTTCTCGGTAGAATGAGCCTTGAAGTTCCTCCCCTGAATTGTTTTTTTTAGCACATACGTCACCGGACTGGTCTGGTTTATACGACTGACGGTAAACAGTTCTTCTGTCCACGAGGGCATATAGACTTTTTTAAAAGGCTGTTTGGGTTGAGCCACTCTGACTAGGTCACCGGCTGTAAAATGGACTTTTCTGTCGATCTTCTTATGATACAAGTTATGCCACTTCTCTTCTTGATTTGAATAGTTGACTTGCATGGGTGCCATGCAAATACTTCTGTGATACGAACCATTATAGTTTCGGATAAGTTTATCTATCACATCGACGTAGTGAAGTGTATTGATCTTGGTGAAATAGCGGCACACTTTTTTTCTTTTAGGGTCCGGTTGAATTTTCCACTATCGTAGCTTTCACATCTTCTTTCTCAGTGGTAAAGAAATGCACACCTCTATCTTTCATAAATTTTAAGAAGGTTTGGTTGACAAATCCGACCCTTTGTTGGTCTGAAAATTTACCGGTTGTCTATCAGTAAATATTTTACTCACGGCCTCCCCTAGCTCTTTCCCCGTTTTCTTCTTGGTCGGGATGGCCCAAGCATATTTACTAAACACATCGAGGCACGTCACTAGATACGACATTCCATCGTTGTATCTTTGTAATTGTCTAACATCTATCAAGTTGGATTGAAACTGTTGATTTATACCACCGGTTATGGTTTGACGCCTCTGGAAACTGAGTACACGGGAATTGGAAGCGGTTCGAGTCGCGCCATTGACTTATGAGAGTGTGGAGCCGGTCGCTCAAAAAGTTGTGGCGTGCTGATGAGCGTAATCTAGCCTAGGAATCAACATACAGCTAAAAGATGCTGATGTTGACCGCAATATCCTGAAACAGGATGGATACGCGGAAAAAACTCTATTATCTTTCTCGGACATTAGGTCATTTGTCACCACTAGCCGACGTGTATCACCTGTCCATTTTTCCATATCCAGCAAGCTTCGCTACATTGAATACATTTCATGGTTTCATACATGGATTGCCATTCTCCGTAGCACCATGTAACCTCTTCTGGAATCGGGTCGCCCATGTCTGATAGATGAGCCATAAATTTTCGCACAAACACGGATTTTCCACTCCCCGTTGGTCCCGTAATCAGAGCCGTAAAATGATGTTTCCACTTCGGATCTATGACTAATAATAACCACCTACCTATGACATGTATTTTATGGGACTCGAACCCAACCCGCCGGCCGACAACGGACCGCCGCCCGCGCCACCCGCAGACACCCCGGAACACACACACATATATCTGCCACCCATTGACCGGAAGTACTGTCACCCGGAAGAGACACTGGAAGTACCAAACAACCCATGAATTCTGGAAAATCTGGAGTCGGTTTATGACGTCACGGATCTGGAGCCTTACTCTTCATATAGTAAACTATGACATCACATAGCTGGAGCGGCTCCAGATTTGAGGGTCCACTACAACATTATGTACTACCATCCAATAGATGTCTTTGTGTAAAGTGAATTTTATATTGCCAAATGATATATCGACCCAGATTAATCATCTTCTCTGTGAATAGGGGCTCGTATTATTCACAAATTTATGTGCCAAATAATTACGTGACCAGCCACACATTTTTATGAATAGGGGTTCGTATTATTCACACATTCTTGTGAATAGGGGCTCGTATTATTCACACATATTTGGGAATAGGGCTCCCATTGGCGAATCATGACCGTCCACGTTTATCGGCGTGGCACATGATGGATGGATGGGTGGATGGGGGAATGTGACGTCATTTTTAACTCACTCGCGCAGAGTTCCTATCGGTTCATGAGTTTCTGTATACCCCATATACACAGTACACGTCTCTCATAACTGCCTGTTCAAATCGACTTTCTTGTCAAGACGTTGTAAGAGTTGGGTTGGACCTTGATGTATAAATTAATGGTCGTTGAAGGCGAGCCGGCTCTTGATAGTTTACAGTCACAGCGTCGGGATGAATTAGTATGTCTTGAACAAACAGACGTTACAAATCACACACAATTTACTCTGTGCTCCCGTTTCTTCCTATCATTGTTGATGTGTATAACAAGTCGAAACAAATGCATACACAGCCATAAGACTTGTCGTCTGCACAAATCTAAAGCTGATAATCAATTATACAGGGCGTTTTTAAAGTGTCATTACACTTTATATGTAGAACAAATTTACCACAAATGCTTTCTTCCGTTGATAACACCATTCTGTTTACAGTGCATATAAGTACTCCAGCAGACGAGAGGCATACTACTTTACAATGGTTGGCGGAGCACATTTTGTGATGACATCATGTACTTTATTTTTTTAAAGTTTTTCTACATACAAAGTGTAGTGAGACTTTACAAACACCCGGTATAATAGTTATATTTTTTGCTCAGACTACCTAAACCGTAAAAGCTCTTACCTGTTTCTCTAGCTGACCACTCGTGAGAATACGCCGATAGGTATTTATATAGTTTATCGCTCAGTAAATTGCCACATTAACTCATTATCGGCATTCTGTTATTTACACATTTCGAACTTACCGTATATTAATTCCCGAGAACATACTGACAATATTTGTCTTGATTTATGGTAATATTTGACTTGAGCTATGCCAATATTTAACTTGAGCTATGACAATATTTGACTTGAGCTATGATAATTTTGGACTTGAGCTATGACAATAACAATTACCGAATAAGTTAGCATTAAATGGTTGTTGCATAGGTTTCTTTACTTGTCTTAGCTGCCTGAGTGCGTGTGGGATGGGGGATGGCTGTGGCGTGTGTGTGGGTGGGGGGATGTGTGTGGGTTGGGGATACGTGTAGAGGTAGGTGCGAGATGTGAGTGTGTGGGGGGAGATTGTGTGGTGGGGGAAGTGTTGGTGGGGGTGTATGTGGGTGGGTGCATGATGTATGGGTTGGCAGGGGGTTTGTGTAGGTGGGGAATGTGCGGTTGGGGACGTGTGTTTGGCTGAGTCGTTGGGGTGGGTGGGTGGAGGATGTGTGGGTGGGCGAGTGTGTGTGGGGTGGGGGATGTGTTTGTGTGGAGGGGAGATTTATATGTGGATGGGTGGGTGGGTGGGTGGGGCATATATGTATGCCTGGTGTGTGTACGTGGTTGGGGGTGTGTGTTAGTGGGGGATTTGTGTGTGTGGTGGATACGTGGTGAGCAGGGGATGTGTGGGTGAGTGGGAGATATATCTCATAACACGGTAATATGCATTGTTTATGTTTACAACATTCATTTGACAATGTTTTGTCCCTATGTAAATTCATCATGCACTATTGATGAACGAAAGATGAGTGACTGGAAGGGCCGAATGCCAGACGGGCCTGCGTGCCCAATTTGTAACCCTTCTAAAACAAAGATCAATCAATCAATCAATCAATCAATCAATCAATCAGTTAGCTGTTAATTTTCAATATAAATCTTTGTGCTGAAAATAATTTATGCAATTATCAGAGCATCATTATGTCCACCATTATTTTCATTTTGAATATGTGATTGTGTTTTACAATATTCTATGTCAGTTAATATCAATTACAATACATCGATTTTAAAATCTTTTTTTTTTAAAAGGTCCTTGTCTATCAAGCCTGTGTCCTTAGTACTCTTCTTTATGGCAGTGAAACCTGGACAACTTACTCTCACCAATAGAAACGTTTAAACAGCTTTCATATGCGGTGTCTGCGAAGAATTCTTGGTATTAAGTGGCAAGACAAAATCACAAATACTGAAGTATTGGAAAGATCAGGTTGTGTGACAGTTTATTCCATGCTCAGTCTTCGTAGACTTAGATGGATATGACATCTTAGGAGGATGGATGATGGTGAATTACGGATGGGTAAGAGATCTCAAGGTCGGCCTCTACTACGATACAAAGATGTGTGTAAACGGGACATGATTGATACAGGCATTGATAATGCACATTGGGAGCAAGTCGCCGCTGAACGTTTTGCATGGGGGTAACTATCAGAAATAGAATAAAGACAAAGAAGACAATTATTGCAGATAAGTCACACACCGAGCGTGTGAGACTAAGATGGTGAATGATGGTGGAAATGACCACGTGTTCACATGCACCCACTGTGAACGAACATTTACAGCGCGAATTGGCCTCATCAGTCACAATCGCTACCACCATGGGTGAAAGATATGCCTTTTTGAAGCACAAACTATCGTCTGTCAATGAAATGAAAACATCGATTTTAATTATGTCTTTGAGATTTAGTCTAACCTTGAACTTTGAGATTGACTGTTTTAATCTTGACAGGGTTAGTGTTAATCTGACAGTTGTACAGTCCCTGGTCTTTGAACTTGACATCTCTAATGTGCAGGTTCCAGTCTTTAGTGAACGGTCTCTCCACGCTCAAACGTTCGTCGTCAATAATCCTCCGATCCTCGTAAGTCAGCAGTGTTGACCACTGGTCAGTCCACACCACCTGAGGAAGATTGTTATAATCTTGAATTATGACAATATTTTTAAATTCAAGAACAGGCCTTACCCCGTTCAACCTGGTATAAACTAAAACGACATCTTTTCACTCCACGAGGTGTATTAGACATATGTGCCAGCCCATTTTATTTGCAGACCAATCAGCACTTGATAGATGATGTGTACGCAAATCTGGAGCGACTGGTGAAGTGACCATTTCACCACTGAGACACCATCACCTATACAATAATAATAATAATAATAATAATAATAATAATAATAATAATAATAATAATAATAATAATAGTCTTGGTGAAGTGACCATTTCACCACTGAGACACCATCACCTACACAATAATAATAATAATAACAATAATAATAATAACAATAATAATTCTCCTGGTAAAGTGACCATTTCACCACTAAGACACCGGCACATACACAACAATGACAATAATAATAATAATAATAATAATAATAATAATAATAATAATAATAATAATAATAATAATAATAATTGTTCTGGTGAAGTGACCATTTCACCACTGAGACACGATCACCTATATAGTAATAATAGTAATAATACTAATAATACTAATACTCATAATTGTAATATAATAAAAACGTCCCTACCCTTTCCTAAGTATTGACTCCATTAAAAATAAACAAACCCTTACAATTACTGTTTAAGTAACTTACTTAATGTAGGAGAAAATAAAACAGCGATAGACTGACCGTGGCACAGCTAAATTTATTTTGGCTTATTTTCTCTCCCGTACCTGGCCAATCCCGGCGAGGGGGAAAACAAAGACTGAAGCGGCCATTTCTAGTCAAGAGAGCACACAAGAAAGTCGACCTTTCCCTTCGGGGAGAAGGTATTTTGCCTTAGAAATATATCAGTCTCTGCAACTATTGGTATGTTATATCTACATTATTAAAATGTATTCATGTATTTTTATAAAGTACATATACCAGTGTGTTAATTAAGAATTAATTAGAATGATAATTCAACAGTTCTTGTAAGCTAGAGTCTGATTTTATTTTTACCAATGAAGCACATGTTCTGCCACGCTGTAATTTTTCCTATGTTTTACAATTTCTAATCCTTATGTTAATATCTTTTATAGGCATTATGAACTTATATCTAACTAATAGTGTTTATAACCTATGAATATTATGTGTACTGTAGTACACATAAAGTATCAACTCTCATGTCTGAAACACATTCTAGAGATTTTCTCAATGTAGGAGCAGACCCCTGATTCATACTTCATAGTAAAGAACTAGTGTCTGTCAATTTCATATTCCTATGTTAAAACTTCTAGGCACTGTGAACAATATCTCACTATTTATGCTTAGAAATCTGCAAATAATCTATGTACTGTAGAGATTGAATTCTAAAGTACAGTTTCAAAGGTGTTTTATCCATGCGGGGACATACAAATGATTACGCGTATTCCTGACTCTTAGTCAGGGGATAAAATACTTCGCCACATCATAATCTGTAACTTGGAACTATAGTGTTAAATTTTAGTACCATCCTTTTGTTAACAGATTAGTAACCACTCCATATGAGGGTGAACATATAATTATTTCATAAAATAGTGTTAGGGACATGCCATGTTTGAATATAAATTCATGAACAATTAAAGTAAACGCGTGATGTAAATGCATGTTCGGATAGGATTCAATTCCCATCGCCTCACAGTAGTAGAAACAGAAGCGAAGATTGATGTGAATAAATTGCTTGCAATATTCAGAATACTGGACCGTGCGGCATAAGTTATTCTAATAAATACACTCCGAATAATAGCAGTCATTGGCAAAACATATCACAGCGATTACTATCCTCATGTGCTGTACGCAGTGGGGGAAAACAATGGATGTTTTAGTTTATTAAGAAAATTCAAAAACCTAGGCTCCCTGCATCATCATTATGATTATTATGTATGATTATCATGTACTTAATATCAAAGAAATGTACATGTATGTTTTTTTTTTGGTATGAGAATTTTCTCTGTTCTGATTGTTACTTTTTCCTGTGGGAATATACATTTTAATGTTGCACCTTGGGATTAGAGGATGTTGATGTAAGAATCCATGTGTACGTCAGTACTTAAGAAGCCAATGTTGAATAGTCTTGACCTAATGATGATTATAGTGCCGAAAGGAAGACGCGGCATTAGAAACCACAGAGATTCAGTATAGGCTATTCTCTTCAAGTAATGAGAGAGACAATATCAACAGGTTTGATGGACAGAATGACTTCACCCATCCAATAGTCCCAGTAACAACAGAACAAAATATAAGTGAGAAAATACCTTACTATGAAGAGTCAGAATGGCTCTACTCAGCAATGAGGGACAGTGGAACGTGGACACCCACTCTTTTCCCCCTTTCCCCTTGTTGTTTTGTATTTGTGTTTGTAATTGTGTTGTAAACCTTTTACCATAACACATTAGGTTAATGCTCATGTTGTATTCTTGTCATACCTTTTCTATAGAAGAGAAGCAGGTGGTGGTTGAATGTGGTGGGACTATATCACTAAACCTGGATCCTGGGTCAACAGCCAGAAAGTGAATGTCCTAACCATAGTCTGCATCTAGAAATACCCATGGACTGCTGCGCTCAATAGCTCCATAGCGAGCAACAGATAAATTAGAAGACAACTGACTGGGTGAGTGATTAAGTCCTATTTTAGTAGGAATATCCAGGATGGACTTCAAGATCTAATAATCTACAAAGATGAAGATCATCAGAGTACTGAAAACAGTGTATCATCTGCGTTACTTCTGAGAAGTATCACCTATGGCCTCATCATTCAACCAAGTCAGTGAAACTGGGACAATCCTTCTAGCAATTTACTAAAACTAACAACAGTGAGTAACCTTCAACTGTTGGTTGGATTACCAAGTTAATATCCACAAAGGATAAGTCTTCGTAAGAACATCTCACAGCTGCAACAGTCAAACATAAGGTTCCAGCCATGCAACCCCAAGTTCTAGCTATGACCACCAACTCAAAATGGGAGAAGACCTTCTGCAAAGCTTAAGTGGAACTCCTGAAGTATGACCAACCGGAGGCACCAAATTTCACAAAAAGGGCACCGAGCCTAAGGCAACAGAATATTCGTGATTCTAGCCCCAAACCGAGGGGATATATGGTGTGTGATTTTTCAATTCCTGGATTATGGAATATAAAATAGTCACCAGCCAATGACCAGTGGATATGTGGATAAATATTAGGAACATAACTGAGTGCATTAATTCGGTACCCAGATAATGGGAAAAGGATCTAATCGACAGCAAAGATGAACCCTTAACCGCACACCTGGAGAAAAATGACTCTATTAATGAGTTTAATTAGTAATACAAAATGCTGTTTATGTGTTGGTTTTTTTCTGAAGGTAACAGGTCAGTAGTTTTTTTCCAATGGTATATAGATGGTATAGTATTTTGACACCAGCTCATTAATGTTTTAAATGAGAAAATTGTAAATGGTGTCAGAACCAAATGTTTATATGTTGGGGTTCTAAGTACTTTGATCATTATTTGCCTTAATTATGAGGGAAAATGAAAGTAGACCCAATTTGTGGTTGCTGTGATGTTTGTAATAACATTGTTTTTTTTTTTTTCTGGGGTCACTGGGTACTATATTGTAATAATACAATGAATCCCATGCCTGTCTGAAAATGCATAGTGTTTATTACACCTATATATATATATATATATGTAACTGCAGATCTTGAGTTAATACCTGAACTGTTTGTCCAAAAGTGTTGTGTACATCAAGTAAATGTGGTGTCCAACAAGTGGTTGTTTATATGTTGTGAGCAATCAATATCCTTCTAGCACTATAGTTAATTTAAAGGGTGATGAAGTGGGAAGGGAAACCTACACACAGATGCCATTGTTTCAAGGATTGAACTCTTTTCTCCTGGGACTTGTGGTAAATATCCCTGATTACCCTGCATTCTAACCAGTGACCAGAGAATCAATAAAACCCCCTAGACATCTTAACAATATTCTCAGGAATTAAAATCCACATCCCACAATAATAATAATAATAATAATAATAATAATAATAATAATAATAATAATAATAATAATAATAACTGTCCTGATAAAGTGACCATTTCACCACTGAGACACCCCCACATACAAAATAATAATAATAATAATAATAATAATAATAATAATAATAATAATTGTCTTGCTGAAGTGACCATTTCACCACTGAGACACCATCACTTATACAATAATAATAATAATAATAATAATAATAATAATAATAATAATAATAATAATAATAATAATAATAATAATTGTCATATAACAGTTTCCACTACGGATCTGTGATATGATAGCGCCATCACATGTCTATTGCAAGGAGGGCTGGGTGGTCAGTCTTTCCCTGACTGTGACATGACAAGGCGTCTAATTCAAGACATTCTCCTAATTCTTCCACCATCTAGTGCTTCTTCTTCCACCTTCTGAGGAGGAGGGGGGGGGGGGATTGGCTAAATGGTCTCGAGGTATGGTGTCAGCTGGAGGTCCTTGGTTCAAGCCCCGGTGAGGGCCGGGATTTTTTTCACGTGGACTTCTAGTAACAAAATTTCCCCTGGTCTCTGGGTAGTGAGATCGGACGCCTGTGTGTATTGTTACACACGTATAAAATCTCTTGGCAGTTGGAAATCAAAACACAGTAGCTTAACGGCGCTGCCCTGGCAAAATTTCGAGTTAAAAATCTTAACTTAAAAAAATATAATCTAAATCGTTAAAAACCAAAGTATTTTAGGATCCTCCCAGGTGCTCTTGGAGTTCGTGCACTGAGTTGAGATACTTCGGACTCGGGCTTGAGTTAGGAGTAAAACGGAGCACTTATGGGCTACACCCCTGTGCCGTGATGTTGAACCATCAACTAAACTAAACTAAACATCTTCCACCTGCTTCTTCTTCTTTTCCTCCTCTCCCTGGTACCATTCATTCTCCTGTGCTTGTTTGTGTGCGTGAAATCAGTATGTTTCAGCAATTTTATTGCCGGTATGAATTGCACTGAATTCTGCAGATCTGTTTGGTTTCCGCAGAGTTATACATGTAGGAATATTTCAGTCAACAATACAATAGACTGGGCTGTATTTGATGCCATGGTGTATTATGTGTTCTGCGCTTAAGGCAGATTGGTAAGTCAGCAACAACAACGGACATGTTTACAAAAAGTCTGGGAGAACAGGAAGCTTATAGATAAAATAAAAGTCCTGGTCTATCAAGTCTGTTTCCTCAGTACTCTTCTTCATGGCAGTGAAGCCTGGACAACCTACTCACACCAAGAGAAACGTTTAAACAGCTTTCATATGCGTTGTCTACGAAGCATACTTGGTAATAAGTGGCAAGACAAAATCACAAATACTCAAGTATTTGAAAGATCAGGTTGTGAGACGGTTTGTTCCGTGCTGAGTATTCGTAACCTTAGATGGATAGGACACATTAGCAGTATGGACGACGGTTGAGTACCAAAGGACTTCTTTTTTGATGAATTACAGATAGGTAAAAAGATCTCGGGGTCAACCTATGCTACAGTTCAAAGATGTGTGTCAGAGAGGCATGACTGAACAAGCATTGCTATTGCACCTTGGGAGTAAGTTGCCGCTGATCGTGTTGTATGGGGAGAGAGAGAGAGAGAGAGAGAGAGAGAGAGAGAGAGAGAGAGAGAGAGAGAGAGAGAGAGAGAGAGAGAGAGAGAGAGAGAGAGATCTGAAATGGAATAAAGACAAAGTAGAAAATTATTGCAGATATGTCACACACAAAGCGTGTGAGACGTCATATGGTACGTGATGGTAGAAATTACCATGAAAACACTGTGAACGAACATTTACCGCGCGAATTGGTCTGATCAGTCACATCCGTTACAGCCATGGGTTAAAGGTAATATTCCTTTTTTGTAGCACATTTTAACAAACTATCGTCTTAAATATTGAGCACAACCCACTACTGGCAACGCTGATCATTCTGGTATGAACCTAAGGCCTATCCTCGGCGGCCTGGTGTGCAATGCCAGTGAGAAGACCTGATCGTTCGGGTCCACATCAATTGACGGATGTCAGTCACGGCGATCGGGCAAATCTTGAGCTACGGCCTACGATTGGTGACGTTGTAATATTCTGTTGTGATAATTTGGCCGTGTCCAGCGTGTGCCGCGTGGTCTAGTGTTTACACACCCGCTTCACACGCCAGTGATCCGGGGTTTGTTTCCGGGTCCCGTCAAGGATATGCACTACTGACGAACTCAAACGAGAGCGAAACTCGAGTCTAGTGCTTCCATATTGACGTGGATAGGCCTTAGGTTCATACCAGAATACGATCAGCGTTGCCAGTAGTGGGTTGTGCTCAATATTTAAATCTCAAATCCCGAAACAACCAAATAAATTAAATTATCGTCTGTCAAGAGGACAAGTGTAAGAGGTTACAGTTACACATTTCTGAGATGTAAGGGTTACAGTTACACATTGCTGAGATGTAAGGGTTACTGTTACACATTACTGAGTACAGTTACGCATTACTGAGATGTAAGTGTTACAGTTATAAATTACTGAGATGTGAGGGTTACAGTTAAACATTACTGAGATAAACAAATCTGAAAGTTTAAGGCTGACAGGACTGACTTCACTGCACCGGTGTTTGTCCCATATGGTTTGGTCTCTTCCCACAGAAGGTACTGCAGCAAGCGTCGCACAGAACACGAAATCTGTGATATGTGCGACTGACCCAGGGATCTCAGGAAAAAAAAAAAAAAAAAACTGAATCCGTGAACTGAACGATAGAGTTCGAAAACGAACCCACGACCTTCGGATGGCGAGGCTGATGTCTTAACCACGTCTCCACGGATTTACCCCCCCCCCCCCCAGCAACTATACACCTCCCCACCCACCTTACTGAGATTGTAATTAGGTTAGACTTGCACATTACTGAAATGTGGTGGGTTCAAATCCAATGCTCGAAATGGGATTTAAAATAATGACTAGAGCACACACAGAAACACACGTCTGTCACAGTAGGAGTTAAATTAACTAGGAGAGGATAAGATAATTTAGCACACTGTGTGCACAGAAGACGACGAAGCATAATTAGCCAGGGTCCAAATTACACCTTTGTTTCACGTAATCATATTGAACTGTGTGTACTGCGAGATTCTACGCGCTTTAAAAAAACGCGAATCTTTTAACTAAATTTACTTGTATGCGAAAAACGGCGCTGGCCGCACTGGGTTCTTTTATACCAGTTGATCCACTAAGATTAAAGTAATAATAGGACGCCATTCTGTTGGGCAGCTGGAATCCCATTCGGCGCTGGTCGTATGCTGTCAGAGCGGCAGAATTTAATAGAAATTGGCAGTCGTTTGTAAAAATAATGCCCGCTTTAATCAAGCCCTCTTGAAGCGATGTAAACACCAATTGTGCGCGAGTACCGGCTCGTAACAAATTAATGCTCACGTCTTAGGGATGGGGGAAAACAGAAGGAAGGGAATTGTGAGCAGCTGTTGGTTTTCTATGGTCTGTCACGTGAGCTACTGAAACAAACAAGAGCAATAAATTAGTATAAGTCTAGTACACTGTTGGAGGGCGTAATCGCAGAGCAGTGGCTAGCGCTCTTGCTTGCAGGCCAGGTAATAATGTTTTCGAATCCGTAAGAAAGGAAGGAATTTCTTACGATAAAATTTTGTTCTCCGGATGCCTAGCCCATATAGGGTACCAATAAATATGTGAAACTTATATAAGACACGCAGGAATAGTTGGCAGAAATACGAACACAACAGTCATATAGAAAGTGAGAGTTGTTGTCTCGCACATACTCTGACATCTACAACTCTCCCAGTATTTTCCTTGAGTACACATCAACACCTAGAAACTTGTTTAGTCAGTAATGTGTGTAACCTCTTCCCCAATTTGTTTGTTTACACTGTGTATAAATGAAACTTTATTGTCCACGTTGCCGTTTTGTATGTGCTGCCCAGGTGGCTTGTCCGACATGAAAACTACGCATCTTGTTTAAGGTCTCTTTCTAGTGTAAAATCTATTAGTCGATGATTTCACCATCATAGACACGATAGAGTCAGATACTTTAACCTGATGTAGCGTTCCTACATAGTCTCATAATGTGCGTGGCGACTAAAGGTCGATAGGTACGCCTTTAGTTTCCTAAAGTGTTCCGAAGACAAGTTATGTCGATGCCACAGTCTATCTATCTATATATATATATATATATATATATATATATATATATATATATATATATATATATATATATATATATACAATCACAAAGCTTACGATAATATCGGAGACGGTGGTACAGCCGTCGTTGAGGTCAAAGTAACACCATTAAAATATGTTATTGTATTTATTTGCACCTATAATAATTTAATGAAAGCAATACAAATGAAAGGGATGCTTCTTTTAAGTTTTCCTGGAAGCTGTATGGCTGTTTCACTGATGTAACAGCCAACTTCGCAGTCGTATGGAGCGTCCTGGTCTAGCCAGGATTCGAGATTCTTTATCAATATTGGCTTGGATTCTTTGTCAATATTGGCTAGGAACCGTCTGTGACAATACTCTAGTCAAGAGTTTCAAAGTTTACAGACCGAACACGTCTGCAGAATCAGAGAAGGCCAATATTAACGTCGAATATGGAGGATGTTGTTGGAAAGGCAACAGCTAAGGCTCGGTACATCCTGGACGTTCAAGGGTGTGCTCAAGCGAAAACATAAAAAACATTTTCATGTCCAGTCCTTCGTCACTTTGTGCATTGCATAGGACAAAGGACTTAAAGCAGTCACCAAGGGACCATGGACTAGACATGAAACAATGATTGAGGGACCAAATGTAGTCAGTCACTGAAGGACACGTCTAGAACCAGAAGCAACTATTTAGGGATCAATTTGGAGAGATGAAGCAGCCACTGAAAGACAAGTGACCAGACATGAAATAACCAGTGAAAGATCATGTTTTAGAACATAAGACAGCCACCGAACGACCACTTTGCAGGACATCAAGCAATCAACGAGGTACCAAGTTCGGGGCATAAAATAGTCACTAAGGGACAATTTGGCAAATAAAGCAGCCACTAAGGGACTAAAGACTAGACATGAAGCAGCCACCGAGTGCACAGTTCAGGGAATAACGTAGTTACCGAGGAACACATTTCAGGACATGAAGGGGTTACTGGGGGATCAATGACTAGGCAGGAAGTAGCCAGAGACGGACCAAGGACTAGGCACGAAGGAGCCACAGACCGACCAAGGACTAGACACAAAGCAGTCACAGACGGACCAAGGACTAAAACCGAAGGAGCTACAGACCGACCAAGGACTAGACACAAAGCAGTCACAGACGGACCAAGGACTAAAACCGAAGGAGCCACAGACCGACCAAGGACTAGACACAAAGCAGTCACAGACGGACCAAGGACTAAAACCGAAGGAGCTACAGACCGACCAAGGACTAGACATGAAGCAGTACATGAGGGATTACGAACTAGACTCGAACCAGCCACTTTAGGACTAAGGACTAGACAAGAAACGGCCACCGACGGACTAAGGACTAGACAGAAAGGAGCCCTTAGTATCTTAGTGGCTATTTCATGTCTAATCCTTGGTATCGCATCTGCTGTTTCATGTCTAGCCCTTGATATCTCATGGCTGTTTCATGTCTAGTCTTTAGCAGTTCATGGCTGTTTCATTTCGAATCCTTAGTATTTCAAGGCTGTTTCAGGTCCTGAGCTTGGTCCTTCAGTGACTGTTTTATGTTCAAAATTGGTTCCTGAGGCACCCTATTATGGCAGTGGTTCTCAACCTTTTCGGCCCGTGCCCCCCGTCACAATATATTCATAGCGTTACCCCCCCCCCCTTCGTATTTCCACCCTAAAAGTCCCCATCCCCCCATCCTTTACACAGTATACTTAATAATGGAAGCTAAATATAATAACACATACTAGAATAAGTCTAGACGTCCACATAAAACGTGATTTTCGGGTCTACTTACGTTATAAAATGAATTTAAAAAGGATGAGGCGTACAGAACCTTAAAGCATGAAGGGAAAAACAATATCAAGTAATCGGTTCTTGTATTAGCACGATCTTGAAATAATCTTAATTCCCCCCCCCCCCCACCTCCCACCCTGGAAACCCTAAAATTTCCCCCTGGGGGGGGGGGGAATTCCCCACCGGTTGAGAACCACTGCTTTATGGCCTCTAAGTCCAGCTTAAATATGGAACGACAAAATCAAGGAATTTTGGAATGAATAGCACGAGAAGGGAGACCACGTGAAATTAAAAGTGAATCCGAGTATACTCCAAACAACAGAAAGCTGCTCTCTGACTGTAGGAATCTCTGTATCTGCTGTAACATAGAATGTGTATATTATTTCCTTTGATAATCCCCTGCTCTGATGCAACGCACACAAATGTAACGATACAGGTAACCATATGGATACTGCAATTCAAATATCATATTATAAGCTTTTATCTATACTAGGTCATGGTGCGAGCAATGCAGGACTGTCTTCGGTGTAATGAGACAATAATGCGAAGACTAAAGGAACATAACACACGAAACACTTCCGATCCAACATGGAGGTTACGCGGTTGAGCTGTTAAGGTCTCAGTAGTGATTATGCTTGTGGCTGCAGTTTGCTTACACATTTTCCTCATATTGGACTGGAATTGCATGGTTCCGTCGCCTTGCAACTGAGTTGAGTGCGTGGAGCGACAATGTGAGTTGTGGATTTCGTGTGGAGTGCTTATACATCTGTCCGCGGTTGTTTGTGTCGTGAACTGCATGTTCGGAAAAATAGGCGGCCATTGGTTGCTGAACAAAACTGGGTTTGCCTTATGCAGTAATGTGTGGCTGCTGGTTTTCTAGTGACTGCCGCTTCCATCGACGATGAACTGTATTTTTCGTGGCGGACTTTTGTGTTGGCATTCTGGCAGCGGCATTATGCATAGTATAAATGTGCGGGCTGTTGGTTTGTCGAGACTCCTATCTGTTCGACTTTTCACAAGGGACAGCGAGAAGCGTTTTGTGTGATATTCACTGGCACAGGAAGGGAGTATTATAGGGGAAACCCTTTGCCGTGAAGTTGGAACCGCGACTAACTAACTAACAGAAACCATTACTATATTTAGATTGCATAAATGTGTTAGATATGTAGACCTATAGCGAACGAGAGGTGCGGCAGCGAGTTGATAGCATTTCTACTCTGTTTAGGGAGACGGCACTCTAAAATGTGTGACTGAGTATCCGTCGTTACTTCTGTTGGCCAATAACAATAACAATAAGACCACGATAATGAGGTGAGATGACAACACACTTGCTGGTGTCACTACTCACCCCACGGGAATTTTCAAATCTAATTTTGAAAATTAAAGGTGTGAAGCAATTTGGGTGGTTGTGTCGACCCAGGAGTGTTCTGACCAGGTGAAAACCTGCTGCTACTAAGGTCTTAACACAGACGCTACTTTAACACTACTCCGCTAAGTATAAGTCATAACTACCTTACGGTGTATTGTATTCAATTGAATACAAAAACTAACTACACCAGTCAGTGATATGGAAACGGGGTCCTGGCCATTTAACACTCTCCTCCTGTCAGTCATCAACTGTCCCACCGACTTCAATGGACAATCATTCTTCTCCACAACTCTTACCATTTCCACCAGCATGTATCAGTTCGTGGACTGACACCTGCCCGCTCCAGGACAATAGGCTGTCAAGAATCTTCCCTTGCTGTCGTCTCCTTTCTCTCTTTCAACAAATATTTCCTGCTGTCACAACATGTACTAGTCTGTCCCATCTCATAATGTATTATGGATTAGGCCTGCTCACTGTCTCAGAGAGTCAGCTGGTGAAGTTAGAGCGCATACAGAACGAAGCTATGCGGGTCATTCTGGGATGCACTAGAGACACCCCAGTAATGTGTATGCGCTACATTCTTGGTCTGCCGACTGTTGCTGGTAGGCTCAAGGTGATGCAGGCGAAGGCATACCTCAGAGTAGCTGCAGACACAGACCACCCACTGCATGAGGCGCTGGACGCAGTTAAGGGTCAGCGACTGATAAGAGGGATATCATGGATGGCTCAGGCGGAGGATACGATCAGACAGGTGTGCCCCTTGGAGAACATTAAGCGTGGAGAGGAGTGGGTCAGAGTGCCAGCGGAGCAGTCAGACTTGTGCAGAGTTATAATCACATTAAGCCGGGAGTGCAGGGAGTGGCCAGCAGGGGCCACGGAAGCGGAAATCCAGCAACTAATTCAGTACAATGCTCACTCGGGTGATGTGATTATCTACACAGATGGTTCGGTGTCAAGAGGTGAGAGAAGTGGCTGGGGGTTCATAGCCAAAGCGAATGGTCGATGTTTGGGGCAGGAGAGCCTGGCATATGATACCACAACATCCAGCTTAAGAATGGAGGTAGAGGCAGTCACTGCGGCTCTCCGCTGGATGGAGAATACGACACACACACACTCATCGTGATTGTAACTGACTCAGAAAGCATGCTGACGAGGGTGAGGACGGGAAGGCTTCGTGCGGAGTGGCTTGCTTCGCTTCGGAGGTCATGGGTGACAAGCATCGCCTGGATCTTTTCTCCGGGGCATGCCGGTGTGCTGGGAAATGAACAGGCGGACAGATTGGCTGGCTCTGCAGAACTTGGTGGAGTATTGATACATGACAAGGCAGACGTGGTTGGGGCCTTGTGGGAGCACGTGCACACCTCGGGGGAGCAAATGGATTACCATGGTCTGGCAAGAATGAGACAGCGAGGAGGGACGAGGGGATCTGGCCGACGCTCAACGCTCAGAGGAAAGGCGAGACGGACTTATAATCAGATTGCTACTGGTACTATTAGTGTTGGAACTCTTCGCTGGCTGCTGAGGATGGGGACGGAGCACTTATGGGAATGCCCCGAATGCTGTGATGTCGATTCCTAAATCAATCAATCAATCAATCAATCAATCAATCAATCATTTCTCATAATGTGACAAAATGACCCTGGCCCTTCAGATTTGCATATTCTAAACGAGCGACTGGTCTAGCAAGCTGGCAGAGGATTTTTCCTACTACTCAAAGAAACAGAAAGAAGCATAATCGGACTGACCCAAATGGAAACAGAGCCAGCAATGTTAAAGGACAACGAGACAGATCAGCGATTAAAAAACTAGGCACAATGAACATTTGCGGTTTTAACAGTAACGAAGAAGAACTCATAGAAGCATCGAACAAGAGGAAAATTGGACTGATGGGAATAGCGGACACCAGAATAAAAGGGATGAGTTGCAAAGAGATCCTTCACAATTATACGCTGGTTTTCTCCGGAGTTGAACATAATGAATGGGCAAAACACGTGTAGGAATATTCACTGAACATCGGCTAGCAAGGAGAGTATTAGAAATAAAATATATATTTATAAGAAATAATCGTGACAGTCAGAATAAAAGAAAAGACAATTACTATATATGCTCAAATATACGCACAAAGAAATACAAACAAATATTAGCAAGAATGCGAGGAGTTGTTCGAAACATCCTTTCCTAAATATTGTCATCGTTAATTTGTTGATTTATTTGTGTTCTTACTTCTCTCATAATTATTTTCGTTAAAAGGTATGATTTGCAGCAAAGAACCTCAATGGCTCGGAACGCTGAAGAAGAAGAAGAAAAGGTATGATTTATGACTCTTAAGATGTATTCAAACGACCATAAGACGTACAACTAACTTGTTAGAAAAGTAAATCTACCCACGTGCAGATGAAGCCCGTGCGTGACCTCGGATGGAATCAGGAAGTCACACTTTTACAAATGCATGCTGCCTTCATTTGAGGTACACACCTATGATTGACACATTCCCTTTAACACGGGAACACAGAAGAAGATAAAACATTGCGCGATGCTCTTCATATTCTAGTTTCTGTCTTATTTATTTATTTGCCTTTATACCCCCTTTTGGAATAGATCCTCGGCACACTCATACCGAGCCGTATTTTCTGTTGCCATCTCTTGTAGCTCCGCTCATACTCTTCCCATATTATTCATCTCTTTCTTTAATCCTCTTCTCTGTGTATTTTTAAGCTTCCCATACCACCATTATTTTCATCTCGTTGAATCCAGACAGCCGGTCTCTCTGGCCGAGGGATTACAACACTTTCTCCGTAATCCCGTTTATCACGCAGAGTCTCGTAGCGGAGCGAGAGCTGGAACGGTTCGACCCCCGCTGGGGACTTGCGGGACACTGAGCCGGCCGCTCAGAAAGCAATGGCAACCTACTGAGCGTAATCTTGCCAAGAAATCAACAGACATCTGAAAGATGCTGCTGTTGACAGCGATGTCCTGTAAAGGATATGCAAAAAAAAAAACATGAATCCAGACAACATCATGTTTACTCATATTATTATGACGTTCTCTCAATGTATGCCCTTATCCAGCGTCAGCAACATTTCCTCACTTTGGATTCAAGGGAACTTGTTTAGTTTTCTTCATGATCTCCATCCGCACTAGTGATTTTACATACAAGTGTAATATTATTCTGTGCAGGCACTAATTAATTAATGTTTGCAGTTTACTTGTAATTTTGTTAGTCGTTTTCCTTGTTTCTGATCCATATATTAGTACCGATGTAACATCGAAGTTAACTATTATAAATTTGGTGCTAAGTTCAATTTCATTTGACTTCCAGATATTTCCTAGTGTTATAAAAGCTCCTCTTTCCTCTGGAATTACTATTTTAATATCTGTATCTGTTCTCCCTCTGTATGTACATTGCTATCTAACTGATTGCGCCACTTGAAGTGAGGATTCATCAAGGGATTGGTGACTTTGGCTTAGCTATAAATGTGCAATTTAACATGCCATTAGAAATGTTCTAGTCGACCCTAACCTCTTCTTTCAGGGACATGTCTTCCATTAGTATTCCTTCTATATCACTGTTAAGTGTAATAAAGTATTCCAGATTACAGATATAATGCGGTGCAAGAGCCAGTTTTCTTGATGTTCAGAAGTAAAATGTCACTGTTGCCTCCTCTTGATCCTCGGTATTCTTAGAATTGCTCTATAACATCTAAGCTCAAAGTCCTCAATTTTTTTTTGGTCTTTAGCGATGGTCTGGCATTACTGCATCAAATGTAGTGTTTTATAGATTATATGTTTAGTTATAACTAATATTGGATTCATGATTACGATAGTATAATTCATCGATAAGTAATCATAACACTGTTCTTGCTTCCCTTAGTTATCATTTCCCTGTTTTTTCTAGCAAAATAGTAGGACGTAGAAACCGGATTAAATTTATTAGTCTCATGCAATTCTTGATGCGTAATTATTATCTTTCCTGTGACAACACACGGATGTGAGTAATGGACACTTTTGCAGAAATTAAAATTAAAATCAGCGCTTTTCAAATTAAATGTTACAGAGAAAAAAATCTTAGAATGCAGAGCACCATGAAGATGAAAGGTATTGATGTTCTAAAAGAATCTTATTCTTTAGTTCGCTTGACATTTGTCTATAACTGCAATGTTGTCTCTTAAATGACTTTAACCGTGCATTTTAGTTCACTCAATGGTTCATAGCGTTTATCTTCCACTGTTGCTTCTCTAGAAACTTCCACTCTAGAAGGTTTGCCTAGATATGTTGAATTTTGGGCAGTCTCAGAGTCTATGATCTGCTGTATGCGCCGCCAATCCACGTGTGCACATGGCTGATTAGTGAATCTTGAATTTTGTTACAAATTCTGAAAATTGAAGAAAACTGGCAAGATCATGTTACGAAACTGAAATGCTTTGATCAAATTAAAAATTAAAAATTGACCACGGGGATGGATACGGGACATTGATGAAATGCTTGTTCATGGGAGAAGAGACAGGGATAGATGACCATGAGGATGGATACGGGATATTGATAAAAGGCGTGGTTCATGGGAGAAGAGACAGGGATAGATGACCACGAGGATGGATACGGAGCATTGCTGTCAGGCGTGGTTCATGGGAGAAAAGCCAGGGATAGATGACCACGAGGATAGACATGGGACATTGCTGACAGGCGTGGATCATGGGAGAAAAGAAAGGGGTAGATGACCACGAGGATGGATATGGGACATTGATGAAATGCGTGGTTCATGGGAGAAGAGACAGTGGTCAATGACCATGGGGATGGATACGGGACATTGATGAAAGGCGTGGTTTATGGGAGAAGAGGCAGGGATAGATGATCATGAGGACGGATACGGAACATTGGTGAAAGGCGTGGTTCATGGGAGAAGAGACGGGGATAGATGACCACGAGGATGGATACGGGACATTGATGACAGGCGTGGTTCATGGGAGAAGAGACGGGGATAGATGACCACGAGGATGGATACGGGATATTGATGACAGGCGTGGTTTATGGGAGAAGAGACAGGGATAGATGACCACGAGGATGGATACGGGACATTGATGACAGGCGTGGTTCATGGGAGAAGAGACGGGGATAGATGACCACGAGGATGGACACGGGACATTGCTTACAGGCGTGGTTCATGGGAGAAGAGACGGGGATAGATGACCACGAGGATGGACATGGGACATTGCTAACAGGCGTGGTTCATGGGAAAAAGCCAGAGATAGATGATTACGAGGATGGATACGGGACATTGCTGAAAGGCATGGTTCATGGGAGAAAATACAGGGATAGATGACCACGAGGATGGACACGGGACATTGCTGACAGGCGTGGATCATGGGACAAAAGAAAGGGATAGATGACCAAGTGGATAGATACGGGACATTGATGAAAGGCGTGGTTCATGGGAGAAGATACAGGGATAGATGACCACGAGGATGGACACGGGCCATTGATGACATGATGGTACTATAGTATGTCCACATTTGTTTGCCTTCATTCACGATCAATTATTTTGAAAACTGTCTGTTGCATCGTTATGAAATTTTTCCAGCCGTCTTATATTTACCACCATCCAAGGAATATGTCTTTGATAGGTCCAAAAACAACTTAAATCATTGGAAGCGGCGACATTCCTTTGATGTTTTGCTTAACAACTAGTGATTTCTCGCTACAAAAGTTATGTTTACGGTAATGGGGACCTGCAAATTCAGATGACAAACACAGGCGTATCCGGATTCGTATGGGAGAGGGTGCAATGAAAGAAGTAGCTTACAATCGACAGGGTCGGCTGCATTGCACCGGGTTTTTATCCCATATGGCTCAGTTTCTTTCCGCAGCGCGGAAAGCGTCGCACAAAGCACGAACTCCGTAGCTCTAGCGACGACCCTCGGGAGTGTCCGAAAAAAATGCACTCTTGAAATGAAGGACGCGGCCCGGAATCGAACATACAACCTTCAATCCATCCTTTCTCCAATAGTCCTCTTCCTCTATCAACACATGGTCCTGGCGTTTTTTCCAGTAACTTTTATCAATATTTAATAGCGCGGACAGACAGACAGACAGACAGACAAACAGACAGACAGACAGAAAGGTAGGTAGGTATGTAGGCAGAAAGGTAGGTGGGTGGGTGGATGGCTGGCTGGTTGGCTGACTGGGTGGGTGGGGGGTCGGTCGGTCGGTCGGTCGGCCGGCCGGCAGGCAGGCAGGCAGGTAGGCAGACAGATAGATAGATAGATAGATAGATAGATAGATAGATAGATAGATAGATAGATAGATTAGATTAGATAGATAGATAGATAGATAGATAAGCAGGCAGGCAGGCAGACAGGCAGGTAGGCAGATAGATAGATAGATAGGTAGACAGACAGACAGACAGACAGACAGACAGACAGACAGACAGGCAGGCAAACAGACAGACAGACAGATAGATAGATAGATAGATAGATAGATAGATAGATAGATAAGCAGGCAGGCAGGCAGGCAGGCAGGCAGGCAGGCGGGCGGGCAGGCAGGCAGGCAGGTAGGCAGATAGATAGATAGATAGATAGACAGACAGACAGACAGACGAACAGGAAGGTAGATAGATATGATAGATAGATAGATAGATAGATCGATAGATAGATAGATAGATAGATAGATAGATAGATAGATAGATAGTAAGCAGGCATTCTTAGCGCGGCGGGACATATGATAAGGATATACTTAACTCCATCACGGACAGACAGACGAAGACGGACGGACAGACACAGGACAGACAGACAGACAGATAGTTAGATAGATAGATAGATAGATATATAGATAAATGTAGACTAGATAGATAGAAGATAGATAGATAGATAGATAGATAGATAGATAGATAGATAGATCCCCGCCAGAAACCTGGCCTTGTCAGTTAGTTTATTTATATATCACGTTTCCATGAAAAGAACCCCCATTTGGAGGGACACTCATGAATCTTCGCGCTGTGTTTCAAAACGGAAATAACGTGAAAATTCAAAATATGCAACGGACGTCTATTAGTGAAGACTGTAATACATCCGTTACAATTATGGTCGATCTCCATGTCGTAATTAATATACGCATATATATAAACTAACTTTGAATATCTGATGTTAAATCTCCAGAACAAAAATTTTTTTGTTGGGTGGACATAATGATAAGGTTATATACTTAATCTCATCATTTTCCCTCAGTTGGTTAATGAGATATTGAATTTTATATTGATGCCAAAAAAAAAAAAAACTATACCTGCTTTCTGTTAGTGCTGAATTTTGGGCGGCGATCACCAAATCCGACACCCCACATTGTACCAATGGCTTTGGATGGAGGATTGCAATTGGGAGGGTGCAAGCTTTACCCTAGTGTGAGGAAATGCATTCTAGAGACTAAATGTCATGGCAGGGCAGACCAGGCCCTAAGCCTTAGTCGGCGATTGGTCTAGGATGGAAGGTCCGACATGCGGACAGTTAGAGTATTGCTTTGCTTGTATTGTTCCAGATGTATTGTTGTCACCTTTCCTCTGGAGTAAACCAGATATGCTGAGAGGGGGATCATGCTGCAGGGGCACCACATGGTCTCTAAACTCAGCCCTCAGCCCAGGCTTTGTGTTATGGAGAGATATAACTCCAATTTACAAACTATCGTCTGTCAAGACGGCAAGGTGCCAAACAGTCAGTCAGTCATTGCTACTAAGACGAGCTGGTTGCAAATCTCCTTTCTCGCCAGCCCTTGAAGACAACATCGACATGCTTGGCCAGGCTTCACTTTCACTTCATGTAATCGAACTAGATCAGAGACGCGTCGGTATCAGCCAGTTGGGTCCGGACTACATTGACAAAATCGGACATGTCAGTGCATGTTGCCGCTTGTATTGGTTATATCGTGCGTTGCTTGCCAGCTGGCCATGGCCCTTTACACCGCGTGTCCGGGTGCATACATCCTGGTGAATCATGTCAAGCGTGACTTCCGAATGCTGTCTACCCATGCAGCACGGAGACTTGCCCTTTACAATGTTGTTGCATGTTCGTATCCTGATATGACGATCGCGTTCTTGGCTTCTAGTTCTACTACCCATTCGAGTACGTCTTGAGGAGGCCATGATCTCCTTAGCCATGCTTGACGTAGTTGTCAAATATGCGTTAGTATTTTCTTTGATTGTTTTCTCCATGCTGTGTGCTGTCTATGCCTACATTAACCTTGACAATTATTTTTTTTGGGGTGCTTGTTAGTGCTTTTTTGGGTGGGTAAAACTACTTTAATAAATCATTTTGGGGACGCTAAAAAGCCGAATTTAAACTGAAGCGAGGGAGTGAAACAGTCTTAGTACATTACCGTGCAATATTCAAGTAATTTAACTCCCTTTAATACGATTTAGTTGAAGTGAGTCACTGCAACGCGCAGGCAATATGCAATGCGTTAAAAGATTGTTTAAACAAGAATGGACTTGAGTTGCAAAGACTAGTTGCACTCGCCACTGACAATGCATCTGTCATGACAGGTGTAAACAATGGAGTATATACAAAATTAAAATCCGTAGTTCCTCATCTGGTACTAGTTAGGTGTGTATGTCATTCCCTTCAGCTGGCAGTGTCACAAGCTGCAGCTGCTTGTCTGCTCAGGAACATAGAGTTCATGATTAGAGAAACATATAACTGGTTTTCTCACTCAAGTCTTCGTCAAGCAAAGTACAGGGAGCTTTTTTCTTTATTAAATGATGGACAACATCCGCTGAAGGTTGCTCAATTAAGCCAGACACGATGGATGTCCATTCAATCTGCCATTGTCAGAATATTGCAGCAGTGGGTCGAGCTCAGAACTCATTTTGATATATCAAGACTCAACGAGCGCTGTTATACAGCAGACCTTCTACATTCTATGTTTAGCGACATGAAAAACTATGTGTATCTCATATTTCTCAAGCATATTCTCGGAGAAGTTCAAAGTGTGAATAAGAAATTCGAAGCAGATATACAGGATCCAACAAAACTACTCAGCGATCTTGTCCAACTTACTGATTCTATCAGTTCAAAGATTGCTATTCCTGGGGAAAAAATAGCAGAAAGTGATGCTATTCAAGATTATTTAGATCCTAATCCCAATCTAGGTTATGAGTTTGAGAAAGAAATAGCAGGCTACAAGTTTCCTGATGAGAAAGAAATTCGTGGAAGGTGCATCCAGTTTTTAATAGAGCTGTTGACACAGCTGCGATTACGCTTGCCCTATAACGTTCGAGTTTTGCAGTCCATGTCATGTCTTAGTGGAAGTGAATGACTATAGCCAATGACGCCCTGTATATTGGATCTTGCTAAAATGTTTGTAGAAGATGCAGCTACTCTCACCCGTATCGATTTCCAGTGGAGAAAACTTCATCATATGCAGTGGCACAGACCTCTGACATACTTGGACTGTGGGCAAAAATAGCCTCATAAAGGGATGCCACCGGTGAAAATCCTATCCAAGATCTTACAGATTTAGCTTTAACTGTGCTCATTTTACCTCATTCTAATGCGGACGTGGAGCGTATTTTCAGTCAGATGGGATTTATAAAATCAAAATTGCGGAATAGACTGAGCATAAAGAGTTTGACAGCTGTTTTGACTATTAGATATGAAATGAAAAGATATGGCAAATGCTGCCTCGATTAAAAACTACCTAAGGATATTCTACGAAAAATTGGATCACAGGAATCATATACACGTTTCTTTCAATCATCATCATTATCATTGCAAGAGCAAATACAGCAGAAAATAGTTACAGAAACTGAAGAGGAGTTGTCTGACTGAGATTTGGCAGATCTGGAATAAACTTCATTCTAATATTCAGTGATAATAATAAATTATAATGTGCTACTTTATAACATTTTGAATGAATACCGCCAGAGCTTGTTTTAGTGATTTCCCCAAAAATAGTATTGCAATTTAGTGCTTTTTTGGCTCGAGAGTAGTTCTGATTGGGATTTGGCGGTCTGGAATAACTTCATTGTAATCATCATCATCATCATCAAGTGCCGTGCCGGCTGGCGTAGGCGTTCATGGCTCTCCACAGATCTCGGTCTTTGGTGTTCTGGATCAACTCTGCTGATGATATTCCTCCATGCCACCGTCTCATTCTGTCCAGCATCATTTCTCTTGGTTTGCCTCTGCCTCTCTTCCCCTCGATCTTTCCAGTTGTCACGATGTTCTCCAATGCCTCTCTTCTCATCACATGACCACAGAAAGCTGTTTGTCTCTTTCTTATTATTGTATATAGTGTTCTAGTTTCATTAGCCTCTTTCAGGCAATCATTGTTAGTTACTCTGGCAGTCCAAGGAATTCGCAACATTCGTCTTAAAAACCACATCTCTGTTGCTTCTAATATCTTCCTAATTTGTTCATTTACATTCCAAGATTCGCTGCCATACAGCAAAACTGGTTCTATATAGCATTTCAGCACCCTCTTTCTTACATTCATTGATAGCGACGTATTGCATAAGATACTCTTCATTTTCATGAAATGCTGCTCATGCTATTTCATTGTAATATAAAGTGATAATAATAAATTACAATGTGCTACCTTGTTACATCTGTAATAGAAACAGCTGGTACTTTTTTTTTGTGCTTTCCAAAAATTGTTGGTGCTTTTTACGGTCGATTGTGATGCATTTTCCTCAAAGGGAGATGGCAACACTCATCTCATCTCTCATCATGTTCCTCTTGTACCTTTCGGTGTCGAGGTGAAGTATAAACTTCGTGAGAGTGCCCGGTTATGGGCTTCGTATATCGACATACCCATGGATTCTGCTATTCCCTCCGTCCAACGTTTACGTGGTCGGCCTCTTCCTCTGTTTCCATCTGGTCTGTACATCATTGCTTGTTGTGGCATGCTGTTGACTGGTAACCTACTTGCATGGCCAAACCATTTGACTTGCTGCTTTCTAATAAAATTTAGTTCTGCTTTAACCCCCACTTGAGTCCTGATTTCTTCATTTCTGATCTTATCTCTTCTTGATACGTTGAGTATTCTTCTCAGGAACCTCATTTCTGTTGTTGTGATTTTTCTTTTCTCTTTTTCTGTCATTGTCCAGGTTTGGCATTGGTAGCACAGAGTTGGTAGGAAGATTGTGATGTAAAGTGCTTTCTTAATAGTTATTGATACATGTTTGTTCTTTAGTATTGGTGCCATTTGTCCAATGAGTTGATTTGCCTTATTGCACCTATTTTCGATCTCGTCTTCTGATCTGCCATTTTATGATATTATACTTCCTAGGTACTTGAAACTCTTTACTTGTTTCAAGGGATGTTCATTTAGGTGAATTGTTGCTGTTTGTTCTTCCTTTAGTTATAGTCATTACCTCTGTTTTGCTTGTGCTAATTTTTATGTTATGTTCCCTACATATTTCGTTTAGACTGTTCATGTGGTCTTGTAATTCAGCTTCTGATTTTGCTATTAGTGCTTGGTCGTCCGCAAACAGGAGTTCTCTAATGGTTAGATTTGCAGATGGTTCTTCTTGCAACACTGTGCAAGACAAAGCTGTTTCTTCTGCACATTCAGAAGTTTCATTACTTTCTACTGTTCCAGTCTAAAGGCAGAAAACATGTCTTTTTTTTTTTTGGTTTCAATATTTTTATTTTATCACCAACATATGTAGGAAGAATAAATGGATGTTTCTTACTAACTTTATTATTATTATTATTATTATTATTATTATTATTATTATTATTATTATTATTATTATTATTATTATCATCATTATTATTATTATTATCATTATTATTATTATAATTTAGTGCTCTTTATTTAAAATGTTCACTCAATCACTCACCTACACCAAACAACCCCATCAAAGACAAACAAGGTAAACTACTGTTATCCGATGACCACCAAAAGCAACGATGGGCAGAGCATTTCAAAGAAATATTAAATAGACCGCAGCCTGACAGTGTTCCCTAACCTGGATGGAGAAATCACCATGCCACCACTAGATGCCTCGTGTGAGTCATTCACCATGGAAGAGATTAAAGCAGCCATAAAAAAAATTGAAGAACAACAAAGCTGTTGGTGAAGACGACATCTCAGGTGAAATGCTCAAAGCAGCAGATGAGAATACCTTACAACGTTTGTTACAGCTGATTAATGAAATCTGGCAAAACGAATCCCCACCACAACAGTGGAAGGATGACGTAATTTTTAAACTGCCAAAACAAAAAAGGGTGATATGTATGATTGTAATAACTGGCGTGGTATCACCCTACTGTCAGTACCAGGAAAACTTTTTTGTAGCATGTTACTTGAAAGATTGAAAACGTCTATAGATGAAAGGCTCAGATAAAAACAAGCTGGCTTCAGACCAAAACGGTCATGTATAGACCACATTTTCACTCTTAGAATAATCATTGAAGACTGTAGAATTCCAGTCGAAATTAATCACCAACTTTGTCGACTTTCAAAAAGCCTTCGACAGTATCCACCGTCCATCACTTTGGAATCTACTTAACATCTATGGTTTTCCGACCAAATATACCAACGTTGCTGCGTGAGAACAGAATCAGGCAACTCTGACTGGTTCTCAGTGGAAACGGGAGTGAAACAGGGTTGTGTAATATTGTTCACATACAAGAGCACACACATCTGTGTGCAATAAAGCCCCAAACAGACCCCAGTAAGGCGTTGCTGATGACTGCCACCGTTGAGAAGCCACCTTGCCCTACTGACTGAAGTGAAGCAATTATATGGAGTCCAATCTGCTTTTTGTACGCAATAGACATTGCTCTTGAAGCCATCGAACCTGTCTTTACTCCACTGGTTGTAAAGCCAAAAACACACAGAGAACATCTGGCTGCCACGGTTAAAGCCGTTATTCCACAAGCAGCACCAAGGGTTTCCTACCATGGTGGGCAGGAGAGACAACATGGACAAATTGACATTGTTGCTCTACATCCTGTTTTTGTGTGTCTCGATAACATGTTGAATTTTTTGGAATAACGGCTATATTTTATGATGGGGCAATGTTCTTACTGGATACACAACTGGGCGTTGTGTCAAACGTTGTGAAGAGAAACCAGAGTAAACCAATCTTCTGTTTAGACAGACGCGGCCTAGCAGATAAAGAAAAAAATGATTTACTAAACAATATATATTACACAAATATTTAGTTCTGAAATTTTAAATAATAATCAAAATTGTGTAAAGCCTTTATAACGGTAACATTCAATTGATACCCACCAAATTATGAATAAAATTGTTACAGAAATAAACATATACTTCTCTTGCAAAATTGCTATCAGTACAAGTATAGTGAAATCTATAATTGTTCCCCTTGATTGATAAAGATTGACTTCAACCTAGATGAAATTATTTCCCTTGTAATAAAAGAATAAAAACAGTTTTAAAATTATGTTTCGTAAATCTGTTATGTAAAGCTGCACTACTTTGTGTCATTTTATATTGTTTACATTTTCACAGCTTTACCGCAGTTACACCCAATTTTATTCATACCAATTCGTAAAACACAAACGCAAGGCGGTTTGCTGCCAAATCGTCTGCAGCTGCGTTTCGAAAGCGTGTATGCGGGAACTGCGCCCGTAACTCCTTTGACTCGAAGCCAGAAAGAAAAAAAATATTCGTACTAATAAACCATTCTGTTCACGATATCTTGGTGGATATGCTTGCAGATCTACAAATTGATGGGAAAGACTTATAAGACTTATAAAAAACATATATTGGAAACAACAAGCTGCCATAAGGATTGATAATGAAGTGGGACAATATCAGCCTATTAAGAGAGATGTTAGGCAGGGATGTGTAATGTCTCCAGATCTTTTTTCCCTATACAGTGAAAATATTTTCAGAAATGTAGAAAATATAAATGGAATCAGCATTGGGGGACGAAACATCAATAACATTAGATATGCAGATGATATAGTATTGATTGCAGACAATGCACAGGATCTGCAACAATTAGTAGATGCCGTTGTTGCACACAGTGAACAACTGGGGTTAGAATTGAATTGTAAGAAGACACAGATTATGGTCGTCACTAGGAAGGAAGAAATACCACAATGTAATATACAAGTAAATGGGCATATTCTTAAACAAGTGAATCGGTACAACTATCTTGGAACAGTCATATCATCTGATGGGAGATGCCTTGAAGAGATTAGAACCAGGTAGCATTTTGCAAGATGAAAAACATACTGACCAATAAAAAGATATCAACTGAAACTAGAAAAAGAGTGTTGAAGTACTACCTGTACTTTTATATGGATGTGAGGCGTGGACAATGAGCAGTCAAGCTGAAAAACATCTGATGGCTGTGGAAATGTGTTTTCTGGGGAAAATGCAAAGAATACTATGGACAGGTAGAAAAACCAATGAACAAGTCCTTCAAGAAACAAATGAAGATCGTAAACTGATTAGAGACATTAGATGCAGACAGTCAAAATTTTTGGGCATATTATGAGAAGCAATGAATTGGAGAACTTGGTGACAACTGGCAAGATCGAAGGGAACAGACCAAGGGGAAGACCTAGAAGTAAATACCTGGATGGCTTGGCCACGTGGCATGGTCGAGACAGAAACACGGAGCTGATCTGGTGATCGAGTGAGATGGCAGACCATGACCGCCCACGCTTATGGCATGGCACATCATGAATGAATGCGTCTTCCATTTGCTGTTATTTAAGTACCCAAATACTTATATACATTCACTGGTTCCGATTGGTTCCTTTCACTTTGATGTTGTATTTGGGTATACAATTGTTTTGCAACAATTATTACTTCTAGCTTTCCGTTAATCACGCTAAACCTGTTGTTTTGACTTTCTATTGCAATTATATCTTACATTTTCTGTAATTGCGTTTCATTTTCAGTGAGTCAGCAAAACGCATGTTGTTTACATTATGCCCACCAACTGATATTCCTGACATGTCGTGTGTGGATCACACTATTAATTCACTGCACAAATGGAACAGACTGGATAATATACACAAAACCTGTCTGGCACCTTTTTTGATGTGTTGCCACTACATGTTCCTTATTATTCTCAGATCTTTACCTTCAATGTTTAAAATTTCCTAAATTCTATAACTAGTTGACGGAAATAAGTGGCTTTCCCCGTTTTTATTAATAAACATATAGCTGATAGGCGGCATTTACACAATATTTGTTGCTGTCAAACAATTGAAGTGTTGAGGAAAGACATTACAGCACTCGGAACATTCACACATATGCTCCGTCCTCATGTTGAATAGCCAGCGAAGAGCCCCAATATTAATGGTAGCAGTTTCAGTCTGATTATGTGTCTGAGATACGAAAGCCAGCAAACTAGGGGCTGGGTGCAATAGTCAGAAACATAATTTAAGTTACTGTTAGATAATAAATTCAGCTTGGTCACATTGATAAGAGCGCTCGTTCTTTAATATTCGGTGTGCTGATGCCAAGGTAGCGGGTTAACCCTCTACACCGGTCAGTTGGACTAAAAAGTTGATTTCTCGTCCTTGACTTGGGGACTTAAATTACAAGTACCTCTGGGACGCAGGGGTGTTTCCAAGGCACCAGGGCCAAGTTTTATACTGGCCAAGACCTACTAACACGTCTTAGTCGTGCGTCCTAGGCGACAGGTCCCTTCGGGGTCCTGGCTAACGTAGTAGGATCGCTGATTCTTCTGAGGTCGGAGAGTATCTGCCTGTACGGCGAGGGACCACCAGTCTGCACACCAATAAGCCAGACATGGGACAACGGATACTCACGCAAACCTCAGTCCGTTATGACATCACACTGATGTTGGGCAACAGCATGTCTTCCATAAACATTTTGAATAAAATAGAGGAGTTTGAATTTATGGTATTGTTATATTTGTGGAGTTACTTGCTGGATGAATTTCACAAGACTAGTCAATCGCTGCAAGACCCCCAAATTAGTCTAGATGTATGTATGAAATTGTATGCTTCACTTTCGGATTTTGTTAAAGGTTCCAGGGATCTTTTCGATCATTTTGAAGAAGAAGCAAAGAAAAAAATTGCCTGATGTTGATTACAAGAAAAGAAGATATAGAAGAAGGCATATCAATGATGATGAAGATGATGCTTTAGAGAACCTTGAGCCAAGAGACAAGTTCAGAATCAAAACATTTATACCTGTGATGGATGCATTAGAGTTAAGTCTGGCACAGAGGGCCTCAGTATACAATGATGCTGCAAAAAAGTTTTCATTCTTAACAAAACTAGAAGCTACAGAAGAAGAGATTCATGAAGGAGTTAGTGCTTTATGCCAAACATATCCTGAAGATGTAGACATTAATCTTGTAGGAGAAGTCATGCATTTTTATCAATATGTTAGACATAGTCAAGCCCATAGTTCAGCGGAACAAGATAGTCTGACACATCAGGATCTGTATAGGGTAATATTTAACGATCATGGCCAATCAGCATTCCCTAATGTAGAAGCAATTTTGAGATTGTTTCTTAGTATGATGGTTGCAAATTGCTCTGGATAAAGATCTTTTTCTCAGCTGAAGGGGATAAAAAAATGAATTTAGAACAACAATGACTCAAGATAAATTATGTTCCCTCAGTCTCATGTGCATAGAAAGCGACAAACTACGCAGTTTATCATTTGATGATGTAATCAGTGACTTTGCTCTGGCAAAGGCAAGAAAGAAAATATTTTAGTTTAATATAATTCCTTAATCCTTATAACATGTTTCAAGGGATTAGATAATAAGCCTTTGTAAATTGTGCCTTTTAAGAGAACTTTTGTTTCTTTTTACCAGAGTTTGCATTTTTAAGTTTGTTATGAATAAAAATGATTTTAAGTTAAAGATGTATTATTTCACTACCAATATACTTCTTAATTGTATTTCAGTTTAACCCTCTAGGTATCCGAAAATCATATTTGTCACTGACATAGAATATCTGGACTTATAAAGGGCCCCATATTTCAAATAGCTTAGGGCCTTATCAAGTCTAAATCCGGCCCTGCTGACAGGCGTGGTTCAAGGGAGAAAAGAAAGGGATAGATGACCACGGGGATGGATACGGAACAATGATGGAAGGCGTGGTTTTTGGGAGAAGAGACAGTGGTCAATGCCTATGGGGATCGATAGGGAACAATGATGAAAGGCGTGGTTTATGGAAGAAGAGACAGGGATAGATGACCACGAGGATGGACACGGGACATTGATGAACTGCGTGGTTCATGGGAGAAGAGACAGTGGTCAATGACCCCGATGATGGATACGGAACAATGATGGAAGGCGTGGTTTATGGGAGAAGAGACAGGGATAGATGACCACGAGGATGGACACGGGACATTGATGAAATGCGTGGTTTATGGGAGAAGAGACAGTGGTCAATGACTATGGGGATCGATACGGGACAATGATGAAAGGCGTGGTTTATGGGAGAAAAGCCAGGGATAAATGACCACGAAGATGGACACGGGACATTGCTGACAGGCGTGGTTCATGGGAGAGGAGACATGGATAGATGACCACGAAGATGGATACGTGAAATCGATGGATGGTGTGGTTCATATGAGAAAAGACAGGACTCGATGACAACGAGGATGGAGGTACAACTTTATAGACACTTTAGATATGATGATGCGTGACACAAGTGGACTGGCAAGAGATCTAGAGGCTTCTCGGCTGGCTGTAATGAGAGTGTTGCTCTACAATTGACTTCTATGTGATGATGATGCATGATAATGACTAAAATAAAGTACGATGATGACTAAAATAAAGCACGATGATGACTAAAATAAAGCCTTATGATGACTAAAATAAAGATTAACATTAGCAACCACATAAATACATACGTATCTTAGTATTCTGTGACTGCCAGTACCATCGTATATGTTTTATCAACTTAGTATCAACATTACGAAGGCTCCAAGAAGCCACAGTTTCATCTTTGGTACATATCTGTCTTACCTGGTGTCTTCCTAAAAACTTGACAGAACACGGCAGAATGGCTGTCTCCATTTCTTTGAAAGTAACATTGGCCATCGGGGAATCAAAGCTTGGCTCCAATGCCAGTAATTGGCTCATATCTGAGGATTAAGTCAGGAAAATCAGATACATTAGTGAGGATAAGACCCACAAGAGATGAAGATTCCGATGTTATTATCTTGTTGTCAGCTTTCGTGTGTTCTTGTTGGAAATATCCCGGTCCAACGCTTATTAAACCTTGATTGTGTTGGATGGGTGTGTGGATGTGTGGATTAAACCTTGATTGTGTTGGATGGGTGTTTGGATGTGTGGTAAAACTGGCTCTGTGGCGAGGGAGTTCAGAAAGCAATTCGTAATACCACATACCGCGTTCGAAACACAGTGCTGGTCGTTCATAAAGCAATGGCAAACTACTGAACGCTAACTTGCCCGGGAATCACGAACAGCCAAAGCATGCTGAAGTTGACTGCTACATCCTGTAAAGGATGTGTAACTAGAGCTAGCTTTGGATGTGTAGTGGCATAGCAAGGCAACGGAACGAGAGATGTGCACAATAAACAAATATAAACAATCACATGTGATTCTACTTTATGCTCCTTATTAAGGAATTAGGAGTAGCCGTTGCGGGATGGCCTGCCGGCCTCGTGGTCATAGATTCGAATCCTCATCGGGACCGACGTTAAAAATTAATTGCGTCTCTCATGTCAACCCACCCTACTATGAACACCAGGAAATGTCCCAGGAAGTAAAGTATGATACTGACATCACCCACCGAGGAGTTGGATAGTCTATACACGTATAGATCTGGCACCATATACCCAATGCGCCCCCTGGCGAGTGTAGGTGTCCTATACTTTACTATGAAGGAAAAGGAACAAGAATATAGTCGACAGAATACAAAATAGAACAAACAAACAAACAAACAAACAAACAAACAAAACAAAGATTTAAAAACAAAACCTGGTGAATACATACTATTATAGGAATCATATTCACACAAGGAACAAATACAATGAAAGCTAACTATCTGACACAGTAAAGGATTAATATGTTCTATTCCACACTTAACTCTGCCAGAAAAGCAGCCCAGATATTAGTTACCTAGACGTTAGTTAGTTAGTTAGTTAGTTAGTCAGTCAGTTAGTTAGTTAGTTAGTTAGTTAGTTAGTTAGTTAGTTAGTCGCGGTTCCAACTTCACAGCAACGGTTCATCACCATTATGCTCCGTTCCTGTGCCAGTGAATATCACACAAAATGCTCCCCACTGCCCAATGTGAAAAGTGGAAAAGACAGGAGTCACGACAAACAACAGCCCGCACAGATACACTGTGCGTCATGCCGCCGCCAGAATGTCAACACAATAGTCCCCCACGAAACATCCAGTTCATCTCTGATGGAATCGGCAGTCATTTTCCCATCTGGATGTTTCCTAGATGTTCACCCACAGTCCACGAAAATACAGTTCATCGTCGATGGTAGTGGCAGTCAACCAGAAGACCAGCAACCACGCATTTCTGCATAAGGCAAAAACCGGGACTCTGGGACATAGCCAGCTGCCATCGCTCCGAACATGCAGTCACGTTCCAAAAACCCTTGGGCAGATTCAAAAGCATTTCACACGAAACTCACAGCTCACAGTGTCGTGCCACGCACTCACTCAGTAGCAGGGCGACGGAACCATCAAGCCTCCTTAGTCGCCTCTTACGACATGCATGGTAGGCTACAGTGTTGCTATTCTTTGCTTCCCTTATGGCCCCGGCAACACACGGGAGTACCTAGACGTTGTGACAGTTAATAGTCCCAAAGAGGGTATAGCCGTTGGCGTGTGAAAGTATTAGGCCTTCGAGTTTTGTAGGCTACGTCACAATTAGGTGGAGAACACAGTTATTTCCTTGCTGTCTGGTCTCTCCAGATGAGATCCAGAGTATTTTAAAACTAATTTTAGAAGACGGAGTCTCATCATCATTATGTGTCATACCGATAAGTGTGGGCGATCCTGTCTCGCCATTTTAAACGATCAACAGAGCTTTCTAAAAGGTCTATTTTCTTTTTCTCGATTATGCTAATGACCAAGCCATTCAGACACTCATCTACCAGCTCACACCCCATTCTCTCTTCCCATCTGCTGGACCGCTGTCATCAACTTTTCATGACCCTTTCTCCTCGTTTTCTCCAAACAAGCTTGACTGTCTTTCTATTACATTACTGGCATATTTAATTTCTTACTTTTAGTTTAGTTTAGTTTAGTTTAGTTTAGTTTAGTCGACGGATCAACATCACGGCATACGGGTGTAACCCATAAGTGCTCCGTTCCACTCCTAACTCAAGCCTGAGTCCGGAGAATCTCAGCTCAGTGCACGAACTCCGTAGCACCGGTGAGGATCCTGATATACTTTGGGTAGATGTTTAACTCGAAATTTTGCCCGGGCAGCGCCGTTAGGCTACTCTTTTTCGTTTACCAAATACCAAGGGATTTTTTACGTGCGTACACACACGGGCGTCTGATCTCACTACCCAGAGACCTGGGGAAGTTTTGTTACTAGAAGTCCATCGTGAAAAAATCCCGGCCCTCACCTGGGCTTGAACCAGGGACCTCAAGCACTCGAGGCGGACACCATACCCCAAAACCACTCAACCCCAACACTTTTTACTTTTATAAACAGCGTGGCAGAGGTTACGTTATACAAGGACCGAAAGCAACAAAATTAAAGTATAGTAAAATACAGTATGTGGTATATTCACGCAGAAACGATTAAAGGAAGAATTATATGAAGGCTGACACCCAGATACAGAGGAAAAGAGTGGACATAAATGCAGTACAACAATGAAAGAAACATTAGTAACTAGGGTGAACCCACACGCCCGCGCACTCACGGACATATCAATATAAGTAAGAAATACAAACATCACAACGGTGGAATTGATCAGCGAGAAGCACACAATATCACCTCACAGACAAACGGACACACATAGGGAGTACTTGCAAGAGGCTGACTGAAACAGTCAAAGTGGAAACTAAGTAAAGACATATACACACAGACTACTAGCCACCCCCCTGCTCCCCCACACACATACAGAGAGAAAGAGAGAGAGAGAGAGAGAGAGAGAGAGAGAGAGAGAGAGAAGAAGAAGAAGAAGAAGAAGAAGAAGAAGAAGAAGAAGAAGAAGAAGAAGAAGAAGAAGAAGAAGAAGAAGAAACATTAAGGGTAACATTTGAGTGAAACAGTCCAAGCGGGTACACATACATACACATTCACAGACATACACACACACGCAGAGAGAGAGAGAGAGAGAGAGAGAGAGAGAGCGAGAGAGAGAGAGAGAGGAGAGAGAGAGAGAGAGAGAGAGAGAGAGAGAGGAGGAAAGAGAATAATGGGAGAGAGAAAATAAGGCGAGACAGGTGTAATGCAGCTGATTGCTGCAAATTAAATGGCAAGTCTTTCCTTTCTGAATCGTTCTGTCTCCCAGTTTCACTATTGCTTATTATTGTGCGTACACAAACAAACAAATAAACAAACAAACAAACACATAGACACACAAACGCACACATAGACACATATACACACAAACACACACATACACACACACACATATAAAACAACACATAGACTTGGAAATACAAGAAACATTCCTAAGCAACAGAGGGGGGGGGGGGGGAATATCATCAAACACACATGTGCGCGCACGCACATACGCACAAACACGTGCATTCACACACAGCGGAAGTGGTGGACGGGAGTGTAAGAAGCGAAGTGGGCTGGGTATAGAATGCCAAACAGATCACGTGAAACTGGGAGACAGAACGATTCAGAAAGGAAAGACTTGCCATTTAATTTGCAGCAATCAGCTGCATTACGCGCACTTAACAAAAACTGTGCCCCGGAATTCATTGTTGGCCTGAATGTGACACGAGACAGAGGGAATTGTGAGGCGGCCGGCTATCACAGCCGTCTGCTAGCGAAACATGTATTACTCTCTCAGGGTCATACCCCTTTAGGCCAGGTCTAATATTTGACCAGCCGAGGCTCCCGAGGGATCAATAGTTCTACTCACGCGAGAGCACACAATGGACATCTATTTGGACAAATAGCAAGTGAGTCAACACTCTCATTGCAAGAAACTGTGAAACGAGTCCACTTTGAGACAGCTGGTGGAAGGAGGCTGGTGCGGAGGGCTTCCTCGCTTCTAATCGAATTTAATTCTTTAATTTTTCTTCTTCAAAGATGTCTCGTTGTCACCAGAAGAACTGTAGCGACAGAACAGTAATATGTTAGTGTGATGTGCGTTTGGGAAAATACAATTTTCTAAAGAACTGCAATTCCTTTAAGTAGATAAAAGAGCAGGGGACGTAACATTTGTTTGTTCTCCTGTCCGAGTTATCGGCCGGAAGAAATGAACACTCGGGCTTTGACGTGAAATAATTATGGGAATGTTGAATTTGGGGAGAGAGGATACGTGTAAACCCACACGAGCAATGTGCTGTGTGATTATAGCAACAATCTGAGGAGATGACGAGTGTAATCGTGAGAAATTGTGTGAATGCTCAGCGTGAAAAATATTTGTACGTGTATCGGTCTTATAAGGATAGGGGGCGCTGGATCTATTTGAGGTTTCCTAGAGATATGAAACAGCAATAGAAGAATAGAAAGCATGCAAACTGATAGAAAAGACAATACCAAATTCTCATTGGATGAATAGTAAGAGAGGCTATCATGCTTAGATATAACATTCTAAGGGCACATATTTCGATTCAAATATGTGTCTTTCAGAGGGACGCTTTTAATAGTTTTTCGTGTATTTATTGTTCATAGAAAATAAATGGAGTGATTATTTGAGTAGGCTGGGGTATGCTTTCTTTAAAACATTGCACTTCAACCTGGGGTGCAGCAGATGTCATATGGAATCCACTCCGAAACACTAAAGGCCATACGGTAAACAGAGCAATTTATATTCTGTAAAGAGCATACATTTGCTGATCAACAATACCTGCGATAAACACATAATTTGCGCTCACTCAATCCAGAAACTTTGATAAACAATAACGAACATATTTGAAATAACTGAATGATTAACGGTTAATGCATCAGGAAAGTCACATTATTGATCATTATTCAACATCATGTAGTGCGGTTAAACAAGAGATAAATAATTTAATTACGATGTAGCATCTCATTACTTTATAAATTACTGCAGCATTACAGCACAGTTCAAAGAGACAAGAGCATAGTGAAGGTATGGCATATGCCAGCTAAGACATTTACACAAAACATGACCGCCGCCAGTGTCTCCCTTCTTGTCTTAGAGATACTATTCACTTTGGCACTTATTCGCTATTAAAGCTGGCTTTGAGATTATTTTTTTCGCATTTCCTTTTACAGGACATCGCTGTTAATTTCAGCATCTTTCAGCTGATTGTTAATTTCTTGGCAAGATTACGCTCAGTAGTTTGCCATTGCTTTCTGAGCGACCGGCTCAATACCCTGTAAATTACCGACGCAGAGAGAACCGCTACCAATTCTCGCGCAATGTCACATTACTTACGAGAGTATACGAGATTACGGAGAAAGTCGTGTAACGTCTAGACCAGAGAGACCGGCGGCTTTGAGATTGCATGAACAAAATAATGTGTTTCTCATTTCCACCATTTATTAGAAAAATGAAGGTGTTTATAATTTCCACAGTGTGTTAGTACAGTGCAAGCGTTTCTTATTTCCACCATGTTCTATCACAGCGCATTCGTTTCTCATTTCCACCATATATTAGCACAGATAAGGTGTTTCACAGTCCCGCATACTGGAACCTAAGTCAATTACTGAAGATTTAAAGCTCTGCGTTGATTTTTAACATTGGCATGGGAGTCGATTGTTTAGAACACAAGGCAAACCACTGAAGTAACATTGACTAGCAAATCACAAAAATGCCAAATTTCCTGTATAGAACATGCAACATACTCTATTTCTCAGCACAAAGGCTACTAGCAACTGCATTTTACCTCTGTCCGTTCAGGACAGTTGACATTTAACATAACAGAAGTCAGGCAAGAGGAGCATATATCCAACTGGGACTGCAGAAGTCTTTACAAACTCAACACTCCAACTTTTCCATTAAACTACTTGACGATCTTTACGGACTCAAAGTTTTCCACACCGAAAGAATGTTCATCCGGACTGGAGTTCAGAACCCTTAGTACATGAACTTTAGAGCGGAAGTGTGCAACGAAACAATGGCACAGTGTGCAGAGCTGGAGTAGATGTGATGGAATACTGACGTAGCCAAGACACTTGACCTGCAGCCTGCAGATATAGTATGTCTAATTATTTTTTTTTATTATTATAGTGTTAGCTCGCATTGAACTCAAGAGTAGTCAGTAGTGTAAGTGGGGCTCCATCCAGCGTATTTGTGGAGGTGGAGGTTATAGATACCTCCACAAAGGGCGATAACTCTTTTTTCCCCCAAAAAGGTAGGCGTGGTCAAGTGACTCATCATAAGTGGCGTGGTCTAGTGACTCATCATAGGTGACGTGGTCTAGTGACTCATCATAGGTGGCGTGCGTGGTCAAGTAATTATAGGTACGACATAAAAAAATACAACATAAAACATCAATAAAGAAAACAAACGACTCAAGTAAGGTATATAATAATTTTATTAAATCATATATAGAAAAGAAGAAGAAAAAAAAAAAAGAAAGAAAAAAAAAAACATAGTCAAGTGACCCCTTAAATTATAGGTAAGGGTGTGCGATGACGTGCTCAAGTGGTGGTCAAGAGGTGGTCAAGAGGTGGTCAAGCGGTCAAGAGGTGGTCAAGTGACCCCTTAAATTGTATGGGATGGTACGTGTAGTGACGTGGTGATGATCAAGAGGTGGTCAAGTGGTGGTCAGGGTGTGGTCAAGTGGTGGTCAAGATGTGGTCAAGTGGTCGAGTGACCACTTAAATTGTCGGGGAAAGTAGGTGTAGTGATATGGTGATGATTAAAGGGTGGTAAATTAGTGGTCAAGCAGTGGTCAAGTGGTGGTCAAGTGAGGAAAATTTTAGTGGAAAGTAGTTGTAATGATATGGTGATGATTAAAGGGTGGTAAATTAGTGGTCAAGCAGTGGTCAAGCAGTGGTCAAGTGGTCGAGTGACCACTTAAATTGTCGGGGAAAGTAGTTGTAATGATATGGTGATGATTAAAGGGTGGTAAATTAGTGGTCAAGAGGTGGTCAAGCGGTGGTCAAGGGGTGGTCAAGTGGTTAAATGACCCCTTAAATTGTTGGGGAGAGTACGTGTAGTGACGTGGTGATGATAAAGAGGTGGTCAAGTGGTGGTCAGGGTGTGGTCAAGTGGTGGTCAAGATGTGGTCAAGTGGTCGAGTGACCCCTTAAATTGTCAGGGAAAGTGAGTGTAGTAAGTTGGTGATGATCGTGAGGTGGTCAAGTAGTGGTCAAGAGGTGGTCAAGGGGTGGTCAAGTGGTTAAATGACCCCCCTAAATTGTATGGGAGGGTACAGTTAGTGATGTGGTGATGATCAAGAGGTGGTCAAGTAGTGGTCAAGTAGTGGTCAAGGGGTGGTCAAGTGGTCAAGTTACCCCTTAAATTGATGGGAAGAGTACGTGTAGTGACACGAAGATGATCAAAATGTAGTCAAGTAGTCGTCAAGTGGTGGTCAAGCGGTGGTCAAGTGGTCGAGTGACCACATAAATTGTAGAGGAGAGTAGGTGTAGTGACATGGTGATGATCAAGAGGTGGTCAAGTTGTTAGGTCTAGAGGTTGGGGTGTCTCAGTCATGAAGTATCAAACTGTCTGCTCTGGGAAGGATGTCGCTGATCAGGGCGAGTAGGTTCTAATACGTTTATCGCTATTGTCTATAATTGGCGTGGTTGTATAGTAATAATAGTAGAGTTGTTTCATAGTAATGTTAGTCATCATTATCAAGGTGCATGTTAGGTGATATTTATAACGGTAGTAGTAGTACCAGTAGTAGCAATACCAACAATAGTACTAATTATCATCATCATCACGTGTCTTACCAACGGACGTACCACCCACACATTGCGATCTCCAACACCATTGAACAATTCCGGGGTTGACTCACAATACAGAAATCCCCAATTAACGGCATTACCTTCATGTAATGGTGGTACTCATAGTACCAATAGCACCAGTAGTAATAGTCACCAACATCAGCAAGAGACTTATCGCCTGACATTGGTCAGTATGACACTCCATAAACTATGATCTCCGACACCATGGATACAAATAGTAATAATATTGGTAATAGTTGTAGTGGTAGTAGTAGTGGTAGTAGTAGTAGTAGTAGTAGTAGTAGCGGCGGTGGTGGTGGTGGTGGTGGTGGTGGTGGTGGTAATAGTAGGAGTAGTAGAATAGCGAGGGTGCTTGTTGTTTCACTAAGTATTTGTATATCGTATGTAGTATAAAGCTAGTTTGTGTTGTATGCCATGTAAGGTGTTACTGAAATATCTGTAGTTTATAGTTCTAAGAGGTGATGACGTCATAACCCACCACTCTAGCATCTTATTGATAGTGTCTCCAGTGCCACGAAAAAGGCTCATTGTGAGATATCGATCATTTCTCAAAGCGACAGCATCCGGGGTGCATGCCCATTACGAGCAAACATCGATACGCCACTTAAAAGGCAACGACAAGGCAAAATGGCGTCGAATACAGTGTAACGTACAAAACTTATGAGGTCATCGGTTGTCCATTCCATCATGGTCGACAAATAGGCGCTCACTAACTTCACAATAGGCTCACTCAAATAAACATATAGGATGATAAGGCACCGACCCAAATGTGAAAAATTTCGGCCAAATACAGAAATAGTTCGTCCACATGTATGCAAACTAGGAAAATTTGTTACTCGAACGGGACATATATTGACCAAGTAGGGAAATTTGAGAGCCATAAGTGAAAAAATATAATCCAAAGAGAGGAATATCTCATTCCAACTTATAAAAAGAAGGAAAATTCTCAACCAAATGAGAAAAAGTTAGACCAAGTATAGTAACATCGCAACCAAACTTATGAAAAGTAGGAAACTTTGTTAGCCAAAGCGAAAAAACCTAGGTCAAGTAGGAAAATCTGTTAGCCAAATGTAAAAAATGTCGGCCAAATACAGAAATAGTTCGTCCACACGTATGCAAACTAGGACAATTTGTTAGTCGAACAGGATAAAATATTGCCCAAGTAGGGAAATTTGAGAGCCATAAGTGAAAAAATATAATCCAAAGAGATGAATATCTCGTTCCAACTTATAAAAAGAATGAAAATTCTCAACCAAATGAGAAAAAGTTAGACCAAGTATAGTAACATCGCAACCAAACTTATGAAAAATAGGAAACTTTGTTAGCCAAAGCGAAAAAACCTAGGTCAAGTAGGAAAATCTGTTAGCCAAATGTAAAAAATGTCGGCCAAGTACAGAAATACCTCGTCCGCACGTAGGCAAACAAGGAAAGGTTGTTAGCCAGATAGGAAAAATATTGCCCAAGTAGGAAAATTTGATAGCCAAATATAAAAAAAAAATATCACCCAAAGAGAGGAATATCTCGGCCAGACTTATAAAAAGTAGGAGAACTATGTGCCAAATGGGAAAAAGTTAGGCCAAATACAGAAATATTTCAACCAAACATATAAAAAATAGGAAAATTGATAACCAAATGGGAAATATATTGACCAACTAGGGAAATGTGTTACTCAAAGAGGAAAAAGAATGACCAAGTAACGAAATACATCGCTCAAGCTTATGAAAACTACGAAACTTTGTTAGCCAAATGGAAGAAACCTTGGTCAAGTAGGAAAAATCTGTTAACCAATTGTGAAAAATGTCGGCCAAATGCAGAAATAGTTCGGCCACACATATGCAAACAAGGAAAGGTTGTTAGCCAGATAGGAAAAGTATTAACCAAGTAAGAAAATGTGATACCCAAAGGTGAAAAATATCAGACAAAGAGAGAAATATCTCATCCAAACTTATAAAAAGAAGGAAAATTCTCAACCAAATGAGAAAAAGTTAGACCAAATATAGTAACATCTCAACCAAACTTATGAAAAGTAGGAAACTTTGTTAGCCAACGAGAATAAAAACCTTGTTCAAGTAGGAAAATCTGTTAGCCAAATGTAAAAAATGTCGGCCAAATACAGAAATACCTCGTCCGCACGTATGCAAACAAGGAAAGGTTGTTAGCCAGATAGGAAAAATATTGCCCAAGTAGGAAAATTTGATAGCCAAATGTAAAAAAAAAATATCACCCAAAGAGAGGAATATCTCGGCCAGACTTATAAAAAGTAGGAGAACTATGTGCCAAATGGGGAAAAGTTAGGCCAAATACAGAAATATTTCAACCAAACATATAAAAAATAGGAAAATTGATAACCAAATGGGAAATATATTGACCAACTAGGGAAATGTGTTACTCAAAGAGGAAAAAGAATGACCAAGTAACGAAATACATCGCTCAAGCTTATGAAAATTACGAAACTTTGTTAGCCAAATGGAAGAAACCTTGGTCAAGTAGGAAAAATCTGTTAACCAATTGTGAAAAATGTCGGCCAAATGCAGAAATAGTTCGGCCACACGTATGCAAACAAGGAAAGGTTGTTAGCCAGATAGGAAAAGTATTAACCAAGTAAGAAAATGTGATACCCAAAGGTGAAAAAATATCAGACAAAGAGAGAAATATCTCATCCAAACTTATAAAAAGAAGGAAAATTCTCAACCAAATGAGAAAAAGTTAGACCAAATATAGTAACATCTCAACCAAACTTATGAAAAGTAGGAAACTTTGTTAGCCAACGAGAATAAAAACCGTGTTCAAGTAGGAAAATCTGTTAGCCAAATGTAAAAAATGTCGGCCAAATACAGAAATACCTCGTCCGCACGTATGCAAACAAGGAAAAGTTGTTAGCCAGATAGTAAAAATATTGCCCAAGTAGGAAAATTTGATAGCCAAATGTAAAAAAAAAAATATCACCCAAAGAGAGGAATATCTCGGCCAGACTTATAAAAAGTAGGAGAACTATGTGCCAAATGGGAAAAAGTTAGGCCAAATACAGAAATATTTCAACCAAACATAAAAAATAGGAAAATTGATAACCAAACGGGAAATATATTGACCAACTAGGGAAATGTGTTACTCAAAAAGGAAAAATAATGACCAACTAACGAAATACATCGCTCAAACTTATGAAAACTACGAAACTTTGTTAGCCAAATGGAAGAAACCTTGGTCAAGTAGGAAAAATCTGTTAACCAATTGTGAAAAATGTCGGCCAAATGCAGAAATAGTTCGGCCACACGTATGCAAACAAGGAAAGGTTGTTAGACAGATAGGAAAAGTATTAACCAAGTAAGAAAATGTGATAGCCAAAGGTGAAAAAAATATCAGACAGAGAGAAATATCTCATCCAAACTTATAAAAAGAAGGAAAATTCTCAACCAAATGAGAAAAAGTTAGGCCAAATACAGAAATATCTCAAACAAACATATAAAAAATAGGAAAATTGATAACCAAACGGGAACTATATTGACCAACTAGGGACATGTGTTACTCAAAGAGGAAAAATAATGACCAAGTAACGAAATACATCGCTCAAACTTATGAAAACTAGGAAACTTTGTTAGCCAAAGTGAAAAAAAAAAAAACCTTGGTCAAGTAGGAAAATCTGTTAGCCAAATGTGAAAAATGTCGGACAAATGCAGAAATAGTTCGGTCACACATATGCAAACTAGGAAAAGTTGTTAGCCAGATAGGAAAAGTATTGGCCAAGTAGGAAAATTTGAAAGCCAAATGTGAAAAAAGATCACCCAAAGAGAGAAATATTGCGAACAATGTCGGCCAAATACAGAAATTTCTCAACCAAACTCATGAAAAGTAGGAACAACTTGTTACCCAAATAGAAAAAATATTGGTCAAGTAAAGAAATAGCGTGGTCAAACCTATAAAAACATACCAACATTTGTTAACACAACTTGGCCACTTGTTCTTACAAACTTGCTCGCTGGCTCAAACAATCTGTCCTCTTGCTATTACAATCGGTCGACCTATCCTATCAACTCACACACTTACCATAACAACTGTCCCTTTTCCCCAACAACGTGTCCACCGACTCTCTCATATTATCGACTCGCCCTATCAACTTACCCACTGACTCTAACAACTTCCCCACAGGGGCTCACAAAATTTCCACTTGTTATTACAAATTCTCGACAGTCTCGCCCAAATTACCACTTACTCTTACAAACTGTCCCAACTGCGCGCACAAAGGTGTCCACTTGTGATTTCACGGCCTCCTCATCACATAGATAAGTAGCCCTTATAAAATACAAATGTATCCCACAAGTCATACAGAAGTGTCCCCCATATTGTCATAAAAAAAAAATATTTGTGTGTGTAGGTAAGTTCATGTCTTTGGCAGTTCATATTTTGTAAATTCATTTCTTCAGCATAAGATTTGTGTAAGTTCACACCCTCAGCATAAATTTTGTTGTGTAAGTTCATGTCTTCGACAGTTCATGTTTTGCTAAGGCCTAGTTTTAGTGAAAAGGCAGAAGTCTATTGGCTAGAATTTCAACCTGAGTGGTCAATTACTAACACTGCCTGTGGACAGCTATTCTTACCCATGCGCTAAAGTTGAGAAAATGAACTTCCGTTGAATGGAAGCTACCACAGACTTGACTTATTAAACCCCTCTGGAAGAAGTAGCGGCAGCTTAACCAGGAAAAGATCGAATTAGTTATCCCCCTTAGTCTGGGAATTATGAAAATATATGCTCACACAAGCGATATTACTCATGACGTCATATAAACAAAAATATAAAGGATAACAATTGTGGCTCTGCCTCATGGACACCTTTGTGCGCGCAGTTGGGACAGTTTGTAAGAGTAAGTGGTAATTTGGGCGAGACTGTCGAGAATTTGTAATAACAAGTGGAAATTTTGTGAGCCCCTGTGGGGAAGTTGTTAGAGTCAGTGGGTAAGTTGATAGGGCGAGTCGATAATATGAGAGAGTCGGTGGACACGTTGTTGGGGAAAAGGGACAGTTGTTATGGTAAGTGTGTGAGTTGATAGGATAGGTCGACCGATTGTAATAGCAAGAGGACAGATTGTTTGAGCCAGCGAGCAAGTTTGTAAGAACAAGTGGCCAAGTTGTGTTAACAAATGTTGGTATGTTTTTATAGGTTTGACCACGCTATTTCTTTACTTGACCAATATTTTTTCTATTTGGGTAACAAGTTGTTCCTACTTTTCATGAGTTTGGTTGAGAAATTTCTGTATTTGGCCGACATTGTTCGCAATATTTCTCTCTTTGGGTGATCTTTTTTCACATTTGGCTTTCAAATTTTCCTACTTGGCCAATACTTTTCCTATCTGGCTAACAACTTTTCCTAGTTTGCATATGTGTGACCGAACTATTTCTGCATTTGTCCGACATTTTTCACATTTGGCTAACAGATTTTCCTACTTGACCAAGGTTTTTTTTTTTTCACTTTGGCTAACAAAGTTTCCTAGTTTTCATAAGTTTGAGCGATGTATTTCGTTACTTGGTCATTATTTTTCCTCTTTGAGTAACACATGTCCCTAGTTGGTCAATATAGTTCCCGTTTGGTTATCAATTTTCCTATTTTTTATATGTTTGTTTGAGATATTTCTGTATTTGGCCTAACTTTTTCTCATTTGGTTGAGAATTTTCCTTCTTTTTATAAGTTTGGATGAGATATTTCTCTCTGTCTGATATTTTTTTCACCTTTGGCTATCACATTTTCTTACTTGGTTAATACTTTTCCTATCTGTCTAACAACCTTTCCTTGTTTGCATACGTGTGGCCGAACTATTTCTGCATTTGGCCGACATTTTTCACAATTGGTTAACAGATTTTTCCTACTTGACCAAGGTTTCTTCCATTTGGCTAACAAAGTTTCGTAGTTTTCATAAGTTTGAGCGATGTATTTCGTTAGTTGGTCATTATTTTTCCTTTTTGAGTAACACATTTCCCTAGTTGGTCAATATATTTCCCGTTTGGTTATCAATTTTCCTATTTTTTATGTTTGGTTGAAATATTTCTGTATTTGGCCTAACTTTTTCCCATTTGGCACATAGTTCTCCTACTTTTTATAAGTCTGGCCGAGATATTCCTCTCTTTGGGTGATATTTTTTTTTTACATTTGGCTATCAAATTTTCCTACTTGGGCAATATTTTTACTATCTGGCTAACAACTTTTCCTTGTTTGCATACGTGCGGACGAGGTATTTCTGTATTTGGCCGACATTTTTTACATTTGGCTAACAGATTTTCCTACTTGAACACGGTTTTTATTCTCGTTGGCTAACAAAGTTTCCTACTTTTCATAAGTTTGGTTGAGATGTTACTATATTTGGTCTAACTTTTTCTCATTTGGTTGAGAATTTTCCTTCTTTTTATAAGTTTGGATGAGATATTTCTCTCTTTGTCTGATATTTTTTCACCTTTGGGTATCACATTTTCTTACTTGGTTAATACTTTTCCTATCTGGCTAACAACCTTTCCTTGTTTGCATACGTGTGGCCGAACTATTTCTGCATTTGGCCGACATTTTTCACAATTGGTTAACAGATTTTTCCTACTTGACCAAGGTTTCTTCCATTTGGCTAACAAAGTTTCGTAATTTTCATAAGCTTGAGCGATGTATTTCGTTACTTGGTCATTATTTTTCCTCTTTGAGTAACACATTTCCCTAGTTGGTCAATATATTTCCCATTTGGTTATCAATTTTCCTATTTTTTATATGTTTGGTTGAAATATTTCTGTATTTGGCCTAACTTTTTCCCATTTGGCACATAGTTCTCCTACTTTTTATAAGTCTGGCCGAGATATTCCTCTCTTTGGGTGATATTTTTTTTTTACATTTGGCTATCAAATTTTCCTACTTGGGCAATATTTTTCCTATCTGGCTAACAACCTTTCCTTGTTTGCATACGTGCGGACGAGGTATTTCTGTATTTGGCCGACATTTTTTACATTTGGCTAACAGATTTTCCTACTTGAACAAGGTTTTTATTCTCGTTGGCTAACAAAGTTTCCTACTTTTCATAAGTTTGGTTGAGATGTTACTATATTTGGTCTAACTTTTTCTCATTTGGTTGAGAATTTTCCTTCTTTTTATAAGTTTGGATGAGATATTTCTCTCTTTGTCTGATATTTTTTCACCTTTGGGTATCACATTTTCTTACTTGGTTAATACTTTTCCTATCTGGCTAACAACCTTTCCTTGTTTGCATACGTGTGGCCGAACTATTTCTGCATTTGGCCGACATTTTTCACAATTGGTTAACAGATTTTTCCTACTTGACCAAGGTTTCTTCCATTTGGCTAACAAAGTTTCGTAGTTTTCATAAGCTTGAGCGATGTATTTCGTTACTTGGTCATTATTTTTCCTCTTTGAGTAACACATTTCCCTAGTTGGTCAATATATTTCCCATTTGGTTATCAATTTTCCTATTTTTTATATGTTTGGTTGAAATATTTCTGTATTTGGCCTAACTTTTTCCCATTTGGCACATAGTTCTCCTACTTTTTATAAGTCTGGCCGAGATATTCCTCTCTTTGGGTGATATTTTTTTTTACATTTGGCTATCAAATTTTCCTACTTGGGCAATATTTTTCCTATCTGGCTAACAACCTTTCCTTGTTTGCATACGTGCGGACGAGGTATTTCTGTATTTGGCCGACATTTTTTACATTTGGCTAACAGATTTTCCTACTTGAACAAGGTTTTTATTCTCGTTGGCTAACAAAGTTTCCTACTTTTCATAAGTTTGGTTGAGATGTTACTATATTTGGTCTAACTTTTTCTCATTTGGTTGAGAATTTTCCTTCTTTTTATAAGTTTGGATGAGATATTTCTCTCTTTGTCTGATATTTTTCACCTTTGGATATCACATTTTCTTACTTGGTTAATACTTTTCCTATCTGGCTAACAACCTTTCCTTGTTTGCATACGTGTGGCCGAACTATTTCTGCATTTGGCCGACATTTTTCACAATTGGTTAACAGATTTTTCCTACTTGACCAAGGTTTCTTCCATTTGGCTAACAAAGTTTCGTAGTTTTCATAAGCTTGAGCGATGTATTTCGTTACTTGGTCATTCTTTTTCCTCTTTGAGTAACACATTTCCCTAGTTGGTCAATATATTTCCCATTTGGTTATCAATTTTCCTATTTTTTATATGTTTGGTTGAAATATTTCTGTATTTGGCCTAACTTTTTCCCATTTGGCACATAGTTCTCCTACTTTTTATAAGTCTGGCCGAGATATTCCTCTCTTTGGGTGATATTTTTTTTTACATTTGGCTATCAAATTTTCCTACTTGGGCAATATTTTTCCTATCTGGCTAACAACCTTTCCTTGTTTGCCTACGTGCGGACGAGGTATTTCTGTATTTGGCCGACATTTTTTACATTTGGCTAACAGATTTTCCTACTTGACCTAGGTTTTTTCGCTTTGGCTAACAAAGTTTCCTATTTTTCATAAGTTTGGTTGCGATGTTACTATACTTGGTCTAACTTTTTCTCATTTGGTTGAGAATTTTCATTCTTTTTATAAGTTGGAACGAGATATTCATCTCTTTGGATTATATTTTTTCACTTATGGCTCTCAAATTTCCCTACTTGGGCAATATTTTATCCTGTTCGACTAACAAATTTTCCTAGTTTGCATACGTGTGGACGAACTATTTCTGTATTTGGCCGACATTTTTTACATTTGGCTAACAGATTTTCCTACTTGACCTAGGTTTTTTCGCTTTGGCTAACAAAGTTTCCTACTTTTCATAAGTTTGGTTGCGATGTTACTATACTTGGTCTAACTTTTTCTCATTTGGTTGAGAATTTTCCTTCTTTTTATAAGTTGGAATGAGATATTCCTCTCTTTGGATTATATTTTTTCACTTATGGCTCTCAAATTTCCCTACTTGGTCAATATATGTCCCGTTCGAGTAACAAATTTTCCTAGTTTGCATACATGTGGACGAACTATTTCTGTATTTGGCCGACATTTTTCACATTTGGGTCGGTGCCTTATCATCCTATATGTTTATTTGAGTGAGCCTATTGTGAAGTTAGTGAGCGCCTATTTGTCGACCATGATGGAATGGACAACCGATGACCTCATAAGTTTTGTACGTTACACTGTATTCGACGCCATTTTGCCTTGTCGTTGCCTTTTAAGTGGCGTATCGATGTTTGCTCGTAATGGGCATGCACCCCGGATGCTGTCGCTTTGAGAAATGATCGATATCTCACAATGAGCCTTTTTCGTGGCACTGGAGACACTATCAATAAGATGATAGAGTGGTGGGTTATGACGTCATCACCTCTTAGAACTATAAACTACAGATATTTCAGTAACACCTTACATGGCATACAACACAAACTAGCTTTATACTACATACGATATACAAATACTTAGTGAAACAACAAGCACCCTCGCTATTCTACTACTCCTACTATTACCACCACCACCACCACCACCACCACCACCACCACCACCACCACCACCGCCGCTACTACTACTACTACTACTACTACTACCACTACTACTACCACTACAACTATTACCAATATTATTACTATTTGTATCCATGGTGTCGGAGATCATAGTTTATGGAGTGTCATACTGACCAATGTCAGGCGATAAGTCTCTTGCTGATGTTGGTGACTATTACTACTGGTGCTATTGGTACTATGAGTACCACCATTACATGAAGGTAATGCCGTTAATTGGGGATTTCTGTATTGTGAGTCAACCCCGGAATTGTTCAATGGTGTTGGAGATCGCAATGTGTGGGTGGTACGTCCGTTGGTAAGACACGTGATGATGATGATAATTAGTACTATTGTTGGTATTGCTACTACTGGTACTACTACTACCGTTATAAATATCACCTAACATGCACCTTGATAATGATGACTAACATTACTATGAAACAACTCTACTATTATTACTATACAACCACGCCAATTATAGACAATAGCGATAAACGTATTAGAACCTACTCGCCCTGATCAGCGACATCCTTCCCAGAGCAGACAGTTTGATACTTCATGACTGAGACACCCCAACCTCTAGACCTAACAACTTGACCACCTCTTGATCATCACCATGTCACTACACCTACTCTCCTCTACAATTTATGTGGTCACTCGACCACTTGACCACCGCTTGACCACCACTTGACGACTACTTGACTACATTTTGATCATCTTCGTGTCACTACACGTACTCTTCCCATCAATTTAAGGGGTAACTTGACCACTTGACCACCCCTTGACCACTACTTGACCACTACTTGACCACCTCTTGATCATCACCACATCACTAACTGTACCCTCCCATACAATTTAGGGGGGTCATTTAACCACTTGACCACCCCTTGACCACCTCTTGACCACTACTTGACCACCTCACGATCATCACCAACTTACTACACTCACTTTCCCTGACAATTTAAGGGGTCACTCGACCACTTGACCACATCTTGACCACCACTTGACCACACCCTGACCACCACTTGACCACCTCTTTATCATCACCACGTCACTACACGTACTCTCCCCAACAATTTAAGGGGTCATTTAACCACTTGACCACCCCTTGACCACCGCTTGACCACCTCTTGACCACTAATTTACCACCCTTTAATCATCACCATATCATTACAACTACTTTCCCCGACAATTTAAGTGGTCACTCGACCACTTGACCACTGCTTGACCACTGCTTGACCACTAATTTACCACCCTTTAATCATCACCATATCATTACAACTACTTTCCACTAAAATTTTCCTCACTTGACCACCACTTGACCACTGCTTGACCACTAATTTACCACCCTTTAATCATCACCATATCACTACACCTACTTTCCCCGACAATTTAAGTGGTCACTCGACCACTTGACCACATCTTGACCACCACTTGACCACACCCTGACCACCACTTGACCACCTCTTGATCATCACCACGTCACTACACGTACCATCCCATACAATTTAAGGGGTCACTTGACCACCTCTTGACCGCTTGACCACCTCTTGACCACCTCTTGACCACCACTTGAGCACGTCATCGCACACCCTTACCTATAATTTAAGGGGTCACTTGACTATGTTTTTTTTTCTTTCTTTTTTTTTTTTCTTCTTCTTTTCTATATATGATTTAATAAAATTATTATATACCTTACTTGAGTCGTTTGTTTTCTTTATTGATGTTTTATGTTGTATTTTTTTATGTCGTACCTATAATTACTTGACCACGCACGCCACCTATGATGAGTCACTAGACCACGTCACCTATGATGAGTCACTAGACCACGCCACCTATGATGAGTCACTTGACCACGCCTACCTTTTTGGGGAAAAAAGAGTTATCGCCCTTTGTGGAGGTATCTATAACCTCCACCTCCACAAATACGCTGGATGGAGCCCCACTTACACTACTGTAGTCCATACACATGCTACTAATTATAGTGCAATGGATTGATTTTTGAGTGTGAATTAGCTTTTCTTATTACCAATGTCCCTCGCCATCAGGAGAATCCACTCCGACTTCTGAGGTGCTTGTATTTACATCCCCAGGTCAAGGACGAGAGGTCAACAAACACAAAAAATACTATCATACGCAATCTCACGAAATTTTACACCACAAATACTATGATACACAATATCATGCACCAACACACCACAAAAACTATGATATACGATCGTATGCAACTACACGCTACAAAAACTATGATATACGATCTTATGCAACTACACGCTACAAAAACTATGATATACGATCTTATGCAACTACACGCCACAAAAACTATGATATACGATCTTATGCAACTACACGCCACAAAAACCATGATATACGATCTTATGCAACTGTTTTCTTTTTTTGTTTTGCATATCCTTTACAGGACATCGCTGTCAACACCAGCATCTTTCAACTGTATGTTGATTTCTTGGCAAGATTACGCTCAGTAGTTTGCCATTGCTTTCTGAGCAGCCGGCTCACATACCCCGTAAGTTACCGATGCGATTCGAACCACTGCTGATTATCACCGTGATCACGTTACCAACGAGCTTATGCAACTACACGCCTCAAAAACTAAGATATACGATTTTATGCAACTACACGCCAAAATAACTATGATATACGATCTTATGCAACTACACACCACAAAAACTATGACATACGATAGGATGCAACTTCACGCAACAAGAATCACGACACGCAATCTCATGCTTAAGATGGGCTTTCTGTTACAACCATATCTTTTGGAAGAATTAACCGAAGGTTAACCTGAAATCAAATATTAGCTGATGTTAGACAGTTTTGCCTCGACGGTATCTATATTTTGTCTAAAACAAGAAAACAGGCTGCTTAACGAATGCAACAACTAATATCACGAAAAAGAATAGCGAAGACGTTTATTATAAATATATAATACGAAGACATTTATTATAAAAATAACTTTCTATTGGAAAGCGAGATGGAAGTAACAAAAACAACTACTCAACATATAAAAACCAGATTTTACACCAAAGACATCTAAAACAAATTTGGAACAGAGGAAGGAGAAGTCAGTTGGTGCCATGGTAACGAAGCTCTCTGGAAGGTGGATTGCAACCTGACCCCATAAGGCAACCGCGCATAATTACAGTTGCTTGTAATCCTAACTGGGCCCTTGTCCAAGCAATTTTTTCCAATCCTGATTCTCATATCAGGGATAATGTAATTACTATGACGGCTAGCAGCGGCAATCTAAAATCGCATCATTCATCCGTTAACTGCCGTAGACGGTTCCAACGGAACTTTGAAGATTTGGAGACAGAATTGCCGTTTCTTTTCTACAGACTTCAGTTCAGCTTGGGCCTTTCTTACACAAGGCAGATAAGATTGGAGATGATGTGTCTTCTCTTCCTGAGATTGCATTTAGACATCCATAACAGTGGTCTAACCACATAGTTGTTCAGTTAAAGAAAACAAAAGTTAAGATCAGTTTAAAAAAAAATTATATGAAAGTGCATTTCAAGAATACAAAACAAATTGCTCAGTTCTTTTAAATTGTTTTTCCTGTCCTGAATCTATAGTCTTTCTTCATTGTCTCGCTGCTTGTTTCTTTGCCTAACGTTACTTCATCTATTCTATGTCTAACTTTAGATGTAGAATAGTGTGCTCTTTTTCCTAGCTTTTACTTCTTCTGAAATATTACCTTTGTGTTGTCTGTGTATTTTATTAGGATTACCTATATGTAAAAACACACAAATAAACATACACACGCATGTACAGTGATATCAGACTATGGGTTATGAGTCATGTGTGCACGAAGCCGCCAGCCTGTAGTTCATTTCGTCCAGGGTCTTGTTTTTTTCTTTTTATTACGCTTTGTGTCCTTTCAGCGAGTTAAAGCCATTCCTGACAGTACACCTCTACGTGTTGCTGTTAGAAGCTGTGATGTCTGTTTCCCAACATTTTATATCGCTGTTGCACGTATGTTTAGAAAGTTGCTTTGGACTTAACCGGTAGCCGTGGCTAAGGGCTTGCGAACGCGGTTTGTGAGCCTGTATACCCGGGTTCGAAACACAGCGGTGGTGTTTTTTTTCGAAAAAGACATAAGTGTCGGTCGTTCAGAAAGCAATGGCAAACTACTCAAAGTAAAATTTGCCCACGAATCACGAACAGCGAAAATGCTGGGATTGACTGCTACGTCCTGTGAAGGACACGCAACTAAACATCTTTTGGGACTTAATTTTCCTGTCAATTTGTTAGCTAGCCACGCATACATAATATGTATGTGTATATATATATATATATATATATATATATATATATATATATATATATTATAGACCATTCGCCACTCGATGGGTGATGTGGTCAATATCACACGGACAGATCTACCACAGAAGATATTCCCGATACTAATTTTAGACTAGGTTTGCCTGGAGGTGCAAATCACGTTTTAACAATCTCTGCCTCGATGAAAGCTTGAACACGTAACCACTGGGTCGGCAGGCAAGCGTCCTAGCCACTCCACCACCGCGGCTCCCAATTCAAATACTGCAACAGGTTAGTTTACAAACACGGGTAACTAACCGCATCAGGATAGGACAATAATCATTTTTTGATCATCTTATTTAACGAGAGGTCCGAAGAACGTTATGGCAACTGGAAAGATGGAGAAAATAGAGATTGGGGTCGACGCAGGGAGAAACGGTTCAATGGGTTGATTTAGTGGCACGAAAGACGATCAGCGGCAAAAATAGAGACGTGAGATGTTTATAGAGGAACATAATCATCTGTGCAGCTCCGCCTGGCATATGATGGCAACAACGACGACGATAATAATAATAATAATGATGATGTTGATGATGATGATGATGATGATGATGATGATGAATGATGATGATGATGATGAACGAACGAACTTTATTGTCAAAGGTTAAGATTTGGGCACGCAGGCCAGTCTGACATATTACTGCCCTTGTTGTTATCTCTCTGCGTCATATAATTATTTCATACATGCATAACTTATAAAGCTGATCTTTGAAAGCAACGACAACAACACAAATAATATATAAGCATTTTAAATGCATGGAAAGTGTGCAGTAATAAATTATATATAACTAACTAAAACTAAGTGTTGGTATTCATTAATTCATTCAGTAGCATGTCCTTTGCAGAACCTTGCTCCCATAACAACCTTTCGGAAAAGCTCTAGACCATAAGCAAGATGCCCCGCTTCCGATACATCCATCTGGAGATAACCCGCTACGTCCTGCACCCATCTTCTCTTTGGCCTTCCACTTCTTCTCTTCCCAGGCATATACCCCTCCATTATTGTTCTCTCCAAACTTTCGTGACGTTTCAAGTGACAAAAATATTTCAATTTTCTTTGTGCCAACCGTCTTCAATATTTAGCTCTTGAAGTGTGGATGCATTTGTTCTTTTCTTTATCCAAGATATTCTTAGAACTCGTCTATACCATTTATATTGCACTGTTCAGCTCTGTTTAGTAAGTGTCTAGGTCTCACAGGCGTATTTTGCAATGGGAAAGATGCATGCACTTTAAAATCTAATTTTTGTAGTTATAACTGTCCCACTCCACAATTTATTCATTTTTTTTAGTCTTTGAAGACCAATAGACATTCGTCTTTTAATTTCTTGAAAGATGCATCTCATCTCATCTCATCATGTTCCTCTTGCACCTTGCGGTGTCGAGGAGAAGTATAAACAGCGGGAGAGTGGCCGCTTATGGGCTTCATGTAACAATATTCCCATTGACTCTGTTATTCCCTGCGTCCATCGTTTACGTGGTCGGCCTCTTCCTCTGTTTCCCTCTGGTCTGTACATCATTGCTTGTTGTGGTATACTGTTAGCTGGTAACCTACTTGTATGGCCAAACCACTTGACTTGCTGCCTTCTAATAAAATCTAGTGCAGCTATAACCCCCACTTTAGTCCTGATTTCGTCATTTCTGATCTATCTCTTCTTGATACATTGAGTACTCTTCTCAGGAATCTCATTTCTGTTGTGATTTTTCTTTTCTCTTTTTTTCTGTCATTGTCCAGGTTTGGCATTGGTAACATAGAGTTGGTAGGAAGATTGTGTTGTAAAGTGCTTTCTTAGTAGTTATTGATACATGTTTGTTCTTTGGTATTGGTGCCATTTGTCCAATGCGTTGGTTTGCCTTATTGCATCTGTTTTCGATCTCGTCTTCTGATTTGCCATTTGATGATATTATACTTCCTAGGTACTTGAAACTCTTTACTTGTTTCAAGGGATGTTCGTTTATGAGAATCGTTTTTGCTTTTTCTTCTTTAGTTATAGTCAATATCTCAGTTTTATATGTGCTAATTTTCATGTTATGTTCCCTACACATTTCGTTTAGACTATTCATGTGGTCTTGTAATTCAGCTTCTGATTTTGTTATTAGTGCTTGGTCGTCCGCAAACAGGAGTTCTCTAATGGTTAGATTTGCAGATGGTTCTTCTTCTGTGTTCTCGTCATGCGGATGTTCTTGCGATCTCTGTTTGGCTGGTTTCTTTACATATGTTTTCTGTATATGTTATAAACAAGAGAGGGGACAGGGCACAACCTTGACGTACTCCGATCTTATGGTGAAGGGTTCTGAGTGTCCTCCAGTTGCTCTCACTATACATTCACTGTTGCTGTTGTCAGAGTCTCACCCGAGGATAGAACGCGTTGTCTGCACCAACGCCCGACAATGCAACGCCGAGATATTATAAGCCCTACAGTTATAATGCGGCGGCCTCGCTAGCGCCAGGCAGCCAGCGCTCGATAGTGTAGCGCTGGGCTATTATAAGCACTACAGGCGATAAGCGCTGAACGATGCTAAGCAGGCAGCTAGCACACAGCGTGAACCGTGAGGGTCAGCTGTATAAGCTTCTACATAGGTTCATTAGATGTGTACTCACTCCGTATTGTTTAAGGATTTCCCACAACTTGTTTCTATCTACTCTATCAAATGCCTTTTCTTGGTCGACAAAGCCTAAGTAAAGTGTTTCATTGAATTCGATTGATTTTTCAAAGCGTTGTCTAAGAGCAAAAATGGCATCTGTGCATCCTTTGTTTTTCCTAAATCCAAGTTGTGTTTCGCTTAGCTGGTGTTCTATAATAGTTCTTAATCTTTTTTCAAGAATTTAGCAAAATATTTTCCCAGTATGACTCAACAGTGAAATGCCTCTGTATTGTGTGCAGTCTCTGTGCTACCTTTGTTTTTTTCCAAATTGGGATAATTATTGCGTTTCCCCAGTCTCGTGGTGTCCGTTGTTCTACCCAAACGTGGTTGAATAGTCTATGTAGCCATGCTGTTCTTACGTCTCTTGCTGCTTTAATTGGTTAATTTGTTATTTCATCTTGTCCTTGTGATTTGTTCAATGGGGCTAATCTGATGGTTTCTATAATTTCTGCTTTCAGTATGTGTGGTTCCAATGCTTCGGTGGCATCTGTGTCGGTTTCTTGAAATCCTGTGGTATCTGATTGGATGTTGAGAAGTTGTTCGAAGTACTGTTTCCATCTTATTTGGATTTGTTTTAGTTCACTTATTGGTTCTCCATTTTCGTTGTTAATTATTTCAGTTGGGTCAAAGGGTTCTACTTTGGTTCTCATTGCACTTATCTTTTTATAGAAGTTTCTAGTTGCCTCCTTGTAGTTTTTATTTAGAGTTTCTCCATACTCCTCCCAGTCTTTTTGTTGTTCTCTCTTTACTATTATATTTACGTGCCTTCACGCTATTCTATATTCTATATAATCACGTTCCTGTTTGCTCTTCAACCACTTTTTATATTTTACCTTTTTGTCTTTTACAGCTTTCTTTACTTCTGCGTTCCACCAACTTGTTATTTTCTGTATCCGAATTTTGCGTTTTTTGTGTGGTTCCACATGTTATCTTTGCAGTATTTAAAATGCTTGATTTGAACATCTCCTATTCTTCTTCCACTGTCTTTCTTTCTATAGGTAATTTTACAAAGATTTCGGTTAGCTTTTTTTCATAATTTTCTCTCACTGCCTCGTCTTTGAGGTTTTTTAAGTTTATTTATTCGCATGGCATGTATTTTCCTGGTCTTCGCTTCCTTCTACTTATGATTCTTATTGTGGAAACGACTGCTTTGTGGTCTGTGTTTATACCTAAGTTGGGCACTCCCCTTGCATCTAATATATTTCTCGTTCTATTACTTCTTGTTAATATAAAATCAATTTGGCTTTTAGTATCAAGATCGTTCCATTTATACCTGGTGTAGATTTGTGAGTCTTTGTGTTTATAGGATGTATTTGTTATATAGAGGTCCTGTTGGCTGCATAGCTCTATCAGTCTACTTCCGTTATCATTTCTTACAGTGTTTTGGTCACCAAATGCTCCAAGATGTTTTTCTATGCCCGCTCTGTTGTGTCCTTGTCTTGCATTGAAGTCTCCCATAACTATGATGTTGTCCTGCTTATCTATTTCATTTAGCACGTCATGGATGTCTTCGTAGAATTCCTCGCATTCTTGCTCATTATTGTTTGTATTACATCGTGCGTATATTTGTACATATGTTGCAATTGTTTGATCTTTTATTCTCACTGTTAAGATTCTTTCTGATATATATTTTATTTCTAGTATTCCTCTTGCTAGCCGTGGTTCAATGACTATTCCCACACCGTGTCTTGCCCTTTCTTGCACTTCCACTCCAGAGTATACAAATGTGAAACTGTGGTGGATCTCCTTGCATCCTTCCCCCTTTATTTTGGTGTCCGCTATTCCCATTCAGTCAATTTTCATCTCTTCCATTGTTTCTATAGGTTCTTCTTCTTTACTATTAAAACCGCAGACTTTCATTATGCCTATTTTTTGAATCGCTGATCTATCTCGTAGTCCATTAACATTGCCGGGTCTATGTCCTTTACGGTCAGTCCGTTTATACTTCTTAGTTTTTCTACGAGCAGTATGAAGCAGGCGTGCTAGGCCAGTCGCAGGTTTAGGACACAAATCTGACCACAGGAAGTCCATCCCCTATGGCAAGCCATATCCCCGTTAGCCCATGACCTCACGGTCATGGTTTCCCACGTGGAGGTGGGGTTGACTTGTGTAGCCTGCGGGTCATCGGCAGGCTACTAATTTCCACTTTTCACCCCTCCTGGGAGAGGCTAACCGATCCTAACCCTGCTGGCTGCAAGGCCAGGCGCAGTCCACACCTTGCAGACCCTTGAAAGATGCATGCTCTTTAAAATCTAATTTTTGTAGTTATAACTGTCCAACTCCACAATTTATTCAGTTGTTTTAGTCTTTGATGACCAATAGACATTCATCTTTTAATTTCTGTTATTTTGTCACATTGTTGGTAATCAATGACCCAAGAATGGTGACACAATGAAAGAAATTACAAGACAAATGTTGATATAGTAATTATAATTAGATACGGTAGATGTATTGTACCACAGTTATGAGAATATTTATTATGCAAAGTTGTCCTTTCAAATTATTATTATTAATAGTATTATTATTATTATCATTATTATTATTATTATTATTATTATTATATTTAAGATGATGATGATAGTAGCTTTGTTCTCCACAGTATTCATTCATCTTCTTTTTCCTCTTAATTCACACTGAATAGCATCGGCGGTTATGCCTCGCCAGGCCCATTACTAGAAATGGCCATCATTATAATGTTATGTATAAATTACATTATCATTTTCCATAACCTGCTGCCACAGGAATGTAGTGTTTGGTGCTCCATCCGTCCAACATCACAGTTTCTGTGGCTATAACTGTTTCTAGCACAAATCGTTCTACTCATGAAACTCTTCTATGCCTTCATTTTTCTGCACCGTCGTGTTAGCTGTCGAAAGTCATTTTAATACTGTTTTCGAACACACATAGTTTATGTACTGTCACAGAACTAATTTTACCTGTTTACAAAATCTCTATGATCTGAGGTCGTATTTCACATTGCAAAGCTAGACAATTCGTTTTATCTGACTTCCAATTTGAGTTTATCTGTTTGTTGTCTGTGCGCCTTTGTTCCACTTGACATGTTTAATAGTGGTCTGCCTTTTAAATCACAATTTTTATTCTGTGACAAATGTACCGATCAGGATAACAAGTTCTAGTCCTTCTTCCATTCAAAACAGACCCACCTTTGTCATTGTGACAGTAAACTCTCGGTGTGAGCCCAGGTATGTTTTTATTCGATGCATTTGTTCAATCTTCAAGTCCCTAGAAACCTTAAACTCTTCATTAGGTTTTTATTTTGAGGAAGTTATGTGCCATTACCCTTCAGTCTTTTCTCTTAGTATACCATGCTCCGCTTGAAGTGGCTCACTAACCATCGCAAATTTACCAAACTATACCATGCTCCGCTTGAAGTGGCTCACTAACCATCGCAAATTTACCAAACTATACCGTGCTCCGCTTGAAGTGGCTCACTAACCATCGCAAATGTACCAAATTCCGCTACGAGTGGCTAAAGCAGGTGAAAAGCAATATGTCCAGAATAATTAAAATGTATGGATCAAATTCCAATCCAATATTTCTACTAGTCACAGCTGGTGATATATATGTCGAGATATAAGTTATTAGTAGATCTTCATAAATAAGTTTCATATGTGTATTATTAAATACGTAATGTGTATAACAATATGTATACTTAATACTTTACATTTAATATCACTAATTAATGTTCTTTTTTTTTAAAAAGCAGTCTGCACTGTATGGGTGACGCTACCAATATCACACCTGTGTCTCTCAATCAATCAATCATGTGCCTTGCCGGAAAACATGGGCGGTCATGACTCGCCATTTCACTCGATCACCAGTGTCGTGGATCAGCTCAGTGTTCCTGTCTCGTCCATGCCATGTAGCCAAGCCATCCAGGTATTTTCCTCTCGGTCTGCCTCTTGGTCTGTTTCCTTCGATCTTGCCAGTTGTCACCAAGTTCTCCAATCCATGTCTTCTCATAACATGTCCAAAAAATTTTGACTGTCTACGTCTAATTTCTCTAATCAGTTTACGATGTTCATTTGTCTCCTGTAGTACTTGGTCATTGGTTTTTCTGTCTGTCCATGGTATTCTTTGCATTTTCCTCAGAAACCACATTTCTGCAGCCATCAGATGTTTTTCAGCTTGACTGCTCATTGTCCAAGTTTCACATCCATACAAAAGAACAGGCTCTATGTATCCCCTCAACACTCCTTTTCTCTACTTCGCAGAAAATATTAAGGACGCATTGATAACTTGTTCATAAATGAACACACATGTTGAGTTGACGCTCATAGAAGAAGAGGTGCTAGATGAAGACGGCGCCTCACTGCAGGAAAAAGTGTACTTCGACTTGTATGAGCGTCAAACAATACATGTGTGTTTACTTATGAACTGTCTTGGTAACCTCAAAGGGTTCCCAAACTGAAATTTTTGACTTGGTCGACTTTGAAGCGCAGATAAATGGAACAGATCACCGCCCCGACAATGATTCGAACATACGACCACTGGGCCAGCAGGCAAGCTGGCATGTAGTCCATACACGAGCTACTACTTCTAATGCACTGGACTGATTTTTGCGTGTGTATAAGCTTTCCCTATTACCACTGTCCCTCTCCATCAGGCGAACCCACTCTGACTTCTGAGGTACTTGTAATTTACTTCCCCTTATCAGGAACGAGAAGTCAACATTTTAGTCCAACAGATCAGTGTACGATGTTGAACCCGTTGCTTCAGCATCAGTACACCGGAAGTTTAAGAGAATGTGCTATTATCCATTCGGAAATGATGACCTGAAGAGACACAATGTTAATACGCGAGCTGACAATCAAGAGCTACTTGTGTCAATGGTAAAACGGCAGGTCTAGGCATGAAACATTTCATAACACCCTCTCACATTTAATCCCCCCTAAAATGTAAAAGAGAATTGTAGGAGAACAGAGAAGAGGAAGGCAGATAAAATGCGAGACTGATGGCATTAAAGAATGGACACAGAGCACTGGGGAATTCTAAGTGGTGAATCTTTCATCATGACATCCCTTCGACCCACACCCGGTGTTACAGCATGAGAGAGAGAGAGAGAGAGAGAGAGAGAGAGAGAGAGAGAGAGAGAGAGAGAGAGAGAGAGAGAGAGAGAGAGAGAGAGAGAGAGAGAGAGAGAGAGAGAGAGAGAGAGAGAGAGAGATATGGAGGAACGGGAGACTTGGACAATGTATTTACAGTTATCATGATTTGAGATAAAATACTCTGAAAGTCTATGTTATAGACACACCATCGTCTAATCTCTGACGGAGCTAATATTACAACGCCACTTGTACTTCTCAGAAAATGTTATGGCACTCATTTTATGGTGCCCATGTCTTTCTAATATGGTCAAAAAACTAATTATAAATAAATAAGTAATGACCTTTCAATCGCATTGAAGCGCGTTGAATATATGATGCTAGACCCAGATGTTTATATACCGATCGGCTCTCGGCGGATCATGTGGTAAGTATCAGAATGGAGGCATCTAATTTTTAAGAAATTTCCTGGTACCTATTTTTGACTGGGTCAACATGGGCGCTCAGGTCAATTTTAAAATGCCGCCCCGACACGGATTCAATCACTTGACCACCAAGCCGACAGAGAAGCGTCTAGTCTCCACCCTACCGCAGCTGAAATTCGAATTATACCAGGTGAAATGCATTTTTTGAATTTTCCAAAAATTGACTAAAACCGATTCAGGCTAAAATTAGCATTAGGGAATGGTCTAGGCAGCAAAGGCGTGATACAGATCACATCACCCATGGAGTACCGGCTGGGATATAAAAGTATAGGGTTGTTGTTGTTTGTCCATCAAGAATGATGGTGACCATTCATTTCATCAAGTGGGGTTGAGAGTATGGAGCCATGAGTTCTAAGATGGCTGATCAGACCTATTTTGGCTCGAAATGTTCTTTGACAATGTGGGCAAAGATTGCTTGACGTTCCAGGAGGAGGATCTCCTGCAGAGGTTTTTCTGTCCAGCCTTTTTCTTCACAGCTCTTGTAGTCCTGACAGCTTCACAAGTGACTGCACCCTTGCGTAATGATGTACGCCACGAATTTCGGTCTTTGGCAGCAGTCTCCCAGGTTTCATGATGAATTCGAAAAGCTTTGGTGAAGCTGCTCTATTAGGACAGCCCACCTGCCCTGTATATCTCTGCTGGATGGAGCCAGGACCAGGCGCCTTACCGCTGGAAAATTGCTGGATTGCTTTGTTTACTTCCAATATGGTTGGCAGGTCATCAAGTGTATCATTAGTGGGAACTTGAGGAAGGCAGTTGATGGTTTCATCATCGAAGAAGGAAGTTGCATTTAAGATGTTGCTGAAATGCTATGCCTAAAGTTGAATCATTTCTTTCTTATCGGAAAATATAGGATTAGCACCATATATACAATACGTCTTTATGTTTTTATCTTACCTCATCATCATCATGTGCTATGTCGATAACCCTAGGCTGTGATGTTTCGCAATATCATGCTATCACCAGGGTCATAGATCATCTAAGTGTTCCTGTCTCGACCATGCCACGTGGCAAGCCATCCAGGTATGTACATCTCTACCTTCCCCTTGTTCTCTGTCCCTAACTCTTGTCAGTTGTCACCAAATTCTCAAATTTGTTTCTTCTCACAACGTGTCCAAAAAACTGTGACTGTCTATGTTTAATTTTTCTAATCAATTTACAGTTTTTATTTGATTCTTGTAGGACTTGGTCATTGGTTATTCTGTCTCTTCATGTCATTGGTTGCATTTTCCTCAGAAACCACATTTCCACATCCATTTGATGTTTTTCGGCTTGCCTGCTCGTAAGCGGACCATTTTACCCTTTATTTTAGTTGCATGTCCTTCACAGGTAGCAGTCAACCCCAGCATTTTGTCTGTTCGTGACGCCTGGGAAGGTTTTACATTCAGTAGTTTGCCATTGCTTTCTGGACGACCGGCACGTATACCTTTTTCCGAAAATTCATCACCGCTGTGTTTCGAACCCGGGTATTCGTGATTACGAATCGCGTTGGTAACACCCTTCGCCACGGAGCGTGACCATTTTACCTACTTCACTAAATACATCATTGTTGTATATCATCACTTAGCGCTTTGTCAATTAGAAGATATGAGTTCATCAGGTTATTTATCAGCAAGGGAACGGTGCATTTCTTATGCAGTCTGGTATTGGTTCTTGGGAGACCATATCTAGACGTGCGTCTGATAGAAAGTACCGTAGTATGCCAAGTGAGTCATACGACCTATGACCTTTGTAATAAAGGTAAACTCTAAAGGGAACGCACTCCAAGGAACTTGAATTAATCAGCAGAATATAATATTACTAGTGTACGGTTTGAGGAGGGGAATGTGTGTATGTGGTGTCAGAGGTGTATCGCGCTTAGCCAGCCTGTGCGCTGAAGGCGGGGTAAATGGTTTATTCCGCACATCGGCCAGATGAACTTAGACGTGGACGTCTCGCTCAGGAAGCAATGGCAAAATACTGACCGCCAAACTGCGTGGAAAATCAACTTGGGGTTGATCGCAAAGTCCTGTAATGGGCATGTGACATTTTAGATGTGCAAGGGAATTTTGGAGTTCTTTAAACACACACACCCACATATATACATTCACACATAAACAAACGCACACGCACACGCACAAGCACCCACACACAAGTCCTGTTGGGGAGACCTGCCGCAGGTATGTGGATAGTTACACCTATCACATTTCTAATGCATGCGCGAACAGCGGAATAAGTAATCGGTCTTTACCTCGGGTAGCGAACGACGAGTGCGGGTATCGAACCCTCATCCAATCGCCATCATGCCATTGTCAGCGTAACGTCCTGTATGAATCATCATCATCATCATCATTTGCCATGCCGATACACGTAAGCGGTCATGTTTGGCCACCCCACACGATTACCGGAGTCGTGGATCAGTTCTGTGTTCTTGTTTCGACCATACCATATGGACAAGCCATCCATCTATTCACATTTCAGCTTTCTCCTTGTTCTTTTCCCCTCAACCTTGCCAGTTGTCACCAAGTTCTCTAATTTATTTCTTTTTATAACGTGTCCAAAAAAGTGTAACTGTCTACGTCTAATTTCTCTAATCAGTTTACGGTTTAAACTTGTTTCTTGTAGTACTTGGTCATTGGTTTTTCTGTCTGCCCTTGGTATTTATTTGCACTTTCCTCAGAAACCACATTTTAACAGTAATCAGATGTTTTTCAGCTTGTCTGCTCATTGACTACGCTTCACATCCATAACAAAGTACAGGTTCTGTATAACACGTTAACACTCTTTTTCTGGTTGCAAATGACATCTTCTTATTGGTCAGTATGTTTTCCGTATTGTATAAAGCTGCCTTCGTCATGGCAATTCTTGTTCTAATCTCTTCAAAACATCTCTCATCAGATGTTATGACTGTTCCGAGATAACTGTACCGATTCACTTGCTTAAGAAAATTCCTATTTATTTCTATATTGGGGAGCGGCTGGTCGAGTGGCTTCGAGAGACCCGGGTTCGAATCCTCTGTAAGGTGTGGATATTTTTCTGTCGGGGGCAACAAGACAATCCTAATCTGCACAATTCGCGACGACTGCACTAGCCATGCGACCTTAATTCCTCAGCTCAGTACCCCCTGCCCTATACTGCAAGGTACTACAGGCAGTAGATGCCAGTTTGACTTGTATATTATATTGTGGTATTTCTTTCTTCCTAGTAACGACCATAATATGTGTCTTCTTACATTTACTTCTAACCCTAGTTGTTCACTGTGTGTAACAACCGCATCTACTAAATGTTGCAGATGCTGCTCATTGTCTGCAATAAGTATTGTGTCATCTGCATACGAAATGTTATTGATGCTACGAAACTACAGTGGTGATTTCTCTCGTATCTTCTAAACTTCTGAAGATGTTTTCACTGTTAAGGGAAAAACGATCTTGTGACATTACACATTGCGGTTGCACACCTCTCTTAATATGCTGGTATAGACACACTTCATTATCAATCTTTATGGCAGCTTGCTATTTTCAGTATATGTTGTTTTACAAGTCTAAGGTCTTTCCTTTCAATTTTTAGATCTGCAAGCATCTTCGTCATCGAAATCCTTTTGTGAAGTTAAGAAAGCAAAGATGTAGGTCAGGTCATGTTCTCAGCATGTACACAGCATCTATTGTACTCTTGCCTTCTACGGACCCACATTTTTCTTCTCTTAGTGTTTATAAAACGACATAAGTGGAAGATAGCAACAACAATAACAACAAACACGATAGAAAATGTCGATACTATGCTTACTGTAAATAAGGCTTCAGAAGTGCTATAAGAGCTGCAATTATTTAAATAAGCCAAAACAATAACAACAGTTTTCTTGCGCGTTCACATGTTGGTTTATTTCTGTCTTTGTCGATCTTAACCGGCTCACCGAACATGACCCTCTTTGGACAACAATCACCTTCAAATTAATATCCTGTTAACAGGATTATTAATCTGAGCCGGTAATGAACCCTAATATAACTTCTCTCTGAGGTTAAACGGGGTAAGGGTAATGGAATCGAATCTTAACCGGCTCTGTTAATACGGAGATAGTGAAACGCACAGTATCATAACTCCCCGACACACCAGTCGAAAGTTTGAAATCAGCTGTAGGCAATTTTGAAAACCGCTTTGCGTTGATTTCGAATGTGAAAGACGTCGGCCGTTCAGAAAGCAATGGCAAACTTCTGAACTAACAATGCCTAGTATTACTAGTAAGCAATGTCATGTAACGGATATACAACTAAGTTAACTTTCTCGACCTTGCCTATTAACTCTTTATCGTCTTTGATTGTGTGTGATAATTGTCATTAGAATAATATCCAATAATAAGTAAATAATGAAAAGGACCTTTATTCACGCCTTTAGAGGCACTGGGCAGATGGTGCTAGATCTATGTTTGTGTACATCAGTCGGCACTCGGTCGATGCCTTTGTCAATTTTACGCCGGGTGGCTTTACTTTCCGAGACATTTCCTGGTTCCCGTTTTAGGCTAGGTTGACCTGGGAGACAAGGCTAAATTTAATAATTCGCCTCAATATGAATTCGAACCCCTGATCACAGAGCCGACAAGCAAGTGTGCAAGCAACAATGACACAGTGGCTCCCAGCAGCATAGGAGATAACTATGTTAATGTATTCAGGCCGTCGTCACGTGTTGAATCAGAACGAATAAGACAGGATGGGTTGCACAACCACAAGAGGCAGTGTTGCAATAGGAATGAGACACAGTACAACATAAAACAGGGAAGGTACAGCACAATCGCACCAAAGAGCAGTACAATGACACGAAAGAGAAGTACAATGAAGGAAAGATCATTGCAATGGGAAGAATAAAAACGACCCCAGTAATTCAACAAGAATGGACACGTACAATAACATGAAGGAACAATACAATGACATTAGAGAACAGTATGTTGACAAGAAAAAGCAGCACAATAATGAAACAGAAGAATACAAGATCAAGTTAGAATAGCACAATGACAAGAAAGAGAAGCATAAGAATAAGTTAAAACAGTTCAATGACACGAAATAACAATACAAGAACAAGTGAGAACCGCAGAATGACACGAAAGAACAGTATGCTAACATGAAAGAACAGTACAATGGGAATGAAGGACAGTCAAATGGCACGAAGATAATAATAAGTTGGCTTAAAGTGGTGATGCAATGGTGATAGTGAATTTTTCTATGAGAAGTAGGGTCAGTGTGGCTACCAGAAGGAGTGATCCAATTAAAAAGAAGAGATAGTAAAATAAAATAACTGAACAGTATAACAATCAGTCATAATACATACACATCATAATTATTTATGATGAGATCGCTAAAAGTAAGGTAAATAGCATTGTAGTAGTCTGAACACGCTCAATAATGAGTTGGTAATATTAACAAGGGAATTACCTGAGAGAGATAGAGATAGATAGATAGATAGATAGAGAGAGAGAGAGAGAGAGAGAGAGAGAGAGAGAGAGAGAGAGAGAGAGAGAGAGAGAGAGAGAGAGAGAGAGGAGAGACAGATAGACAGACAGACAGAAATAGAAGATACAGAGATAGAGACACACAGATAGAGACAGAGAGACACAAAGAAAAAGTGCAGTTACAGTTTTGTATTTTGGTAATGTATTGAGGCGATACATGATAATAGACTGCAACAGCTGTCAAGATTTGTTAAAATGAGAAACGAGAAACAATACACTCATTCTCCTACCACAACAATACACGCTAGTCTATTCTCTTACCACAGGAATATATTAACAACAAACATAAAAACTGAACTGATAAGATAACCAAAGCTATTCGGCATAACTCTTTGAAGGCAACGAAAATAAATATTCAGAAGTCAAGATTGTGAGAAACAGACGAATAAAAAAAGCATAAAACGCTTTCTGTCTACACAAGAAGTCAACAAGTATATATAAGGTAATTGCCAGAAGTGTCAAAAACAAGCTTAATTGCTTTCACCACATACCGCGTCTATTGGTCCCCTAACAGAGCTAGTAGCGACACTTGTTGGATTTCGTCTCGAATTAATGAAGGCATCAAATCGGAACCAAATTGGCCGTCTCCAGGGAAATTCACCCATTTCGTTGCCCGGGCCATCAGTTTTGTGCGTCATCATTGAAGCCGATATAACATTTTCGGTGGCTAAAAGAAATATTTTGGCTGCTGAAGATGGCCCTTGAACATACTGTTGTCCGAGGAAGAACATATCTACTTCTGCTTGACGGATAGAAAGACGGCGGGAGCCTCGTTGATTTATCGATTATGCAAGCAATACAATGTATCAGCTAGTTTGTTCTCTTTATTTTGCAAACAGTGTAGCGTAAGTTCTGAGGAACTTTAGAGTGAATAAAGTGGATATTTATTCTACTGTTCAACAGAGAACTAGTAGTGTAGACTTTTATGAGGATAACACTTATGTATTGTCAGGGGAATCTGGACATTTTAGTTTGCCTTCTATAATTATGGTTTCATCTGGCTTGAAAATAGACTTGTATTTGATCGTTTCTATTAATTTAACCATCTCCTTTCGGCTCTATTCTAACCACTCACGCCACAAATAGCTCTCATATTAACTCATGGAAATAATGATTACGTTAACCCATTATGTCCCATTATAATAAGAAGAACAAGAAAGAAATTAAAAATGGAAATTGGTGAAGAGCAGTACTGATTTGTAGAAGGAAAGGGTACAAACAATGCAATATTCAAATCCCAATAATTCAAATCCCGAAACAACCACATAATCAAATGCAATATATGCATTACGGATACTAATAGAAAGACCAATAGAGACAGAGAAGGACATATTTTTGTGCTTCATAGATTATAGTAAGCCATTTGATAAAGTAAAACATGATGTACTGATTAAAATATTGGAATATATTAACATTTATGGGAAAGATTTAAGAATAATAAAGTCTGTATACTGGAACCAAGTAGCAGCCATTAAAATGGGAAATGAAGGTGTCTTATAGCCCATGCCTTGGGGAATGTTGATTATCATGTCTGTCTTATAACCCATGCTGTGTGGAATTGGTCATATTGTCTAGTTTATAGCCCATTTCATAAGGAATGTTGGTCACCATGTCTGTCTTATAACCCATGATGTGTGGAATTGGTCATATTGTCTAGTTTATAGCCCATTTCATAAGGAATGTTGGTCACCATGTCTGTCTTATAACCCATGCTGTGTGGAGCTGGTCATATTGTCTAGTTTATAGCCCATTTCATAAGGAATGTTGGTCACCATGTCTGTCTTATAATCCATGCTGTGTTGAGTTGGTCATATTATCTAGTTTATAGCCCATTTCATAAGGAATGTTGGTCATCATGTCTGTCTTATAACCCATGCTGTGTGGAATTGGTCATATTGTCTAGCTTATAGCACATTTCATAAGGAATGTTGGTCACCATGTCTGTCTTACAGCCCATTCTGTGCGGAATGTTGTCATTATATCTGTCCACAGCGTTCTGTTTTGTATCATCATCATCAAGTGCCGTGCCGACTGGCGTAGGCGTTAATTACTCTCCACAGATCTCTGTCTTTGGTTTTCTGGATCTACTCTACTGTTGATATTCCTCCATGCCACCGTCACAATCCATCCAGCAGCCTTTCTCGTGGTCTGCCTCTGCCTCTCTTCCCCTCGATCTTTCCAGTTGTCACGATGTTCTTCAGCGCCTCTCATCTCATCACATGATCAAAAAATGCTGTTTGTCTTTGTCTTATTGTTGTATATAATGGTCTATTTTCTGTTTTGTATACTGCCAATTTATTCTCATACAGATGCCCCCCCCCCCACCTCCACCCACAATCCTCGCGCCAGATACCAAGCTTTTAAACATTAATATATCGCACTGACCCTTTCTCTCGCTCTCTCTCTATCTCTCTCTATCTCTCTCTCTCTCTGTCTCCCTCTCATTCTGTCTCTCTCTGTCTCTCTCTGTCTCTCTCTGTCTCTCTATCTCTCTCTCTCTGTCTCTGTCTGTCTGTCTGTCTGTCTGTCTGTCTGTCTGTCTGTCTGTCTGTCTGTCTGTCTGTCTGTCTATCTGTCTGTCTGTCTCTCACTGTCTCTGTCTCTGTCTCTGTCTGTCTCTCTCTCTCTCTATCTCTCTCTCTCTCTCTCTCTCTCTCTGTTTTCTACTGCATCTCTACCCTTCTAGTTTTCCTGTTGTCACACCATACTTCATGATTCCTCCTCCTATAACATGCCCTAAGAATGTAGACTTTCCTCTTGTGATGAGAGTAGTCAGTTCTCTTTGAGTTAACTTCTTACATGGTATCTTCATTACGCTTTTTATATGTCAGTAGTGTCCTTGTCATTCTTCTTTAACACCACATCTCTGCGGCATCCATCTAATTTTTCATTAATTTGTTAATTGCCCATACGCATACGCTATAGAGTTATGAAATTAAATAAACGAGACAACTTAGTGACAGCTAGCAAGATTGAAAGGAAGAGAACAAAGGGAAAGGTATGACCACCTGGCATAATCGAGATTCTAACACAAAACGGACCCACGACTTTGGTGATCGCGTGAGATGTTCAGACCATGATAGTGTAGATATATTCCTCCAGATCCAGTACTTTCATGAGGTGGGTGTAGATATATTCCTCCAGATCCAGTACTTTCATGAGGTGCGTGTAGAGATATTCCTTCAGATCCAGTACTAAAGTACTTTCATGAGGTGGGTGTAGAAATATTCCTCCAGATCCAGTACTTTCATGAGGTGGGTGTAGAGATATTCCTCCAGATCCAGTACTAAAGTACTTTCATGAGGTGGGTGTAGATATTTTCCTCCAGATCCAGTACTTTCATGAGGTGGGTGTAGATATATTCCTCCAGATCCAGTACTTTCATGAGGTGCGTGTAGAGATATTCCTTCAGATCCAGTACTAAAGTACTTTCATGAGGTGGGTGTAGAAATATTCCTCCAGATCCAGTACTTTCATGAGGTGGGTGTAGAGATATTCCTCCAGATCCAGTACTAAAGTACTTTCATGAGGTGGGTGTAGATATAGTCCTCCAGATCCAGTACACTCATGAGGTGGGTGTAGATATATTACTCCAGATCCATTACTTTCATGAGGTGGGTGTAGATATATTCCTCCAGATCAAGTACTTTCATGATGTGGGTGTAGATATATTCCTCCAGATCCAGTACACTCATGAGGTGGGTGTAGATATATTCCTCCAGATCCAGTACTTTCATGAGGTGGGTGTAGATATATTCCTCCAGATCCAGTACTTTCATGAGGTGGGTGTAGATATAGTCCTCCAGATCCAGTACTTTCATGAGGTGGGTGTAGATATAGTCCTCCAGATCCAGAACACTCATGAGGTGGGTGTAGATATATTCCTCCAGATCCAGTACTTTCATGAGGTGGGTGTAGATATAGTCCTCCAAATCCAGTACACTCATGAGGTGGGTGTAGATATAGTCCTCCAGATCCAGTACACTCATGAGGTGGGTGTAGATATATTACTCCAGATCCATTACTTTCATGAGGTGGGTGTAGATATATTCCTCCAGATTCAGTACTTTCATGAGGTGAGTGTAGATATATTCCTCCAGATCCAGTACTTTCATGAGGTGGGTGTAGATATATTCCTCCAGATCCAGTACACTCATGAGGTGGGTGTAGATATATTCCTCCAGATCCAGTACTTTCATGAGGTGAGTGTAGATATATTCCTCCAGATCCAGTACTTTCATGAGGTGGGTGTAGATATATTACTCCAGATCTAGTACTTTCATGAGGTGTGTGTAGATATATTCCTCCAGATCCAGTACTTTCATGAGGTAGGTGTAGATATATTCCTCCAGATCCAGTACACTCATGAGGTGAGTGTAGATATATTCCTTCAGATACAGTACACTCATAACGTGGGTGTAGATATATTACTCCAGATCCAGTACTTTCATGAGGTGGGTGTAGATATATTACTCCAGATCCAGTACTGAAGTACTTTCATGAGGTGGGTGTAGATATATTCCTCCAGATCTAATACTGAAATACTTTCATGAGATGGGTGTAGATATATTTCTCTAGATCCAGTACTGATGTACTATATTCCTCGGGAACTGTGTTGCAGTTAAAGTATATAAAGCTTGTTGTGTTAGCACACTACTCTGTGGGTCTGAATCCTGGACCTTGTACTCAAGACAGGAAGGAAAGTTGAATTCCTTCCACGTGAGATGTCTGAGATGTATTCTGAGCATATCGTGGAAAGACCATATAACAAACAAACATGTGCTTGAAAGAGCGGAAATTACCGCAGTGCACTCCCTCCGCAAACAGAGACGCCTCCGATGGCATGGTCACGTATCTCGAATGGAGGATGAACGTATTCCCAAAGATCTCCTATACGGAAAACTAGCCACAGGGAAGAGGCCAACCGGAAGACCCCAAATGCGAAATAGGGATTTGTGCAAAAAAGATATGAAAACCCTTGGCATAGATCCAGACACGTGGGAAAGAGTTGCAACAAGACAGATGTTCATGGAGAAGAGATGTACGAAACGGACTGGTGCTCTTTGAGCGCAATCTGATCCAACAAACTGGGGATAGGAGGCACAGGCATAAAATTCAGTCACTTACTGCGAGACCAGCCTCGTCTTACAAATGCGGAAACTGTGACAGAGATTGTCACTCTCGCATTGGACTATACAGTCATCAGCGGCGCTGTCGGGTACTCCCCAGAGGCACAGCTCTATAGTCCTTCAGGACTGAAAGAGGCCTACTACTACTACGTTGCAGAGCTATTGTTCTCTCTCAAAACTGTGAAACAAAAAGGACGTGAGAGACAGGTGCTGAAGCTTTACATCTGCGGAGACGCATATACATTCCTTTGTCCTGGATTGTTTTTTTGTTTAAATTTTAACTCCTTGAGACCCAACCGATATTACATTAAAGAGCAATTCTAAGTCTCATCTCTAAGTATCTTTCTAAGTGATAGAAAGAATTACAGCAACAACTATCTTAGTTATCAATAATTCACACAAATAAGGAATTGAAAATCATACCGAAGATGTTTATTGTTAGACCACTTTTCATGACTTCATCTCAACAATGTGTATTTTATAAAACGTAAAGTGTTAATGATTACGTAAACCCCATTCTCCAGCTTGCCGTTAGGGTATGAAAAAGTAATGTTCTCGTGTATACTAGGCAGCGTTGTGGTGAGATTCGGTGACTAATTTCCTTCTTCTCTTAGATAACTTCAAGAAAATTCAGAAAAGCACGCCCTACTAAATTTAGTAGATTGTGTAGAGCCAGGAGGAGTTCAGCAGGACAATAACCATGTCCCCACAAGGGTTTGAACCCGGTGGACTGGCTTGAAAAGCAAATACAATAATATGTTTTTTCCCCATCTCGGTTCCTTATCAAACAAAGTATGTAAAGCATGCATACAGTATGACACTTCAAAGTCACATGACATGGATTATGATTTATAATGGTCTGGAGTCTCCCTGGAAACTCCGTTACGAAGTGGTCAACCCGAAGGTTGTGGGTTCGATTCCGGACCGCATCCTTCGGTTCACGAGTGCATTTTTTAGGAGACTCATGGGGGTCGTCGCTGAAGCTACGGAGTTCGTGCTTTGCGCGACGCTTTTCGCTCTGCGGAAAGAGACTGAGCCATATGGGATAAAACCCGTTGCAAAGAAGTCGACTCTATCGACTTTTTAGCGACTTATTTTTAAGCGACTTTATAACGGCCTAATAACTACCACTCTTAAGTGCATCGCAGCATGCTACGAGTTAACAAAAAATGCATTACTAAGGATTGGACAATTTATTTGTAGTTATTACAATGGTTACAAGAGTAATTGCATAAGCGTTAGAACGGTTAAAAGAGTAATGTCGTATGTATTATAACGGTTAAAAGAGTGATTGCAATTGTATTAGAACGGTTAAAAGAGTGATTACATATGTATTACAACGGTTAAAAGAGTGATTACATATGTATTACAACGGTTAAAAGAGTGATTACAAATGTATTACAACAGATAAAAGAGTATTTAATTGTGTATTAGAATGGTTAAAAGCGTAAGTGCATATGCATTATGACGGTTAAAAGAGTAATTCTACATGTATTACGGCGTTTAAAAGAGTAATTGCATATAAATTTACAGCGGATTATGGCGAAATTGCATCTGTATTACAACGGTTAAAAGAGTAATAGCAGATCATTACAACGGTTAAAAGATTTAATGATTGCATATCATCTGGTGTCAGACAGCTTATGTTACCGTAGATCAGTGATTCTCAACCTTTTTTGGTCCGTGCCCCCCTTCACCATATTTTCAGAACGTCATTCCCCTTTTTCGTATTTCCTACCTAAAAATCCCGCCCATGCCCCTACACAGTATACGTAATAATGGAAGCTAAATTTAATAGCACAAACTAAAACAAGTCTAGACGTCCACATAAAACATGATTTGTGGGTCTACTTACTTTATAAATTGAAGTTAGAAGAGTGAGACGTACAGAACCGTACAGTATTAAGGGAAAAACAATATCAAGTAATCGGTTCTTGTATTAGCGCGATCTTGAAATAATCTTAATTTCCCCCTGGAAACCCTAAAATTCCCCCCTGGGGGGAGGGGGGGGGGATTCCCCACAGGTTGAGAACCACTGCTGTAGATGATCAATCCATGGCTTTCACAAATGCATCTGACGACAAAACATGTATGACAATAAGAGGATTCTGAGACAGACTGCCAACCTGGGTAACTGCGGTAGCGCGGCGCTAGCATGTTAGCCTTCAGGTCTGGCGGTGATGTGTTCGGATCCCCCATAAAAGCAGGATTTTCTTAAAACTGGCTTATACTCCGAGGACGACCCAGCTTATAATATGTACTAGGACATGCCTTGGGAAGTACAGGTGACCTGTGTGATGTTCATTACACTACTCTCCGAGTGTTGACTGGCATGTCAGTATATGGATCTAGTGCGCCTGGAGCAGTGGAAAGGGGTCTTTACTGTTTTTGTTGTTTGATTTATCTATTAACCTTACAAGAGATTTTTCAGGACACTATCGGCGACTGTGATTTAGTGATTGTGATTTAGTGATTGTGATTTAGTGATTGTGATTTAGTGATTGTGATTTAGTGATTGTGATTTAGTGATTGTGATTTAGTGATTGTGATTTAGTGATTGTGATTTAGTGATTGTGATTTAGTGATTGTGATTTAGTGATTGTGATTTAGTGATTGTGATTTAGTGATTGTGAACTGAACTTCACAATCAAACATACCAGGTTCGATGCCATCTGCATGCGATTTGGAGGCATTTGGTTTTGTTTTGATTTTAACAATTGTTTAAGCAATTGTCGGCAGTTTAGAAGGCAAAAAACAGCCAATTAAATACAGAGGTTGATTGCGGTGTCATGCAAAGGGCACAGGGCAAACAGGACACTGCAGAACCACAGGCCCGTCTGCACAAAATAAAAGCTGTCCAAACAGACTAGTAACACCTCTCCCCCACCCCAACATACACTTACACCTGAACACGTACGGCAAATGAGCCATCTTGCTGGTGGCTTGAGAGATCAAATCCCCAGGTGAAGAAAGTGGATGACTTGACAACCCCGACTGACGACTGGACCAATGAGGCGATTCATCTCTTAGTGTAGACTGTTAAGTATGAAGAAAATAAGTTTTAAAAGTTAGCTGCTTATCCTTTAGAGAACGTCGCAGCCAACCCCGACATGTTTTGGCTGTTTGTGATTTTTTGGCAATTTTACGTTCAGCAGTTTGCCATTAGTAGGTCTCCCTGGTCATGGGTTAGCGACTTTCTCCGTAATCCCGTATATTTTCGTGAGTAATGTAACCTGCGCTAGAATCGGTAGCTGTTCTCGCCGAGTTGGTGACTTACGGGGTATGTGAGCCGGCCGCTCAGAAAGCAATCGCAAACTACTGGATGTAATCTTGCCAAGAAATCAACAAACAGCTGAAAGATGCTGATGTTGACAGCGATGTCCTGTAACGGATATGCGAAAAAAAAAAAAATTAGCTATTGGTTTCTGAACGACCGATATCCCTGCCATTTTATTAAAAAAAAAAAAAACCAACGCAAGGTGGTATGTTGCCAAATCGCTGCAGCTGTGTTTCGAACGCGGTATGCGGGATTACGAACTGCGTCCGTAGCCTTTCGCCACGGAGCCGGCGAGTATAAAGAAACTGCCCGTAAAAGCAGCAGGGGAATAAGAGCGATAGGCGTGGCAAGCTACAAGCTGGCGAAGAATGGGACTAAAGAGAACATTTACATTGAAAATAGCAGACTAGCTTCGGCAGATTTCTGTCTTAACTAGATCTATTAATTTAGTTAACTTCATCAGGAACAGTATCAGGGCGCTTCTGCGAGCGTACACAAGAAATGACGAGCTATGCTAAAGATGCCAGTTTTGTAGGTTCCTCTCTTAGAATTAATCCCATCATCATCAAACAAATGTAGCAACCCCATCATAAAAAACTACCCATGGAATCTCCGGGTTATGCTTTCTCTCAAGACCTTAACAAATCTCCGGCTATAACTATCGATAAAATACGACGTATTACTTCCCGGGCGACCGAGTGGCCCATCAAGATGAATGAGTGAGAGGAAAGATCCATAACCGTTGGGAGTGTGAAGAGAAGAGCCGCCAGCTCGTGCTGAAATGAAAACCGAAAGGAACTCATTCTTCTTCTGCTGGCAAGAAGACGGTTTGCGGGAGGGGGTGGGCGTGGAGATGACGATTATGAGCAATTTCAATGGTGAAATATGGATAGCTGTGTCCAGATTGGGTTGGAAAATATGTTTCCTTGCACAGATTGCTCTGACAAAGAAAAAGAAAAAAAAAACAGAAATCTCCGTGACATAACTCACCAGAAACATTATGCTATGTAATGAGAGGGAACGTTTTACACAAGTTGGTCGTTGTATTGTCAGATGAAACAACGGATTCAGTATTAGCTGATGAAGTGTATTCATTATAAGCACGAATACAATCGTCAAGCTTTTCAAGATACAGTTTTCTAGAAGTAAATCATATGCAGCGTGCACAGAGAAATGAAATGGTGGAATGGGCATAACATATGTAATGCCATGAGACAAAGCTACTAAAAGGTCATTAACATTTTAAACATATGCCTATTGTTTAACAGATTCAGTTCCAAACATACAGTAGGTATGGAACAAAACATGGTACACAATTAAATGAACAAGTATTATAGTGTAAATGTCCGTTCACTGAGCATTGAAACAGCTGAAGATACCTCGAAAGAAAACAAATAACACGATAATCGTTGTATGGCGATATACTGTCCTTCTGCCCAAATGGAAGATCACATCTGGCTATATATTATCCTTTGGCAATGAATCAGTTAAGGGGCCCACTTTATCAATGGTCCCAGGAGTCCACTTTATCAGGAGTCCCCGAGGCCCACTTGCCATTCGGCCAGCTGACACCCTGATCAGTCCGCCACTGGACACGTACAAAATAGTGACCACACCACGGGTACACAGTGTGTGCATGGTATCTGCAACATGAATACACAAACAACCTTACTCAACCGGTCGTCTGCTACCCTTATACCTTATTCATAAACGAGACAGCGAGATTAAATTTTTCTTCCCTTATTATTCAAGATAACCAAAGACATTAGCCTTATTTTCTCCCGCAGACCGTCTCGATGACAAAGTCTTAGTAGGAACCAGTAGGGAAAAATGAAATAAAAATCCCAGACTGAATAAAATAACGGCGAGAACGGAGATGACTTTTGTTGTCATAACACTAGCTATCTGCCATCAGAGGTCTATAGGCAGACAGCAATTTGGACATCAGCAAGCCAGAAATGACGCGCATTAGGTGAGCTATTTCGCCGATGTCTCTTGCCCGCTGGCTTCCGGAAATGCTTTATGAATAAACATGAATTGTAGCATCATCGGGGGCTTTGGTATAACCCCGTCACATCTGACATGATCTAGTTTCTTTAAAAGACTTCCCGTCCATCGCTTAAGATTTTATACCGATCGGGCTTGGATCGCAGAGTGCATCGGTTCCTGTTTTATCAGATTGAGGTGGATAGAATTCAGATCTGATTAAGATGTAAAAAAAAATGCGGAAAAAAAACAGGTTCCGGTCTCTTAATTAATTTTCACATGTGTTTAACAAGTGAAGAGTAGGAAAACACATATTGTTAACTAGCTTACCACTTTTGGTATCTATGTTGCATCGTAAATGTCTAAAATAGATGTCAGGAAGTGTAATGGGAAGTAAAGGGGATTTTAACCACACCGTCCATCAAGTGCCGATTGGAGTAACAATATGGGAATATCACCATACAATCAATAAGACAAATAGCATGAAAAAGAGATCATTTACTGCTTCTTCTTGTTCTTCTTCCTCCTCCTCCCCTTCCTCCTCCTCCTTCTTCGTCTTCTTCTTCTTCTTCTTCTTCTTCTTCTTCTTCTTCTTCTTCTTCTTCTTCTCTCAGGCTGTTCTTGATACCATCACTCTATCTTTTACGTGAACTTACCTTTGCTCTGTATCCATTATATTTTTTCAATGTGGCTCTTTGTGGCAGAGGGTACCACAGCATTCTTGTGAAGGGGCCAAACCAATTATTAACCTTCGTTAAAGCTAAATCTAGTATATGGGCTCCAGTCAATGAAATATTTACGAATACACAAAGAGTGTATGACACAATTGTAAAGGCTTCATGATGACATTTTGAGGATAAACGAAGTCCCTATATTCTAGACAAAAAGATAACCGATGAGTCATGTGACAACCGATGAATCATGTCCTTGTCCTACATAACGTGATAATCATCACCTCGTTCAGTGGCGATGAGCATGGCCGAATGGATAAACGCACTCTATTTTAAACTTCCGGTGTGCTGATGCCGAGGTAGCATGTTCAACCCCTACACCGGTCAGTTGGACTAAAGTGTTGATTTCTCGTCCTTGACTTTGGGGCGTTAATTACACGTACGAGGACAAGTCAATAAGTAAGTTACACAGTTCTGTGGGATAGCAGGTAAATGTAGTTGGCGTTTTCTACAGGTGTCATTAGGTGATAGCAGTATCGAACTTTATATTTCCGTTTGTCAGCTGGCGATAGGTGTCTCATGCGCATGCGCAGCGCATAAATAAAATGGCGACTGTACTTACGGAGTGTACAACCAAAGAGCAACGTGCTGTTGTGCGTTTCTTGTGGGCAAAAGGACTGCCTGCAAAGGACATTTATAAGGAAATTATTCCCTGTTTATGCTGATAAATGTTTGTCCCGTAAAGCGGTGCATAGCTGGGTAGAAAACATCCTTCTTCGCCTTGTGACTAAAAATTCAAGGTTAAGCCATCAGTAAGGAAGGTTATGCTGACAGTGTTCTGGGATTGTCAAGGAATGCTTTTAACCAGTTTCAAGAAGAAAGGTGGCAATGTGAATTCTGAACAGTACTGTGAAGTTCTATCGATGCTTCATGATGCAATTCGAAGAAAAAGTCCAGGTGTGCTGACTAGAGGAGTGTTGCTTCTTCATGACAATGCCAGACCACATACGGCTAGATTAACTCAGAAGAAAATTAACCAACTAAGGTGGGAAGTTCCGGAACATCCACTTAGCCCCGACTTAGCCCCACTGCGATTTCCACCTTTTTGGTCCACTGAAAACCCACCTTGGCGGGAGACATTTCGCGAATGACGCTGAAGTTGAATGTTAAGTGAAAACGTGGTTTAGAAAACAGAGCACGCAGTTCTATGCAGTCTGTTTGGGAGGACTAATAAAACGATGGGATAAGTGCATAAGTGTTGGTGGAAATTATGTTGAGAAATAAAGGGACAATGTATGTATAAAAATAAACTGGTTTCAAGCTGTTATCATATTTAGTTACTTTTCCTACCGCCATTTGTGACTGACTTATTGACTTCCCCGCGTACCTCAGAAGTCGGAGTGAGTTAGACTTATGGCGAGGGACACTGGTAATAGGAAAAGCTAATCCATGCGCAAAACTCAGTCTAGTGCACTAGAAGCTGTAGCAGGTGTATGGACTACGCTTGAGGTCAAAGCGAGCGAACGGAGAAATAAAACCTCGGTCAGTCAGATGAGACTGTGGGTTAATATATGGGTTGATATATGGGTTAAACATATGGGTTGATATATGGGTTGATATAAAGGTTAAACATATGGGTTGATATTTGGGTTGATGTAAAGGTTAAACATATGGGTTGATATATGGGTTAAATATGTGGGTTGATATATGGGTTAAACATATGGGTTCATATATATGGATTGATATATGGGTTGATATATGGGTTGATATATGGGTTGATATATGGGCTGATATATGGGTTGATATAAAGATTAAACATATGGGTTGATATATGGGTTGATATATGGGTTGATATATGGGTTGATATATGGGTTGATATATGGGTTGATATATGGGTTGATATATAGGTTGATATATGGGTTGATATATGGGTTGATATATGGGTTGATATATGGGTTGATATATGGGTTGATATATGGGTTAATATATGGGTTGATATATTTGTTGATACTTGTATATGGGCTTATATGGGTTGAGTACAGTCCCGCATTCTTCAACTGAACATGCATTCTACGTTGTGTTCTTCCTCTTTTTCGGTTTCCTGGTGAACCTATCTAATGGTGTGACAGAGAGTGACCAGAAGATCTGGCCGATATTCAGTACTACCAGGAAAGATCTGTCCGACACATAATCAGAGTGCAGCTGGTACCATTAGTATTTGAACCCTTCGCTGGTTGTTGAAGATGAGTCCGGAGAGCGAATGAGAATGTTCCGAGTACTGTGATGTCGATTCATGATTCAACTCATTTCTTCTGCAATGTTGAGATCTTTTGGAATAGATTTCTCTGTTCCGTCTTAAGTAAAATGATTGTTTACTACTCTTTTTTTTTACACGTATAACAAAAGGCATACATAAGCCGTTCAGATTATATAATGATCAACAAGCACCTGTCAAAGTAGTCAGTGAAACATCGAACTGGTTTGGAGTGCAACTGGCGTATGAAACGTCCGTAGTCGATCTCCATATTTTTTTTAACACATATGCAGAAAATGTAATGACTGTTTTTGCTTTTTTGTTCGCAAATCTTATTACAGGACATCGCTGTCAACACCAGCATTTTATCGCTGTTGTTGATTTCTTGGCAAGATTACGCCCAGTAGTTTGCCATTACTTTTTGAGCGGCCGGCTCACATATCCCACATATCTCACATAAGTAACGGGCTCGGCGAGAACCGCTACCGCTAGGTCAGTGAGACCGGCATGTAATGACTAATGTCACAAATAATAAGGCCAGAGACAATTGTGATCCATTTGGCCCCCAGATCTTAGATATGCAGATGACTCAGTTCTCCTCTCAAATAGCAATAAAGGATTAGAAGAGCTGAGCATGTCTGTGAAGCGACACAGTGAAAGTCTTTTCTGAACTTGGGCGAAACAAAACTAACTTCCACGGACAAAACCACATTCCAACCAAAAATCACAATTAAGGACGAATAGATTGACCATGTCTCAAACTTTGGATATCTTTGCTTTATTAAGAACAACAATGGGAACAGTTTCAAAGAAATTAGATGCAGGCTGGCCATAGCACTGTAGAGATTAGATAGTATTAAGTACCTATATATGGCACAACATCAGCAAACAAGTTAAATCATGGAGGACATACATCTTTCCTGTGACAACATATGGAAGTGTGTCATGGTCAATTTCGCAATTACCAAAGATAAAATTGGGGTGATGGTGGTGGTGGTGGTGGGGGGGGGGGGGGGGGGGGGGGTTGTTTGAGATCAAATGTTACATAAAAGTTCTTAGAACACCGAAGAAGAAATCAATCACTGGAATTCTATTAGCCCTGAACATCGAAGTTCTTATAACACCGTGGAAAAAAAACCATTGCTGAAATTCTTTTAGACCTGAACATCGAAGTTCTTAGAACACCGTGGAAAAAAAACCATTACTGAAATTCTTTTAGACCTGAACATCGAAGTTCTTAGAACACCGTGGAAGAAAACAATTACTGAAATTATATTAGCCCTGAACATCGAAGTTTTTAGAACACCGTGGAAAAAAAACCATTACTGAAATTCTGTTAGACCTGAACATCGAAGTTCTTAGAACACCGTGGAAGAAAACAATTACTGAAATTCTATTAGATCTGAACATCGAAGTTCTTAGAACACCGTGGAAGAAAACAATTACTGAAATTCTATTATATCTGAACATCGAAGTTCTTAGAACACCATGGAAGAAAACAATTACTGAAATCCTATTAGATCTGAACATCGAAGAAAACTGGCTCGTAAACAGTTTGGTCGGTCTCTGTGGCGAAGGCGTTACGGATGCGGTTGGTAAATTCCTCTCTGTTATAATTATACAGGTTTTTCACATAATCTGTCCATACATGTAGAATCTGATCTTTTTCTATTATGATTTTGCCATCTTTAGTTTTTAGACAGCCTGTTGATGTACTTGTTATTTTATTAGTAAGTTCCTGAATTCTTTTGTGCACTAATTTGGTATTTTGACTGTTGTGTGTGTTTTTTTTTCAATTTCTAAGCACTTTTCCTCAAGCCATGATTCTTTTGCCTTCCTACATAATATTCTGACTTGTCTGTGAATTTCTTCATATTTGGCAGGATTATTTTTGTTGAGTCTTCTTGTTTCCATTAGGTGTAAAATTTCTTCAGTCATCCATTTCTTACGACCCACCTTCTTTAATTTTGGAATAGTTGTTTCTGCAGCCAATCTGGTTGAATTCATTAACATTCCCCATTGATCACTCACATCCTGGAATAATATCTCTAGATCAGACAATATATCAAATCTGTTCTGTACTTCTATGTTGAATTTGTTTTGTATTTATTTGTCATTACTTAATGTACACAAATCATATTTAGTGTTTCCTGTTATAAACTTGACTTTCTTCAGCTTTATCCTCAATGTTCCTGTAAGTAGTCTATGGCCACTGCTTTTGCTACTGTTAGTGCGTTTCTAAATCTTCTGCTAATCAGAATGTAGTCAATCTGGTTTTTGATCCTGCTATCAAGACTCCTCCATGTCCATAATCTACGAGGGTGTTGCTTAAACCAGGTGTTTCCTACAATCATTTCCTGTTCCTTTGCCCACTCTACGAGTCTGTATCCTCTTTCATTTCTCTCTCCTAAACCATAGTCTCCTACTTTGTATCTATCACCTTGATTTCCTACTTTTGCATTGAAGTCTCCTATTATGATGTTTATTTCTGAATTTTTACATTTCTTTAAGGCAGACTCTATGTCATTATAAAATTCCTCTACACTATCTTCACTGGACTTTCCTGTTGGGGCATATACTTGAATAACATTTATGCTAAAAGGTCTGCCACTCAATTTAACCAGTAGACCTCTGCCCGACACGGCCCAATATCCTTGAACAGATGTTGATGTTTTCCGGTCCAAAATTATTGTCACTCCCCTTTGTCGATCTTCACCTCCAGAATAAATAATCTTAAAATCTTCATCTATCTTGATGCCTACTCCTGTCCATCTCGTTTCGCACATCCCTAAAATATTAATTCTTTCTCTTTGTATTTCTTGCTTTATGTTCTCTAATTTTCCGTCGTCGTTTAACGTCCTAACGTTCCATGTTGCTAATTTTAATGTCTCTCTCCTTGTCTTGCGATGATCAGTCATTAAGCGCATCATAATGTACCAGGCAATTTCAAAAAGGTAGTTTGCCGTTGCTTTCCTCTATGTTAGTGACAATACTGGCCGGATGACCGCAACCATTGTCTCTCAAAAGAGGTCCCCTGCTTGCCGTCTCGAAACTCGAGACCATAACCAACAAATATCTGTCGGCTGCCCTCAAAATTTCATCCACCACCTGCCTTCCGTGGCTTCTTTTGAACACTTCCAATAAACGAACACGAAATGACATCACATAATCCACAGGAAAACACTATCCACATGAAATCCACAGGAAATCCACAGGAAATTCACAGGAAAGCCACAGAAAAAACACTGAACAGCGTCTCCCCGAAGAACAACGCGTCATCTCGTCGCCATTGTACCTATAGCGATCTTCTAACAAATGTCCTCTACCTCAGCCTTAAAAGCTCTAACATTTCAGAACTAATTGCTTTCCTTTGAAATAAGTGCTGATTTGTGCGACTGTTCTTGCATACACATTTGAAAAAAGGAAGATTTTTGAAACTTTTAATCACACTTCTTTTTGCTGACTGACAGCAGCAAGACTAAATGTTAATACTATGATGAATAATGGTATCAGAGCTGGTAGCCGTCTCGGAACGTCCAGATCGTAGAAGATCATGCAGCTCTGTCTATTTACTTTCTGCAGCTTTAACTCTCTGAGCTCAGCGACTGACGGCGCTCTTGTCGACTGCACAACTTCCATACACAGCACACAAACATTTGTGAATGTTCACCAATTTATTTTCCCACAACCAGAAATTCTATTACAATTCGATGTTTCTAACGAAAGTTGCTCATCTCATCTCCTCTCATCATGTTCCTTTTGTACCTTGCGGTGTCGAGGTGAAGTGTAAACATCTTGAGAGTGCCCGATTATGGGCTTCATATATCGATATTCCCATGAACTCTGCTATTCCCTCCGTCCAACGGTTATGTGGTCGGCCTCTTCCTCTGTTTCCATCTGGTCTGTACATCATTGCTTGTTGTGGTATGCTGTTGACTGATAACCTACTTGCATGGCCAAAACATTTGACTTGCTGCTTTCTAAGAAAATCTAGTGCTGTTTAACCCCAACTTTAGTCCCGATTTCTTCATTTCGGATCTTATCTCTTCATGATACGTTGAGTATTCTTCTCAGGAGCCTCATTTCTGTTGTTGTGATTTTTCTTTTCTCTTTTGTCATTGTCCAGGTTTGGCATTGGTAGCATAGAGCTGGTAGGAAGATTGTGTTGTAAAGTGCTTTCTTAGTAGTTATTGATATATGTTTGTTCTTTAGTATTGGTGCCATTTGTCCAATGAGTTGATTTGCCTTATTGGACCTATTTTCAATCTCGTCTTCTGATCTGCCATTTGATGATATTATACTTCCTAGGTACTTGAACGATCTCTCTGGCCGAGGGGTTACACCACTTTCTCCGTAATCCCGTTTATCACGCAGAGTCTCGTAGCGGGCGAGAGCTGGAAGCGGTTCGACCCCCGCTGGTGACTTGTGGGATAACTGAGCCGGCCGCTCAGAAAGCAATGGCAAACTACTGAGCGTAATCTAGCCAAGAAATCGACAGACAGCTGAAAGATGCTGCTGTTGACAGCGATGTCCTGTAAAGGATATGCGAATTTTAAAAAAAAGGTACTTGAAACTCTTTACTTGTTTCAAGGGATGTTCGCTTAGGTGAATTGTTGTTTGTGCTAATTTTCATGTCATGTTCCCTACACATTTCGTTTAGACTATTCGTGTGGTCTTCTAATTCAGCTACATCGTGATGTCGACAGTTGTAGTCTAAAATACATTTTCTTTCACTAAAGAATATTCATAAATACGGAATAAAACTATCGCCACAGAGCAAAGAACAATTGCTGGTACAGACAGGGGGATATCATTCTGGCTGAGGAAAATACAGCCGCTGGCCTATACAGTCTCAGCTGCCTGTAGAGATATTGGATTATTTATTTTACCACCAATAGATACCCGCAATCTTCTACCTGACCAGCGATGAAACCCAGATGCCCTGATTTTTTTTTTTTTTTTTTTTTTTTTTTTTCTTTTTTTTTTTTTTTTTTTTCCCGCGTTTCCATCCTGTTTCAGGATATTGCGGTCAACACCAGCATCTTTCAGCTGTATGTTGATTCCTAGGCTAGATTACGCTCATCAGCACGCCACGACTTTCTGAGCGACCGGCTCCATACTCTCATAAGTCACTTTTGCGATTTGAACCACTGCTAATTCTCGTCGCGTCACGTGACGAGAGTATTCGGGGTTAGCGGAGAAAGCTGCTAACCCCTCGGCCATGGAGCCGGCTAGATGCCCTGATAGTAAAGGCAATATCCTAACCCCTCTGCCAGTCTTCATCAATTATTAATTCATTCCCTCATGAGTCAAACCCAATTGTCTTACGTCATGAAGACACTTGGAGACTGTTGAGACAGCATGGAATATCGAGTGTGTTGGAAATAGAAGTCCACAGTGAGAGGACATGCTGGCTTGTGTGACAGAGTGACTGGGAAAAAGATAGTGGTCAAATCTTTCAAGAACATATGGTTGTGGAGGAACATGGTCGGTTTTACCGCCTGGTGTCATACATGACGTTGATAACCATTCTCTTCCAACAAGTTTCATATACTGTGTAGTATTTTACACATCTCTTGAATCTAGTTTTCTTCAAAGAGGCAACAATGTAACACCTTTTCTATTCCTGATCTAGTGTTCGTTCCAAATATACTGACACACTGTCTAATTGCATCTTTCTCGACTACTTTGCTGGATTAACTCTTGTCCCAAGGCAATTGCCAGCGCTAATGATCTTGTACTTTATGATAATTACGCCTTGTAATGCATATTTCAGTAACAGCTGTGGCCCCGGAATACATAAATAGTTCCTGTCTAGACAAAGTGGGGATAATCGCATTGTCTTAACTCCCATAGAACGGAGCTTTTAAAGATGCCTAAACTACAGATCTAAATTTGCGCTGCGTCTGCTACCCACCTCATTCTTTCTCCATAAACATGAGCACGAACATTTCATCCCGTTTACATCTTCTTACTTGTCCCCTCTACATACCTTATCCCTATACATTTAAACTCGAATATTCGTTCAGTAAGTATACTCTCAATTTTCTTCCCTTACCAGCATTGACTGTTAAGGAAACAGGGTTTCAGATTACACTACAGGTTCCTGCATTAAGTGCAGCCTAAGAACCTTTCAGAAAGCAATTTTCTGGTCATCGCTGGTATCACAGCGAGCCGTCGTTGTTTGATCGATATGATAGTAATTGGAAGCACTTACAGTAGCCGCTTAGGATAAATCTGTCTATTGGCGACACAGACAATTCTGGCTCGTGTCATCTTCCCGGCAGCTTTAAAAACATTGTTGTAACGATACGCCTGCTGTTTTATGTTTTCAGGTATTACATTCGTCTGGTATGGTGAAAAAACTCGATATGAGAAGAATATCCCTTTCGATGCGCAAACAAATGATATGTATAAAAAGCACCTTCAGCGGTACATCAAATGAACTAGGCACCTTGACATAATTCCGCCGCAACTATGGTCATTTTAAGGACAGCTAGGATTCGTGGCTAAAGGCTTGCGAACGCGGTTCGTGAGCCGGGTATCAGGCGTTCCAAGCTCAGCTGCGACCGATTTGTGCAGCAGACCGTGTCGCGTTGTGTTATACCGTGCTGGTATGGAGGGGGGGGGGGGGGGCCGGTCGTTCAGAAAGCAACGGCAAACTACTGAACGCAACACTTGCCTATTACATCAAAAACAGCTGAAAAATGCCGGTGTTGACTGCAACGTGCCGTAAGGGATACGAAAATTAAAAAATAAAAACAAAAGAATTATAAAGCGGACCTTAATATGTGCATGTCCACTCGGAGCAGTGCCATATACACAACGGCGGATAAAAACGTATTTTAGGTATGTAAGGTAATAGTCCTTTTTTCTTACATGCCTAAGCTACTTTGGGCATAAGGAGATTGAGACATATTTGTATAGACTACATAGCACTAAATGGCTTATGTGGTCGATATCACACCGGAGACCTTGACTTCTCAAGACATATTAGGTAAGGAGATGAGGTCAATTTTAAAAATTGACACAGGCCTCATAAAAAAAAAGTAACTTGGTGAGTGAATTCCCTGCACAGGCATGGGAAAATCTAAACCAAGTGTTTTAGTTATTGATGGCATCATTTATTATTGCTCATGCACCAGAAGTTTGAGTACCCGTGAACGACGACTTGTGAATTGTTTCCATTATGCACACCAATATTTTAGAACTGATAACAATCATTACGATGGAAACAATACCTTTCTGCAAGCTGGAAAGCACACGCACCAATAACAAGGATTACACATGGTTTCTAAGGGAAATACACAGATAACCATGGGCGGACAGAAAGGTAGGAGATGCAGACCATCAAGAAGTTAATGAAGCCGCTAAACTTTTCAGAGTTCAGTGTAAACAGTCAAGATTTTCTGGAAATGTGTAACGATAAATAAACCTGACATCATAGTGACAACGGACCAGTTAACAGCAACAAAGTAAGAGGCAGACACAGAGCTAAATAGCTAGATGGCTTGATCATATGACATAATCTTAACAGTAACTGGCGCCCAATGCTAGACTCTTATCGCCTGGTAGTGCGAGTCATATAACGATTATTATAACAGTAATATGTAACGTCTCGCAATAGAAGTAGATAAACAGATTCCCAATGTTGTAAATGGTGGTCTGGTGATGATCCCTTTGTTAGTAAGTAAACTAAATTACTTCGTTTCACGCCATGTGACGTATTGGACGAACGATGCTCATCGTCATCATAATGTGTCATGCCGGTAAGCGTCGGCGATCATGTTTTGCCATGTACACGATCACCGGAGTCGTGGATCACCTCTGTGTTCTTGTCCTGACCGTGCCATGTGGTCAAGCCATACAGATATGTACTTCCCTGTCTTCCCCTTGTTCGTTCCCCCTCAGTCGTGCCAATTGTCTCGCAGTCCTCTAGTTTACTTCTTCTCATACCGTACCGAAAACAATTAGACTGTCTACATCTAATTTCTATAATTAGTTTGACATTTTTATTTGCCCCATATTAAAAAAAAAACATCACTTGTGTTGTGATGTGGTCAATACCATGCCGGTCGCCTTCTTTCTCATAAGATTGCAAGGCCCCAATTGTAAAACTTAAAACCTAGGTCATGTTTAAAAACAATACCCGGCTCTACGGGTATTTGAACATGTAATTACAAGCAGGTGTGGTCCCTCGGCACACTGGGTTGGAGATAGGTGACCATTAAATACATCAATCTCGAGGAAGTAGTTCTGCCACCCTTCGACTCAGCCAAACGGTAAAGCTATGTTGAATCATGTCTTCATGACGTCAAACTACGTTTCTCCGCAGACGTAACGTTCCAGTAACATACTTTGGTTATTTTTTTAGCTTGGTTAGGGAAAGGAGTATCCTGAAACACAACCACCGTGGAGATGACACTATTTTACTGGGAGAAATGTCTCATCAACCTTTCTTATATGCAGGCCTCTTTCAAGTCTCAAATTACCTGACCACAAACATTTGGTATTGATTAACATCTGAGTGACGTCATATTTCTAACGGATTCATCAATCATCTAACCAGCCAGCCTGTTAATCAATCAGTCAGCCAACTAACCAATCAACAAATCAACAAACTAATCAATAAACTTATGAAGCAATAAAAAACCAACCAATCATTAAACTCACCAACAAATCAATAAACCAACCAATTAACAAACCTACCAACCAGTCATTAAACTCACCAACCAATCAACAAATCAACCAACCAATCAACAAACCAACCAATCATTAAACTCACGAACCAATAAATCAACCAAGCAATCAACAATTCAACCAATCATTACACTCACCAATCAATCAACAAACCAACCAATCATTAAACTCACGAACCAATCAATTAGCCAGTCAATCAACAAACCAACCAATCGTTAAACTCACTAACCAATCAATAAACCAACCAATCAATCAACAAATTAACCAACCACCCAATCACTTAACCAACCAACCACACTCCAACCAACCAGCCAATCAACAAATCAACGAACCCGTCAACAAGTCAATCACTTTGTGTCTTCAAGGTAAGGTATGTGAAAAAAAGAAAGAAGGAGTGACTTTAATGAAGAGTACGCCGTACACACACAGATTTATGATAATCTAGGCGACAATGTAATATACAAGTAAATGGGAATATTCTTCATCAAGTGAGCAGGTACAATTATCTCGGAACAGTAATAACATCTGATGGGAGATGCCTTGAAGAGATTAGAACAAGAATCGCCATGGCAACAGTAGCCTTTAGCAAGATGAAAAACATACTGACCAATAAAAAGATGTCAATTGAAACGAGAAAAAGAGTGTTGAGATGCTACTTTGAACCTATACTTTTATATGGATGTGAAGCGTGGACAATGAGCAGTCAGGCTGAAAAACATCTGATGGCTGTAGAGATGTGGTTTCTGAGGAAAATGCAAAGAATACCATGGACAGCCAGAAAGACCAATGAACAAGTCCTTCAAGAAACAAATGAAGATCGTAAATTGATTAGAGAAATTAGACGTAGACAGTCAAAATTTTTTGGGCATGTTATGAGAAGAAATGGATTGGAGAATTTGGTGACAACTGGTAAGATCGAGGGGAACAGACCAAGGGGAAGACATAGAAGCAAGTACCTGGATGGCTTGGTCTTGTGGCATGGTCGAGACAGAAACACAGAGCTGATCCACGACTCTGGTGATCGAGTGAGATGGCAGAACATGACCGCCCACGTTTACCGGCATGGCACATGATGATGAGGCGACACTCCAGTTTTTGTGACTTGGGGATAGTAAACGCAGTTTCATAATCTGTACATATAAGTTTCGAGGTCAGCTACATTCAATTTTGAAACAAACAGCTTTCCGTTGATTTGGCAATGATATGAGCGTCAGCCATTAAAAAAGCAATGGCAAACTAGTGAACGTAAAATTGCCTAGAAAATCACAGTCAAAAATAATGTCGAGGTTGATTGAGATGTCCTGTAAATAGACAAGCGACTAACTAACCTGACCACACATTTGGCTCGAAATCGATGAAGTCAAAGTCCTCCCGACGACGAACAGTAAACGTGACCTAAGGGGTATCACCCATGTGTAACTAGATAACAGACAACAGACAGATAGGTGGTAGCCATTGCTCACGAGTAATGTCGTCTTTTTCATAGATTTGATATTGGTTCGTCTGGTCATTGTATCCGTGTTTGTTAGCCTTTCGCGGTCAACCACCTACTTCAGTCCTGAACAACGTACAGTAATAAATGTAAACAAATATGACAACAATCAACTGCTTTCCAAGAAAAAACTACAGAAATTTCACAAACCTATAGCTATGGGTTAAAAGGCCGTATTGCGAAAGAGGCCTAGCCACAATGATAAAACCCGGTGCAATAATTTCATCATTGCAACGACTTTTATCCATTATAGCTCGGTCCTCTTTCCTCAAGACGGCCTGCCGAAAGCGTCGCAATAAGCACGAATTCCGTAGCTCCAGCGAGGACCCCCGTAGATTCAGAGAAAATTGCGTTTGGTAACCGAACGACGTAGGACGGAATCGAACCCACAACCTTCGGAAGCAAGCGACGTAACTACTTGGCCACGGAGATTCCCATGTCACCAACGTTTTATTGGAGTCATTAACGTGGTAGTCTGAGTGCGACAGAGAAAGAAGAAGAGCAACGAGAAAAAAGATGAACTCATTGGACTGCTATTGTATACGTCAAGCAGATGTCAGAAAGAAAGAACCATTTCCAAAATCACCCACGTGCTAGGAGGACGTCTTGTCGAATTTTACCAGTACCAGATCGGTGCTGTCAGAAATCCACAGAGGAAGAAGGAAACGGGAGGGAAAACTTCCTAGAATCTCATTCAGATTTGTCTAAAGTTGGGCTTTGTCACGCGGGATTAATTAGTGTCTCAGCTTCTGTTCACACATTTTTGCTATCTGCCTTTCAGGAACGTTGGCCTGTGAGCAGATGGGAGTATGTTTCAGCATGAGTTTCTTGGATTTATTGAGAAGGTGCACGTCGGACTCTCAGTTTTGTTCACGTGTTGGTGAGCGGAAACTGGCCTCATTCACTCATCAAAATGCAAAGTCCTGTCACTCTGATCGGGTAGATGCGAAGACAAGTTAATGATATTCATGCGACATTCACGGGCTATCAAACCAGGCTCATAGATGGATGGCAAACATTAAATCTGCTTCTTCCACTGCTACTTAATGACCTATTTTAAAGATTTATCATCATCATCATCATCATCCTTGTTGTCTTCACCTTCATCATCGCTTTCATTACAGTCATCGGCGGTCAGCATGGCTCAGTAAATAAGAGCCCTTGTTATTAAACATCCGGTGTGCTGATGCCGAAGTAGAGGGTTCAAAACCTATACTGGTCAGTTGGAATAAAGTGTTGGCTTCTCGTCCTTGACTTGGGAACGTAAATTAGAAGAAGCTGGAGTGGGTTCGCCTGATGACGAGGGACACTGGTAATAGGGTAAGCTCATTTGCACTCAGAAAATCAGTCAGGTGCACTAGAAGTAGTATCACGTGTATGGAGTACGCTTGAGTTCAAAACGAGTGAACGAGCGCCAAAAAAAAAATTTACAGTCATCAATATTATCGTTATCATTATCGTCATCAGCACCACGTCCAACATTACCATCATCATCACAGTCTTCATAACTTTACTGTCTGTCTGGAACATGCCATCACAACCATAGCTTCCATATCCCCAGTGCTAAGATACGTCAGTCGAATGTTCTTTATGTGATGGTGTCAAACCGAGTTCACAATAAAACCATATAACTAACTATATGGATGAACTTCTACACACGACAAGCCACTGGATGATGATGATGGTATGTGTTTATTTATAGCAATGTTGCTTCACTTAGCGCTTTGCCTGCATAACACTAGACACCGCTCACTTTTAATCTTTCTCGTACAAGCGAAATGATAGCTTTTGTTACGTAACAATAGAGTTTTTATACCCATCTTACGCCAGATTTGTTTAAGATCTGTTTCACGTTATGTACGTGTGTACCGGGAGACGCCCTGGCTGTGTACAAGAAGGTCTCTGAGTACACACGTACATAACTTACAGGTCGGTCACAGTTACCATGAAGACACACATTGTGAGTACAGTACACCATAGCAAATTAACAACATCATCCTAACAATAATAATTTTCTTCTTCTTCTTCTTCTTCTTCTTCTTCTTCTTCTTCTTCTTCTTCTTCTTCTTCTTCTTCTTCTTCTTCTTCTTCTTCGTTTATTTGTTTTGGGCGTGGCTGCATTACGCGTGTTTACATCAAAACTGCGATGTGTGCGTTATCTGGCCGACACATCCGACTTCTTCGGTCACTTGTTGACCTGGGTAGCCTCCCCAACCATTACAAGGATGCATTTTGTAAAGTGGCATTTTATCTAGACTAAACTACATTAGTATCTCAGTTTAATATGTCTAGGTATGCCTGAAAAAAAAAAAACATTTTGTTTTAATCTAATGAATGATTTAATTGTCTTTTATATATATGTGTGATGACAGGAAAAAACAGTTGATAGGATTCTTGAGTGAAGAGGTAGGAGTCTAGCAGACAAAGGTGTGCAATGGGCTTGCAGACACATCAGGCACATGTACATGAGTCTGTACATGAGGCAGGGGGTATATGAAGCAGGGGGGTATATGAGGCAGGAGGGTACTTGAGGCAGGAGCGTACATGTGGCAGGAGAACTGGACAGGGATCAGACAACTTTTCGGCGAGCCAGAGGACGAGAGTGACGTTCTGGAAAGGACCTGTTATATGATGCTTGCTTGCTTGTGTTCGTTGGCTTGAGCTCCAACGCAAAGTCCTGTATGTCGGATGAAGGCATCCTGTTGTCTAACATCAGCGTGATGTCATACAGGACCTGAGGTTTGCGTGAGTATCCGTTCAACTATGTCTGGCTTATTGGTGCGCAGACTGGTGGTTCCTCGCCGTACAGGCAGACACTCTCCGACTTCGGAGGAATCGGCGCTGATGTGTTGATAGGACCGGCTGTGGCATAGCTCTCACTTACTAACACTGCACTGCCGTCGGCAAATCTCCTGGGGTTAGTGGAACAGGCAGGTCCCTCCACCAACCATGTCAAGGTAGAAACACAATAGTGCGCATCTCTGCAGTAGCTGTATTTTTACTGAATCTGTAACGGCTTAGAGTCGACCCAGACTAGTAACTTGGATAACGTTTCAGAAACGTCTGGACATTGTCTTCACAAGAAATGTCCAGAGACAGGGAATTGTGCACCCCGCTTCATTATGTCATTTTAAATTTTAATGGGATATTCTGTTCCACCCTTCTGGACTATAATTTGAGTAAACAATGTTTATTGTTGTCTCAAATATTAGATTTGTTGTTTGTTTATTCATGTATGCCGAGCAAATATGACACCTATATTACGTTCTCTACCTTCTTAAGAACAAGTAAAGAGGCATAGTCCAGAATGTTGTTAACAGAATGTTATTAACATCCAACACACGAAAACTATGATAATTAGCAGTGGAATGGAAAGGTCATCAATGAACATCACAGTAAACGGGAAGATATTAGAACAAGTAACAAGTTTCTCCTATCTTGGATATGTAATAATGGATGATGGCAGAAGTGAAATAAAAATCAAAAAGAGTACAGGAATGGCAAAAAATGCTTTCAGCAGCATGCAATCAGTATTAACATCTAGAGAGATTAACAACAATTGTCAAATTATATATATATATATATATATATATATATATATATATATATATATATATATATATATATATATATATATGGGTATGGGGTGTCAGGCATTGGTAGTACCTTTGGTAAGGATGGCTGTCACTCCCTTTTCAAGGGACCATCCCCACTGGTCCAAGCCTGACATCCAGCTCATGCCTGTGGCTCCTAGTAGCTGTCAGCATTCGACAGCGCCCCCCCCCCGGGGGGGGGGGGGCAACAGCTGTGACAGTCTGGCTAACCAGGCGTGGGTAGCCGATTTGGTGTCAAACTGATTGGTGAATTAGAGTATTCAAAACAATGTTTTCCCGTGATGAATTTGAATAACGAAGACACAAACAATAGATTGCACAATTTATTGTCTGGCATATTTCGCTGCATCTCGTCAGGTACATACTGCAGAAATCACACAACTTACGTGAATTAATTAGATAAATCCTTCAAACTGAAATATACACATATTCGCACAGTAATGTCGATTGTCTACCACGGTAATTTTAAACTGACTAACATGTCTTTCTGCTTACACAAGGACGGCTTACGAAGGTTGATTAGTATAGCTTCAGCAAACTTTAACAATCGACTACTTTGTGTGTTGAACAACACACGGAAGGCACTGTCTCTTTCAACCACGTGACCACTCTCGAGCACATGTCTCCCGACCGATGAAGCCAGACTTTTCCGGTGTGTCGGCCTGCCTAGGATACCATCTTCTGTGTGTAGTATCTTGTCCAACCAATTCGGAATATGTTCCGAAACCCTGCAATGTAACTGTCGCTCAGTTCTGCCTATGTAGATGGCCTCGCATCTGCATGTAAATTGGTAAATACAATTTGATTTGGCGTACAAAGCTACAGGTTCTTTTACTGCTGGGACTGGGATCGGTGTGTTTCTGTACCTGATGACTAGAGCTGCAGCACAGAATGTTCGCTCGACTGCTGTGGTGAGCCGGTCCCGCAGACGTTGCATTACGTCATCTCCTCGGAAGGTTAGCTGGATGAATACTTTGAGTTTAGGGACTGTAGTTACTTCTGATTTCGGTTTGGGCTGTTGGCAGTGGCGCTTTATAAATCCTGTGGAGTACCCATTCAGGTTTAAGGCATTCTTCAGAGTTTTAAATTCCTCTGTCAGTGTGTCCTGGGTGCATATCTTCCTAGCACGGTCAAACAGGGTCCGTACTAAGCCCCGTTTGTACTGGACAGGTGCGAAGCTCTGAAAATTTAAGTATTGGCCAGTCCATGTTTCTTTGCGGTACACCGATCTTTGAATTGTGCCATCTGCTCTACGTCTCATTAGGATATCTAGAAACGGCAACGCTTCGTTGTGTTCGTGTTCCATAGGATAAAGAGATGTTTATATGTGTCTCGTTCATTGTGGCCTGGAACGACGTTGCTTGTAGCTCGTCTGTGGTGATAATTAGTATATCGTCCACGTAACGACAGTAAAAGGCCAAGTTATTGATTTCTGAGGATCTCTTTTCTTCTAAGTGTGCCATGAAGATGTCCGCTAGAATAGGTCCAAGTGGGCTCCCCATAGCCACTCCGTCAATTTGGCGATATGACTTGTTTAGAAAGTTGAATTGTATGTTGGCAGTACATAATTTTAATAGCCTCTCTAGAATAGCTGATGGTATGCCTAGTTGTAGTTGTTTGTCTCTAATGCGTTCGCTTATTATATTCACGGTCTCATCTAATGGAACTTTGGTGAATAAAGAGGCAATATGCATGCATGCCATGTGTTTGTTGTTTATGTCCATAGTATCCAATAATTACACCAGTTCGAATGTATCCCTGAGTGTTCTTGGATCGAAGGACTGTCGTACTGGCTTTAAAATTTCAGCTAGCCATCTCGCCATTCGGTGTTGTGCGGAGTTAACCATTGTGCGAACATGTATATATTTCAGTTTGAAGGATTTATCTAATTAATTCACGTAAGTTGTGTGATTTCTGCAGTATGTACCTGACGAGATGCAGCGAAATATGCCAGGCAATAAATCGTGCAATCTATTGTTTGTATCTTCGTTATTCGAATTATAGTATGCCTACCCAGCATGTGAAGACAAGATTCGGCAGACTGCGCGGAAGAAATAATTCCTGAGTCAACGGGTAAGACCGCGTTTACCTGCAAAGCGTTGTTGAACGTAATGAGCACAGCAAAGCACGTAGAGCGCCCTGGTCATCCACTGCACCTGTATTCGTCTCCAGTCGTCTTGACTTGTCTTGCCACTGGACTCAGATGGACTCAGTCAAGAGTGTGAGGTCGACGAATTGCCCTTCCTCACTTTAATCCAATTCATCGCGCAATTCATTCTTCATCCAACGTCATACATTTCCAGCCAAAGTAGGCCTTATCAGCCATCTTAGAACTCACGGCTCGATACTTCAAACCCACTGGATGAAATGAATGGTCATTATCTTTCTTGATGGACTGGACATACAACATTATATATATATATATATATATATATATATATATATATATATATATATATATATATATATATATATATATATATATATATATATATATATATATATATATATAAGACGAATAGAGGCCCTGGAGATGTGGATATACAGACGAATATGTCGTATTTCATGGAGAAAAAAAAAATCAAATACAGAGGTTCTAAGACAAGCTGGGAATGAAAAGAGAGGTGATGAAAGAAATAAAAAAAGAGGCAAATGAAATATTTTGGCTACGTTAAAAGACATAATACTCATATAAAAACCACATTGGAGGGCAAGGTTGAGGGCAAGCGAGCAAGAGGCAGATGTCACAAAATAAAACCTTGCGTGTATCCAGTTGATTATTATAGAGGCTTTCTGATATAACGGACTATCTGCCAGCGACAACTATTTTTATAACAGAGAAAAACAAATCGGATGTCAAAATCCCAGGACAATATTTGTAGCTGAACGTTTACATCTGGTGGACAGAATGGGAACATTCGGTGGTGAGTGAGGAAAATCCCGGCATCGCTTTGACAGTTTGTCAACATTCGAGTACAGATGGAACCCGTCGGATCCTGGTTGCAATCGGATGTCAGCCATCACATGTCGGGCAAAATTAACAGTTGCAGATGTGTAGGGAAAGTGAGTGCGCTGAATCATACATCGCTTTGACAGTTCATAAACAAGTTGGATTGAGAGCGGAAGTACTCAGCTCGGAAGACAACAGTCCATCTGTCAATTTATAGTTTCCGGACAGCAAAAAGATTGGCAGCTTGTTGGGAAAAACTGTTGTTGGGATCATACAGTAACTCGTTAGTTTGTTGGGGGAGTCAAAACACCTGATGACAACTTTGACAGTGACTAAGCCAGGGAAAATCGATTCTTGACAATGGATGATATGCCCAAATAACACCAGCAGGACATCAACCATGTCACGTGACCAATTTTAGAGGTTTGCCAGAAAACCATGATTGGAGAGGAGAGTTGAACGAAAACCTTGGATTTTAGAAGACGTGCTTCGGCACTGTGGTTCTGATGGGAAAATGTCTACCGTGTGCGAATTGAGTTAATTTAATTTTACACGTGCCTGTCATGGCAAGAGTGGATGTAATTGGATCTAACTGCAGTGTTGCCTAAGGTAGAACCGATTATAATTAGTTCTAATTAATATAGGCTGTAGCCTTGTTAAAACTAAAGTGTGATGATTAGCACTGTTAATGGACTACTAGCTAGAGTAGGGAAGTGATACTTGGCTCTGTTAGTTGAAAGTAGATTAGTGAAGTGTTGATAAGCTTTACTAGTTGAGAATTGAGTAATGAGGGATAATTTGGATCTTCCCGTAGGTGTCCCTGGTGGGCGGGGGTTCCGCATTCTGTTTGCTGATTTTTTTTTCTTGTCTTGGCCTGATGATAACCTATGTGGTCAGTTCATCTGTCCCTGACAGAGTTCACTAGTATTTTCTGAGCGAGGCCGATGGCCCACGATCATCTAATAGAGATCAGTGACGGGAGGCTATCACCGGTTATATGATTTATGTTACAGGTTCCCTCTGGTTGGAATGAAGAACACGAAACCAAGAGAAAATCCGATCCCGGATAAAGTTTGGCGCAGGAAGATTGGCCAGCAACTTTACAACAGAGATTATGCTAGAGGAAGATGATCAACATTGCTCAGTGGAGCTGAATGGTATATGTATCCTACAGGATAAATACCGAATGAGTTTAGGTCATACCAGTTTTAACACACCAGTAGTGATGGATATTCAGTTCACTTATGACTAGAACAAAAATAAAGGACTCTGTTGGAGTATAGACAATAACTGTTTAATAGTGAGAACTAGAGAACATTTATCAAGAGACAAAAAGTCTTGTTCATAGGACAGTGTTCCATGTTTGTTTCACTGCGCCGGAATTATGAAGCCGGAGTTTATATAAACTATTAGGAACAGTTGCGTTAGGAACAATAATAGTTTTTTCCACGGATTATATATTACATGGGATTCAGATCTCATGGTCATCAGAGTTCCTGGAGGAGGACATGTCTGGAGAGAAGGACACGACTTCGGTGAGGTCCCCTGTGATGAGTCTTGTGATGTCGTGTGATCCTTGCCATGATGTGTACACTATGATCCTGAACTTTGAGGGCTGACACATACATTTATGTTATAATACACGACACACATTTTCTTCGCATACACGTCTCATATACGTTACACTTTTCTGTTAATAAATTAATCTTTATTAATTTTTGGAAGCAAGAGTTGTTGAGTATATTGCGTTGGGGAATTATGAGAGGGGGCAAAGTACGACAGTGAGAGAGTGATAGGAAAAGGTGTCCACGGGCTGATGGAGTGTGTTAGACGGAAGCTGGTGGATTCTCCAGGATATTGATAAGAAAAAAAAAATATTATAATGTGGGTGTTGACTCTCTTCACTCCAAGGACGACACTTTAAAGGAGGACACGACAGCAGACAACGATACAAGTGGGAAGATAACATCAATAGATGGATGAACATCAATCTGACAGAATGTACAGTCAGGGCGAGAGCAGACAGTGTTGGAGATCCATCGCAGCCAACTTTCTTTGTGGAGACGGCACCTGATTGATTGACCTTCTTTACAGAAAGGATTGTGTTGTACTATTTAAAGTGAGAAATTAAAATGCGGCGTTGCCGTAAAGCTGTAAACGTACAATGAAATCAGCGAATACGAGAACTGAAATTGGTAAGCTTTACAAGAACACAATCACAATGGGCAAAATGGACGTTGCGGATAAAGTCTTCGTCAGCACACAAACAATAATCAGACATTAATATAACTATATACAACAGTTACTTAGCCGATAGAGAGCAAACATCAGTAACGTCGTGTAACTAGAATTGGACGAACAGTTAAAATACAGCTCCTCATGAGGTGTAATTAATACTATAATCCTGCAATTTCTAAGGTAATAATTACAGATTTAAATTACGTAACTTACAATTATTAGTATTTTACTTTACAAAAGTGATTCCTTTTGAGATTTTTGTTATTGTGATGCTTTAGCCAGCTTACCAGTTCTATATGTTTGTCTGAAATTTGTTTTCCTGATAGCCAGAGAAATGTTTTATGTAGACCAAAGTATTACAATTAAAGCAGTCAAAAATTTTGTAAACGGAGGACGGGAATAGAGGATAGCCTTCTGGTAGATAAAGGAAGACCTGGGTTAGAGTAGTACTTTGGCATGCACGAATTTGATAATTAGAGGAGTACTTTGTGGCACATACATGAATGTGATAATTAGAGTATTAATTTATGGCATGTCAAGAAATGCCACCATCAGATTATTAATTTACGTTATTTAAAGCAGGGGCGAGGAAGATCGGCCCGCGGGCCGTATAAGGTCGGTGAAATCATTTGGCCTGGCCCTACCAATGCAGCGTGCGTTCTATAAACGTTAAATAATCAACGATGAATGTCTAACTTTCAGCAGGCATGCACTCAAATATGCATTTGTGTTCGGAACAACTTACCGCTACGAGCATTTCTTTTCAAACTTTACAATCGCAAAGAGTCGACTGCGCTAAAGACTGACTGATGCAAACCTGGAAAAACAGTTGCGAGAAGCAACACCATCAAAATCCGCTAACATCACATGCCTCCACCAAAGTGAAGTAGTTCCAACCATCACATTTCTGGTGAATTAAGTGTTTGACCAACTATGCCAGGCTTATTATTAAGTTGATAATTGTGTATGGCTAATGATGTTATAAATATCCAAATTTTCTTTGGCAGAAAAAGGTTTCTCCTCCTCTGACCTAAAGGAGGGTTTGAATTAAGTATTAATGTTTAGAATGTAAATAATAGTCATTATTATAATTTTAATTTGCGACTCTTAAAGGAAGATCAGAATTAAAGTTTTACGTTTTGACATTTTTAGGAAGGTCAGAATTAGAATATTGCTTTGTGGCACAAAATATAACATCAAGGTTTGGCTATTACCTTTATGGATATTTGAAGGTCAAGAGTAGAGTATTATACTTTACCAATTTAAATCAAGGTATGAAGTAGGGTATTACATTATGGCAAGTAAAAGAAAATCGAAAGTACGGTATCACATTATAGCACGAATCAAAGGCCAGAAATAGAGTATTACATAATGCCAACCTTTGCAGCTACAGAAGTAAAATACAGGGGAAAATATTAACACAACAAATGTGGCAGAATAAAATCTTCCTTGGCTGCATTCTTGGCTCACCAGTTAAATATAGCTCATATATGCCCAGTACGACTAAATCACAACAGAACATAAGCACGGCTATTCAGAAAAGCCGACCATTTTCTCAAGCATTCATGAATACAAGTGCATTCACCTCCAGAATATAACAAGCATAAAGCAGAACGGGCGTCGCTGGGTGTGGAAATTAGCAAGCAATACTAGTCGATAATAAGTAATCGCCTTGTCCGCTATCTTGTCCTAGCTATGATCACGGGGCCCGCTTGGAAAGGCAAACGTCGTAGAGATGAGTCTGTAGGGAAATGAACGGGTCGAGTCGGGCATGATGCTATTAAATGAGAAAATCTTCACACCCCACACAGACCTGGGAGTTCTGAAGGTTCACTGTATCCATAAGAGTAATTTACAAGGAGGGTCTACAGAGATTTGTACTCCGGGTATTTTCCTCCTGCCATTTTTGCTGGTCGAAGAAGAAAGTTGATTTGATTATTTATGACCAAGATAGTGATAGTTCCAGCCAAAGATGAGGACACATTGATTGTGGGGCTAGAAAATACATCATCACACACGACAACTTTGCTTAGATATTTCAGACTGCACATTTTCCAGAAGTACGTTTGTCGTTCTCTATTTTCATTTCTTGCGTCACTGATACCGTCTGCACTGACAAATTTGGTAAATTAGCGCGGTTTTATCTGCTGCTCCTCTGGTACATTGTGGATTACGGGTTTTTAAGGGAGATTTATTACATTTCTAGCCCACGTCTGTAAAAGTATATGTCGTAAATATTCTATTTGAATACAACATAATATCACGACGCGGTGTAAGATGTAAGACGCATTCAGCAAGCTAGTTACACAAAGATATACTTTTCCCCACTAAGTCAGTTCTATTTCTGTACTACGACAACTATGACAATTGCTAATCAGCAAGAGACTTGCGTGATTGCATTGTTGGGATATATTTTGCATTGGTGCGTTAAAACGTTTGTAAATATTCAAAACAATTTTTTCCCGTAGTGAACTTAAATTGTTGTGTTGAGTTGAGCTAATAACCGATATCACTGCATTCAGGACCAGGGGCGTCACTAGGGGGGTGCGGGGGACACCATCAAGGGGTGACACCAAAATAAAAAAATTGAAAATTTGAGAAAGCAGACATAGATCTGTCTAGTCGGGTTTCATAACCGTTCATTGTTAATTTTAGAAATTTTAATGTTAAATAACAAAAATTTAACTTTGTCCGAGTTTGTCGAAGTTCTTTATTTATGTTTTACCTGAAGTATTGAAGTTATATTGTTCAATTTGTTTTCTTTCTTATGTCCTTATTAACTTTTTGACTTATTTTACAAACATTACTATATGCGATTATATATGGTACAGGAACACTCGGAAGAAGACCATGGTGAAAGTCTAGAGGGGTGACACCAAGAGTTTACCGCACTGGGTGACACCAACCCCAGTGACGCCACTGTTCAGGACATACCCATGTGCGCTCCGTCCCCTCGTTCAACAGCCAGCGAAGGTACATACTATTACTCGCTCTCACCGCTATCTGATTGAAAGTTTTGAGATTCTTCCAGAACCCCGGCCGATCCACTGCAATATCATTCTTTCCACATACGGGTTTTCAGTCTGTTCCCCAGCCTTCTCTACCTTGTCCTACAGTCTCTCGACCACTTCTCCCTTGTCCATAGGTAATCTACTACCAAGAGGTACATTCCCTACCGTCTATCATCCTGTTCATTAGCCGGCACTCCCGCATGGCCAGGGAATTTGAATAACGAAGACACAAACACATACCACACCATTTATTGCTGGCATATTTCACTGCATCTCGCCAGGTACATATTACATAAATCACACAACATAAACTAAAGCTATTAGATAAATCATTGAAGCTACCGCGGTAGACAATTTAAATTACTGTGTGAATATGTATGTTGTATATTTCAGCCTGAGGGATTTAATTACTATAGTTTATGTTGTATGATTTCTGCAGTATATACCTGGCGAGATGCAGAGAAATATGCCAGTCAATAAATCGTGCAATCTATTTTGGTGTCTTCATTTCTTAAATTTATAAATATATTTTGAATCTTGTATATTATAAGGTCGAATTATTGTTGTACAGGTTAAAGAATTTCGATAAGCCATTTCACCATACGGTGTTTGGCAGTTTCACCACAACTAAGAACTGTTTTATCTATGATTAACTGCTCAACACTGGATGGCGACATGGCTTGCCGAAATTCTGAAACCAGTGCCACAATCATTCCACCCCATAATACTCAAAGATAAATGAGCATTGGCGAAGATACAATATAGGTCAAGGAATTAGTAGGAATGAAGGTAACTGAAAACTGCGACTGAAGGCAGCAGTTAATATTCTTTCATTAACCATGTTTTCAGAAAATTAAAATATATATATGTTGAGTGAGATTTGGTGCATATCCTTTACAATAAGTAGCAGTCAACCCAGCAATTTTGGGATGTTTGTGATCTCTTGGCAAGTTTACGTTCAGTACTGAAGAAAATGATTATATTTTATCGATGACATCTTACTTTATTTATTTTTTTTAAAAAAAAATATGATTACGAATTCACATATTTTCGTATGCATTTTCATGTATAAAATGTAAGTGTTACATTCACCCCCCCCCCCCCCCCTTTCCCCCCCCCCCCAAAAAAAAATAATAAGAAAATAGTGAACCAAGATTAAATACTGACTTTCGTCAAGATCAGAACATCAAAGAAAATAGTGAACCAAGATTAAATACTGACTTTTGTCAAGATCAGAACATCAAAGAAAATAGTGAACCAAGAATAAATACTGACTTTCGTCAGGATCTGAACATCAAAAAAAATAGTGAACCAAGATTAAATACTGACTTTCGTCAAGATCAGAACATCAAAGAAAATAGTGAACCAAGATTAAATACTGACTTTCGTCAAGATCAGAACGTCAAAGAAAATAGTCAACCAAGATTAAATACTGACTTTCGTCAAGATCAGAACATCAAAGAAAATAGTGAACCAAGATTAAATACTGACTTTCGTCAAGATCAGAACGTCAAAGAAAATAGTCAACTAAGATTAAATACTGACTTCCGTCAAGATCAGAACATCAAAGAACATTGCCTCATAAACAGTATTAGTGGAGGTCAGCATGGCTGAATGGAAAAGAGCGCTCGCTCTTAAACTTCCGGTGTGATGATGCACCGGTCGGATGGACTAAAATGTTGACTTCTCTTCCTTGAATTGGGGATGTAAATTACAAATACCCCAGAAGGCGGAGTGACTTCGTCTGATGGCGAGGGACACTGGTAAGAGGGAAAGCTCATTCACACGCAAAAATCAGTCCAGTGTACTAGAAGTAGGAGCACATGCATGGCCTACGCTTGAGTTCAAAGCGAGGGAACCAGACAATAAAAAATGACAGTATGAGCGGTAGAATTGTTTAGAGAGAAACGTAATGCAGGATATAGTTCCTGGGCGGTGAGGTAGGAGTCGAGCAACACCACGGTAGCTACAAGGCATTAAAAGACATCATTGACATGAACATGCGTGAAGCAGGGAAAATGTCGAAATTATTGTTTTAATGGCTGGGATAAGAGTGAGATTTTCATGGAAACAACTTGCAACCTGTGCTGATGTTAATACGTATGTATATCATTTTATGACGGACAAAGACAAAACGTTATCAACTGTGGGTTTAAAACATAGATATCATCATGTGTTAATATTCTATATTGAGTCCTTGGTCGAAGTAGTAGCTCTCTATAACTAACCTGTTTACGTTGTCCTTCCATCATCAGTATCTCTACTTCCATGTTTTTCCCCCCAGCTGGATTCTCGCTAGTCTTCACATCTTCGTAGTCTCGCATACGTTCGACATTTCTTCTGTTTTCACACTCTTTCCCCAGTAATGTGTCAAAGCTATACATTTTAAAAATTACAACAGTTTGTTTCTTAGGGAAACCCGGCAACGATAATAATATTACTTATCAAATGATTCTGTATTGCCATTCTTTAACTTGTAAATGTTGCATCAAACATTCAGCCTTCACAACAAAAACAAATTAATAAGTTGTGGTATTATCAAATAGTGTTACTGGCCTTTTTTCAGAAGTGAGGTGAGAATATAAATGTTGATTCGCAGTGAGCAGTCTGTTGATCCTCCGAGATGCTATCGGACAAAAGCGATCGGATGAATACTGCTCCATCGTCGCAATCACTACGATCACTATGTGTCATGACCAAGTGGTCATGGTTGACGATTTCACACGATAAAAAGAGTGTCGGATCAGGTCTATGTCCTTGTCCCGGTTATGCCATGTGGCCTCCAGGTATTTATCTCTACTTCCCTTGCTCTTTGCCCACAATGATAATACCAGACAACGTGCAGCTCGAATAAGGTATAAACAACCTGTATAAGAATTCTACAGCACGTGCCTTATAGTGCTGACAGAACGGAATGATGTTCACCAGATTCATTCACTAACAGACCACCTTGCCGGTAAACGTTGTGTGGATGAAGCAAACATGGAATGTGAGGTGCGAATGTGTATTACATAGAAGAGCATGTACTGCGTGTTTAGAAGCACAAAATCTGAGACGGGATTAGTGTGGAGCTGTTGGCGGAGATTATCTTGAAAAATACAAATAAAATGTAAATGAAATAGTGTTTATGTTCTTATCTCACTTATTATATTGTTTAAAACATCATTTGGCACCTTATTTACTCACTTTTTCTCACTGATTGCATGTTCGCTCTCCACAACAAGCACCCAGTTGTAGTCTATTTTCGTTCTAGAGCCTTCCTCAACGACAAAAACCACTGGATAGTTAGTTTAAGGACAATCAGCCGACAAATGTAAGAGCATGATCGAGACACCGAATTTACGAAGCGGCACTCACAATCTCAAGAATCCGATTCAATGTCACAGGCAAAGACTTGTGTCCGGCTGTAGAGAAGTATTCAATGGTCTGGTTGGGAGAGAAGTGCCAGATTCTGGCAGGGGTCATACACAGATGGCGCTGTCACCATTGCCTTTAGATATTACTGCGTATTGGTCAGCGGAGCTCCACACTGTAATGTTTCATTTAAACACGGATCATGCCTGACAACATATGAATGATTTGAAATATGTCTGACAGAAAGAAGATTACTGCTTTTGTCCTCTGTATCTTGAATAGTTGCTGATAGTTTCATCCTCAATAATAGTTTCGTATTCCGGAAAGAAATTGTTTTTTTTTTTTTCAACAGTATGATATTTCTGTTTGCACATTCGATGCACATCGTTTGAATGAAAATGTGCAATGAAAATGTCTAGATACAATATTTTCATTGACACCACTCCTATCTAGCATCTCTATTAACTTTGGCAATTAATTTCACGTTTTTCTCGTCATGTTATTGCGTCAATAATGGTCATATCCCCAGTCTTCGCCGCTCACGAAGGACATCTTTCACCGTTTGTCGTCTCATGCAGGCATTTTCTATTGAACCCATGGTATTTGTTTCTGCATTGGCCTGTTCTTGGGCTAAAATATGTCACATGATATCCTCATTGCTATAAGTAATGCTTATATCGATTCAGTATGCATAATTCCTAATGCAAAAACAAGCAGCGGTTTGGGGCACCTAAACTACTTGCTTAGAAAGACAATAGTTCGGGTTCAAACCTCCTAAGCGATGAGATTCTGTCCTCCATGTACGGCTCTCGGATCAATCCAGACTGCTATAATTTGCATCTAATAATCTTCAGAACATTCTTAACATTTACACATAGTAAAAAACATTACAACACTTGTTTGTTGGATATATTAAAAACTAATCCTACGGTTCCCTGTGCAGGTCGATATGCCACTAATAAGCGTAGATGCATCTTCAACGGTTTACTGACATGCGAAATACATGGGAATTAACAAATAGAGAAAGTCTCCTTTGCTATAAATAGTTTCGGAGAGATGACTTGAATTTAAGTTGAGCTGAGTTAAGTTTTAGTTGAGTCAAGCACCGACATTACAGCACTCGGGGCATTCTCACACGCGCCGCGTCCTCGTCTTCAATAGCCATCGAAGAGTCCAAATACTACTGGCATCATTTGCAGTCTGATTATGTGTCTGACTGACTTTTCCTCTGAGTACCGAGTTTCAGCCAGATCCCGTGGTAACTCCCGGTAAGTGTTGGAAGTATATTAATACATAGCTTCTTAATTCTTAAATCTAAACATGACAACAACAACAACAACAACAACAACAACAACAAGAACAAACAAACAAACAAACAACACCATCATCATCATCATGTGCCATACCGATAATTGTGGACAATTATGATTTTCCATCTTACACGATATCCATTATATTCTTAACTGTAACGAAAATAATGACATCATAATTGTGTAGTTGTTATGTCATCTGACATTACTAAGCCCAGACAATGCCAGTGTAATGTGGCTTTAATTGCCAGTTGCCAGCGAAATTGATTGGCTGACTGACTGACTGAATGACTGACTGATTGATTGATTGATTGATTGACTGACTGACTGACTGGCTGGCTGACTGACTGACTGGCTGGCTGGCTGGCTGGCTGGCTGACTGACTGACTGACTGACTCGCTCGCTCGCTCGCTCGCTCACTCACTCACTCACTCACTCACTCACTCACTCTCTCACTCACTCACTCACTCACTCATTGTAAATGACTGACTGACTAACTAAAACAACTAGTTAACTAACTAACTAACTAAGTAACTAACTAACTAACTAACTAAATGGCTGACTGACTGACTAACTAAAACAACTAGTTAACTAACTAACTAACTAACTAACTAACTAAATGGCTGACTGACTGACTAACTAAAACAACTAGTTAACTAACTAACTAACTAACTAACTAACTAACTAAATGGCTGACTGACTGACTGACTGATTCACTCACTCACCGACTGACTGACTGACTATTTAGCTAGCTAACTAACTAACAGTCCAGACAATGCCAGTGTAATGTGGCTTTAATTGCTAGTTGCCAGCGAAATTGATTGGCTGACTGACTGACTGAATGACTGATTGATTGATTGATTGATTGATTGATTGACTGACTGACTGGCTGGCTGGCTGGCTGGCTGGCTGACTGACTGACTCGCTCGCTCGCTCGCTCGCTCACTCACTCACTCACTCACTCACTCACTCATTGTAAATGACTGACTGACTAACTAAAACAACTTGTTAACTAACTAACTAACTAACTAACTAACTAACTAAATGGCTGACTGACTGACTGACTCACTCACTCACTCACTGACTGGACTGACTGACTGACTGACTGACTGACTATTTAGCTAGCTAACTAACTAACTATTTAACTAGTTTTGGGGAAACATGTAATCGTGAAAAAAGACATAAAACAAATTCCCAAGTATTGAACGCTGTAGATGTTATACAATTATGGATCAAATCACATACAATAAAAGAAATGATACTTACTGACCATATCAACAAAAGAGATGAAACAGAAATACTGACTTTGTGGCAAAATATTAGGCAATACAAGTAAAGATGTATTGAAAAATAAATAACTCAGCACAACATCAAAAAATATACATGTTTCCCCACTTCATTAAAGTATCGAATGAATGAAAGAGGGGAGTGTATGATCGTGTTGGCCAATGTCTGTCCCAGGCACTTGAAGAAAAGAATAAATAAAGACATTAAGAAAGCAAGAAGAAGGAGAAGGAGAAGAAGAAGACGACGACGAAGAAGAAGGAGAAGCATAAGAAGAAGAAGAAGAAGAAGAAGAAGAAGAAGAAGAAGAAGAAGAAGAAGAAGAAGAAGAAGAAGAAGAAGAAGAATTGGATTAACAAATTAATTTGAAAGAAAGAACAAAACAGACCTGATATCAATGAAAGGCCTACCAAACATAAAAGATGAATACGAAGATATATATATATATATATATATATATATATATATAATATATATATATATATTATATATATATATATATATATATATATATATATATATATATATATATATAAATTAACTGTTATGACGGTTATGGTTAATATAACATTAAATGTTGGTTATATGTAATAACATTAAAAAGGTGGTTAAATATAAAATAACATAAAATGACAGTTATATCGAATAAAATATTAAACCGCATTATATCTTCCTGGACAAGAAGCTGGTAATTGACACAGGCGCCAGATATGAAAGCAGATCGCGAATTGCTCCAACATACCAAGTAGGGACATTGCATCTTCTTCTCTATTTAAATGCTTCCTTTTGGAGCCAGCAATCGAGCCTAATTCTCGCATATTCACACGCCGGGCTAAGTTAAATCGCATCTTCTCATTTTAGCGTTTTACAAAACAGGCCTTTGGCACGGACTGAGTCTCAAAAACTGTCATGGAGGTTAACACAGGGCTCTTGCATTTTGAAGGACGTGAAGTTAATGAAAGGTTAAGTTTTTGTTGTTTTCTGTCACCAGAAGCATGTCAGGTTAAGAGCACGGAGGGAGCACTGAATATCTCGCATTTTACAAGTAGTCTTGCCTTTCTATCACATCTAATTACACCGTAGAATAACGCATAAACGATGATTCATTCACATTCACTGTACAGATCCACTAGCTAATAGAGATATGCTGGCGAGAAGCACAAGTCCAGCATGATTTCAAAGATTCAAGTATAAATAAATAAATTACACACACACACACACACACACACACACACACACACACACACACTTAGAAGAGTTCTAAGGACACCGGTTTGATAGACCAGGACTTTTGTTTTGGCAGTAGGCTTCCTGTTCTCTCAGACTCATTTTCTTAACCTGTTCATTGTTCCTGCTGCATTACCAATCCTGATGTGATATCCTGATCAATGGATAATTTGCTACTTACCTCTGATCCTAGATATGTAAACTGATCTGCTATCTCCATATAATGTTGCATGTTCTTCTGCAGGACCTTGCGATTAACCCAAGATTGGGCTGCGCCCACCGAAACCGACACACCACATTGTGCCAACGGTTCCGGGCGGAAGAGCGCAATTGTGAAGATAAAAAGCCTTAACCTGGTATGGGAAAATGCGACCTAAAGACTAAATGTCGTGGCAGGGCAGACCTGGCCCGAAGCCTTGGTTGACAACTGGTCTAGGATCGAAGCTTCTACAGGCGGACAGTTAGAGCATTGTTTTGCTGATCTGGCAGCTTCTGCAGCTTGTCTTGTTCTAGATGTATTAGTGTTACCTTTCTTCTGGAGTGAACTAGGCAGGCCAAGAGAGGGATCATGTTACATGGGCAAATCATAGTCTCTATAATTGAGCCCTGGGTTTGTTTGTACCACGGAGAGGTATAACTCTATCCCTGGCCTTAACCGCTATGGATTGTAGTTGTGGTTTCTTTTGATGTTGTTGTTCAACACAATATAACAAACTATCATCTGTCAAGACGGCAAAGTGCAAGAGAGATGTGGTAGAGGTTCAAAGGTAACACAGTTGGTAGTGCTCTTGCATACCGAGACGGCGGTCGGAATTCAATCCCAGCAGAGGAAAAATCATGTATTTCCAATTGTCAGAGCCTAGCTACGCAGCAACATCGTTACGGCACCCGGCGGACAAGAGTTGTCGGCTGGCGAGATTCTTACCTGACACGCGACCAGCGCTGACGACAGACGCACGCAAAGCCACGTGACCCCACGAGAGGCAGTGGGACAGTGTGCGTGATAGCTCAGACCAAGCTGGGACAGGACTCTGAACGGACGTGTGTGACGAGAGCAAGGCGTTTGTGTGAATCTCCGTGGTTGTAAGCTGAACGACTGATATCTTGAGCTACAGACCTATGAGCTGTAATGTGGTTGTGAGTTATATGTTGTACATTGCTGTAATTATCGTTATGTATTTAATGTGGCAATAAATCCATAGAACTTGTGTTGCTGTGTCTTACGTCGAATCACGTTATACTGTACTGTCTCACATGTGTTAGCCAACGAGCCTAATAGAAGATCCTGACATGTGTGGACGTGGGTTGCTCGTCTTTATTTAAGAACCTAATATATTTAGACGTGTGTTGTTCGTCTTTGTTATTTAAAACTATAATTCTTGTACTTGTAAAATTTGTCAAGGTTATAGTGATGTACATGTGATCGGAAAAGTCTCAGTGTGATCCATTACTACATTGTCTAAATATGTTTAAGATCATTAGTAAATGTACAGTACATATTGTTTGATCCTGTAAACGTGTTAAACATTTGTGATTTGTGAAAATTGTCACCGTTTGACCTTGTCAACATTGTGATTTTGCCGCCATTTTGACCTTGTCGCCATCTTGTAAACTTGATGTCTTTGTCCTTACTGAATGTCATCTTGATGTAAGTGATGTGTCATCAATGTTATTGAGTGTTCAAATACAGATAGATTGTTTTTGTGTATTGAGTTTGTGGAACGCAAAGAGTTTTGGAAAGAGTGTAACTTCTGTTGAAAGAAACACTGTTGACGACAAATTTACGACATACAATTATACTCAACGCCATCCAAACCTAATCAACACTTAGTGACTTACAGGCACACACCAACAAACACACGCTAACTTATTTCTCTCCAAAAACAAAGCAGGTTTTTGCGTACCATCCATAACCCTGCCGTAGAGGTCATTAGTGGTTCCGAAGTACGACCTTACAGTTTTCTAGCCCGATTGCCCAACCATTCGTCACCATATCCAAGGGCACTTGAGTATATTTTTCTTCACTTTAACTTTACGTATGCATTAGTGGGCACGCATCGTATAGTCAAATCAATTGTAAGTTATTTTTCTACTAACCATTTACAACATATTTTGTGTGGTTGATTTTCATTGACATATTTTCTCCATCATGTCGTCATTATTTGATTTCATCGATATGGGGTTAAAATTAAAGTTGGAAGGTGATGAATTAACTACAATGGAGTGAGAAGAAATACGCAGAATACCTACTTGTTCAGGAAAAAGCTGCCGAACGCGATGAAAGAGCAGCAGAAAGAGCTCTAAAACAAGCAGAAATGGCTGCAAACAAGCTGAGGCAGAAACAGCCTTGAAACAGGCAGAGATTGAAAAAGCTGCCAAGCAAGATAGAGCAGAAACAGACTTAAGAAAGCAGAAATAGCAGCTCAGAGTAAGAGAGAAGAACTTGAATTACAGTTGAAAATGAAACAACTCGACACCTGAGACTGCAATGAATAAAGAGTCAAAGAAATCTGAAAGACTGGAAAAAGAAAACCAGTATAAGAAGTACCAAGGTATCGTTCGTAACTATACCTCGGGTGACTGCATAGCAGCCTTTACCCAAAATTTTGAGACATTAATGGAACATTACCAAGTTCCACTTTCGGAATGGAATATTTTATATATGAGGAGTCTATCTGGGGAACCTCTGAAAGTCATTGAAACCATCCCCAAAGACCTCAGAAAAGAGTACCATTACATTAAATCTAAAATAATGGCACATTTCATGTTAGATGAAGCAGGGTACAGAGAACAATTCAGTAAACTGAGTCCAAAATCAACTCAAACGTTCTCTGACTACCTCTGTTTAGTCCGAGACATTTTCAGCAAATGGACTTCATCAGCCAAAATTAACAAAAATTATGATAAATTAGAAGATCTCATTATTCGAGATAAAGTTATTTCTTCTGTCCCATCATCTTTTTCTAAGTTCTTACAGGAGAATGAATGTACAAGTGTGGAAGAAATGGAAAGACGTGGGTCGGCCTATTATACGGCAAATAAACAGTGTTTTGCCACTGAAGCTACTGACAGTAACTGGGTAGCAGCAGCCAACTATGAGAACAACTATAGTAGGCAAAAACCACACAGGCCTACCTCTGATAGAGTTAGACAATGCACTCACTGTAAATTGTCTCACCATTTGAACGAGATGTGCGATAAAAACCCAGGGTACCTAACATACTTGCAAAATATGGTAAACAGACAAGACGTAGAACGTAGATCGTTCAAAAGTGCACGTAAATGTTTTCTCTGCAAGGCTTACGGTCACTATCGTATGGATTGTAGAGGCAGGCATATGACCAACAAAGCCAATGCCGCCTTGTTCGATAGCTCAGCGTCAGAAGACGAAAATCCAGAAAAACATCCTGTACATGCAGCACAGGCTTGTGATGTATTTAGTGCCAACAAATGCACTGTCTGTAATACCTTCAATGAAAATGGTACCTTAACATGCGGGCACGCCGTCCCTATTGCCAATGAGGAAGCTAACTTGGCAATAGACTCAAAATGCAGTTCAGCAAAGAACGTAAGAAAAGTGAACATCACAGACATGAAGACAACACCAGACTTTGTACCATATTGTAATAATGTTGTTAACATCACTCAACCTCATTCTTTATATAAAGAGGTCAATGCTCAACAAGAAAGTGAGGAATTGAACAAAACCTCAAAACTGTCGTTAGGAAAATTAACATTCCATAAAGGTTACATCAATGACACAGTATGCACATGTGTACGCGACACAGGGTCCTGTCTTATCGGTCTTCGAAAGACCTTAGCTGATCCTAAAGACTACCTAGATGAGTACATCTATTGCAAAACTGTTTCAGGGACAGTAGAGAAATATCCCATGGCATGGGCCAATATAAAATCACCTTTCCTATCAGGCAGAGTAACTTGTGCTTTATTAGACAATCCATGTTGTGATTTATTAATTGGAAATGTATTAAATGTGACAGATTACATAGAGTCCAAACCTCACACAAGGCAAAAAGTTAACACCACAACAAATACTGCCTTAACTACCCCACTCATCATACAACAACATGATGAACAGACCAAGATACCACACCATACCAACGTGATTACCATCTCAGAACAAGAAGAAACAGAAACTGGTGTGTATCAGCACAAAGAAAAAGGTGCAGAAAACAAACAGTTCACAACAGCGAGGAAAGATCACAAATCATCATGGTATATACTATACCTCCTATACTCTCTGTTAACTACACACATAACCAAGTGCACACAGTGGATAGTTATACTTGCACTACTGATTGTAAATACAAAACAAATGTCTTCACAAACAGTTATATTTCCACATCATCATGACACAACACAGATGATATTACTCATGACAAACCAGCAGACTTTGTTACTTATGTCATTACTGTTGAACCAAATTTTGTTACTGCCACTCATAAGCTCTATGTTAAATCAACTCATACGAATACCTATGCTGAACAATGTAAAACATCAGTCGGTGGAATTACTGACAAAAATCAGCAACAAATTACCCTACATATTGTGGAAAATATACACAAATTGCAAAAGATCATACAAACATGCACGATTACATTTCACAACTATACATGGTGTATTATTATTGTTTGAACTATTGAATGTATACACACATGTACGAGTGCAGGTTTGGAGATAGCACTCAAAATGATCTCAACATGAAATTTGAAAATCCTTTTGGAAGATTTTAACCGTAACCCACTCTATATCCTTAGATCCAGTAACTCCAGACTTGCCTTGTCTGCTATACGACTCCTCCTATCTGACATTCCTAATATCATTCACTATACTGACGACATCTGTGTCCATACAGAGACAACGACGGAACTATAACATTGACACCTGGACAGGACGTTCTACTACTACTACCTAGTATCAGACAGCACTGACTAACAGTGAAGCCTTCAAAGGTGAGCATGGCTTACCAAGAGATATCATTTTTGGGGTACAGAATATCCAATGGCTTTGTCATGACAGACAACAAAATTGTCTCCAAAATTCTAAAACTGTCACTTCCAACAAATAAGAAACAAGTCCGCAGTTTGTTGGGACTTATTAATTATTACAGAAACTTTATTCCTGATTTTTCAGAACTGACTGAGGTTTTTTCTAACTTACTAACCAAGAATAAACCCGAAAAAGTTGTAAACGATGAATGCCTACGAAATGCATTTGATAAAGTTTTGGCACACTTTTCTGATAAGAATTCACCTAATCTCATCCTTAAATTGCCCAACATTCGGTTACCTTTCAGATTGAGAACAGATGCTAGCTCCATTGCGATCGGTGCAGTCCTATTGCAGGAATACAACGACATCCTGCATCCCGTTTGTTTTCTATCAAGAAAACTAAGGCCCCGAGAGCGGGCATGGTCCATTCCGCAATTAGAAGCATTGGCCTTAGTAGAAAGTGTGACGAAGCTGTCCAGATATCTTCTAGGACGTCACTTTATCATCGAAACTGACAACAGTCCATTACGGTATATCAATTCCGCAGTACCATCAAATAATATGATTGCTCGCTGGTCCTTGAAGCTTCAGAATTTCAGTTTTGAAGTTCGCCATATTCCCGGCAGAATGAATACAATCGCCGACCTTTTGTCCCGTTGTCCGACAGACCCAGTAAGCAATGTCTGAGTGCACTGTGTAATATTACACTCAGCCCAACACAGCCACCAATGAGTGAATTTTTTCCATTCACCTACTGTGTAAGGTCTATAATTAAAATTGTGATACGGTTTAGAAACCGACATATATAATATACTTATTTTAATCAAGTCATGTAATGAGTGTAGTATAATTGTGTAGTGTGTGTTAGAATGAGAACAATATTAATTGTATATATACACCAATAACAATGTCACAGACGCTTAACCACTTACCAGAAGCGAACTTTACCATTGTGACATTTGTGAGTGATTTTCTTCACCGTGATATTTTAACATGTGCAAATGTGGACCGAACATTGACTCCTAAACCACCTCTGCAGCGAATTTAATCCAAATTGTTCGACGTTTGAACATCAGAAATAAGAACAGTCGATCTTTATCCAGAAGTTGTGAACACATCGGAAATAAGAACATTCCATCATAATCCGTTGTGATACTATAACATCAGACACGAACTGTGAGAACATTTTACTATCCGTTCCGAAATAAAACCGGATCATTTGTGTTCAGACAGTGTAACATCAACCAAATTTTGCGTTTCGTGTATATTTCCGGTGTAATTTAAAAAGTCTAGCAAAATTAGCAGACGACATACAAAATTTCAAAAATTTATGACACTTGTAAAATCCTTTTGAATCTATAAAATATAATATACCAATTGGGTACTTATTTATTTTGATTAGTGTAATCTTAGAATCATATCTTGATTAATGTATTCATATTACCGACTTTTTCTCGTTAATATGAAGAAACGTCAAGCAATGACGCTAAGAAATTAAATAATTATTGTAATGTATGGAATTTCTTAAATGTCAAAATTACTTCCCTTGCATTTGTGAATTACATCAAGGGCCATAATTTGAAACATATTCATTAATGTATATTGTATAGATAGACATTTTGTTGCTCAAATGGTTAGCACAGCAGGTAGGCGTCCACCAAGCATGTCATAGAGCTGCCAACATTGCAAACCAACATAAGAACTCCTGACCAAATGAGGGCAGAGTTTAAGTGTTTAATACGACTAAATACAAAGCCGTATTTCAGTCTGGCTAGATGGTTGTTGCAAAACAATCATATTATTACGTTTTTTTTCAAATAGCTGCGAGGTAGATGCGTGAAGCTGGTGCTACTGATCTGACTGGGTATTATTGCAATGAAGGTAACCAGGCATCAGGGGGATGAAACCTGAATTGTGTTAAAAGTTGTACTTCATTTGTCATTTCAATGCAACTTACATTTTTTTTGTATATATTTCTATGCCTTATATGTATTTTCATGCATAACACTGGGAAAAAGTAGTCTCTGACATGAAATTAACACTACCCCAGTATATACATACATCATGAATGAAAGATGGCATCTTTCATTGAGGTACCCGGGGAGAATGTCAGAGCCTAGCTACGCAGCAACATCGTTACGGCACCCGGCGGACAAGAGTTGTCGGCTGGCGAGATTCTTACCTGACACGCGACCAGCGCTGACGACAGACGCACGCAAAGCCACGTGACCCCACGAGAGGCAGTGGGCAGTGTGCGTGATAGCTCAGACCAAGCTGGGACAGGACTCTGAACGGACGTGTGTGACGAGAGCAAGGCGTTTGTGTGAATCTCCGTGGTTGTAAGCTGAACGACTGATATCTTGAGCGCCAGACCTATGAGCTGTAATGTGGTTGTGAGTTATATGTTGTACATTGCTGTAATTATCGTTATGTATTTAATGTGGCAATAAATCCATAGAACTTGTGTTGCTGTGTCTTACGTCGAATCACGTTATACTGTACTGTCTCACATGTGTTAGCCAACGAGCCTAATAGAAGATCCTGACACCAATCTGTATTCTCTGGGGTCAGCCCAACCTCAGAAAAAATTATTACCACACAATTTTCAGGAAATTGTCCAGGAAGGAATGTCATCAATAGAATTGATCCAGACCAGAGCATGAATGGCCGAGCTCAGTGGATTTACATCATCGCCTATGTCAGCTGGCAGGGTACATGATGACTTTTCTTTGAAATCACACTGTGTGTACATCTCTACATGCAATCTTTTAGACCCCTATTGTAATTCTGATTGCGGTCTCACACTGAGCGCCTTTCGTTACAGGTGGACGAAGTTTGACATATTTATTAGCTTGTTATGTTTTATTCTAACTTAAGCTGACGTTCTTGAATTGTTATAGCTATTGCCATTGTTTTCCCCTTCTGGACATCTATTTTCATATTGCACACTCTTGCGATTTGACTTATTGTGTTAAATTATTTCTGGAGTGACTGATCTCTTTGTCCTAATACGGCCTGGCTATATGTAAATATTATTGTATAACTTCGGTCTATACTTACTTTACATCCTAGTTTTAATGAAATTAGACATTAAAAAATGGAAAGCTAAGTGCACACCCGAATTCGATATTTGGAATGAGTGTCTTTGCATCACAGTATGCTCTGTGTCTTTATATTTTATTTTGCTTAGAATATCGTCTACTTTTTCCTTCTTCCCTGCCTTATAGGAGTGTTCATCAACGACTCTGAATATTTATAATATTTTAAAAATGTGTTTGCTTATTTCTTGTGCTGAATATTACATTCACATGTCCTCTCATCACCATCCAGTGCTTTGTCGGTTGGCGTGTGCTATCATTCTTCTCCACAAATTTGCGATCCTCGACTGCATGAATCAGTTCTTGTGTTGACTCTATTCCGTGACATGACACAAGATTGTTAAGAATTTTCTCTTGCTGTTTTCCTCTATCTCTCTTTCCACCTGTCCTCTAGGCAAATATACTTCCAGAACAAGCGACAGATCAAGTACTCGTGGACCAGGCAATAATACAATTATGCCCAGGGTTTTCTTTAAACGCCTAATCTTAAGTGTTCAGAATTGGCGGCCTGTGTTTATCGCAAAAACAAAAGTGGAGAAGGGAAACTTGGGAAAGAGATGTTTTACCACGGCAAACCTAAACCAGACTGAGTATTCCATCGTCATTGACACTGGTCGGGGAAATCCAGTTAACAGCGAACTCTTCATTCACTTGGCTGGAATTTGATTTGTCATCTGCCCTTTGCATTGTAGGGCAAGACGTTTGAACCGGGAGAATGTTATTAGCCGTGGCTATGTAACCTCTCGCTTTTGATTAAAACGATGGGAACGTGTATCATTTTTTAGGCAAACATCTGTCTGTAGTTGCTGTAGGAATGTTTGTCGTGAGTGAGGTCTACATCAGTACGTTACATACTTGTGAAAGATGTTTTCTTCCTATCCTGTACAATTAATCGATAATAGCTGCCAGATCTACTTTCTAATACAGTGGTTCTCAAACGTTTTTGGCCCGTGCCCCCCTTCACCATATTTTCAGAACGTCATTCCCCCCTCCCTTCCTATCAAACATTTGGCCCGTGCCCCCCTTCACCATATTTTCAGAACGGTCATCCCCCCCCCCCCCCCTTTCATATTTCCTACCTAAAAATCCCCCACCCCTACACAGTATACGTAAAAATGGAAGGTAAATATGTTAAAACAGGTCTAGACATCCACATAAAACGTGATTTGTGGGTCTACTTACTTTATAAAATGAATTTTAGAAGGATGAGACGTGCACAACTGTAAAGTATGAAGGGAAAAGCAATATCAAGTAATCGGTTCTTCTATTAACGCGATCTTGAAATTCCCCACCGGTTGCGAACCGCTGGTCTAATATATTCACTTTCCGGTGCGCTTAAGGCGAGGTTGGGGGGGGGGGGGGGGGGGTATATCCCTACACCTGTCAGTTGGATTTCAATGTTGACTTTTCGTCCTAGACTTGGGGACGTAAATACCAAGTAAATCAGAAGTTCGAGCGAATTCATCTGTTGGCGAGGGACATTGGTAATAGGAAAAGCTGCATCACGCTCAAAAAATCAGTCTAGTGTGGGTTCGAATATAATTGGATCGAATTCATTTCGAGCTGTTTTTCTTTTTTTTAAATTGACCTGGAGTCACAGGTTGACCACGCCTAAAATATGTACAGAGAAATCTCTCGGCAAGTCCAAGCGACAGTCGTAATTTTGACCACATCAACCCTGGGGTCACTATTGGTCTATAAAAATACGGGGCTAGTACCATACGCCGGATACCCCTCTATGTCGTGTAAGATGGGACTTTTCGTTAAGTCGTTTTATCATCCTAGAGAGAAAAAAGTGTAAGGCAAACTTACACAAGGAAGACACCAGTTAAAAGGTAATTAATGTAAAATAATCAACCGATGCGCACTTCATCGTGTGCCCTGCCAAATAACGTATGCGTTCATGAATGTTCACAGATCTGGTTTGTTAGTGTTTTATTTCTATTCTGTTCATGATATTTCTGAACGCCACCGTCTTAGGCTATCCAGTATGATTTCTCTTAGTCTGTCTCTTCCTGTATTACGACTGATCTTTCCAGCCGTCATGATGTTTTTCAATGCCTCGCTTCTCATTACGTAAGCAAAGAACATTATTTATCTGTTTCTTTTAGTTGTATATAATGTTCTACTTTAATAAGCCTCCACCATGCACTTGTTGTTAGTTACGCCGTAAATCCAAGGTATTTGCAACCTTCTTTTCAGAAAGCACGTTTCCGTTCCTCCCAAACTCTTCAAGTTTGTTGATATTCCAAGATTCACCGCCAGACAGCAGACCATGTTCCATATAACATTTAACCCTCTCTTTCTGATATTTAATGAGACTTATTATATAGAATATAATTCATCTTCCGAAACGGTGTGAAATGATACTCTCGAAGGAAGGTATTATGCCGTGCGAGTCAATATCTTTATTCCTTATAACATGGCAGTGTGGTTATCTGGAATGTTATCACGTATAACTTAGTATGCAACGTTAAGAAGAAAGCGGGTTTACTTGATATGGACATCACGATTACACGAAAGACAGAAAGAAAAAAAAATAAACACAAAATCTATTGTCAGAAAATGCAAACCCAGAAATACTGAACAGAATATCACTAATGTCATAACATCTTGGAGTAACAACAATGAGCTAAATAAATGTAAATTACTCTATTGCACATCTTGCAAGACAATAGAATGAGACATGTGACATCATGGACTGATTTCTTAGAAAATGAATAATTGTATTTCCAGTTGTATATTTACTGTGTGTTTTTTTTTAAACGTTTATCGCGTTATTCGCCAATGAATTTCTGGGTTCAATACAAACGGCACAAGATTCATCATTCTAAACTCTAAATCGCCATTCGGGAGTCAACTATGAATATAGATATCAGAGCTATGTGTATTAAAGACACACACACAAATATAGCTCATCAAACGAAGCATTTCCTTCACTGAAAATAGCGTGAAATATTACACCATTCTACTTGCAGTATTCATGACTTCACCTGATATAAATACGAACATAAATATATAGAAAAAAAATCAATAAGTTTAGATTGGGCACTCAAGAAAGCGGCTTTGAGGGGGAAAAAAAAACTGGCAAGATAATTTAGGGAAGATACCAAAAATAAAACGCCATAGATCTTCAAGGAATCAATTTTACATGAGACCAAATGGAGACTTGTGTGTATTTTTTATATCTATACCAATCTACCGATCTCTTCCCCTCTCAAAATACCTTATTGTGTAAAGAAAATATATTACTTGCGAATGGGGGAAACGGTGGACCTAAAAGTATTCATTCATTCATTCATTATGTGCCATGCCGATAAGCGTGGGCGGTCATGTTCTGCCATCTCACTCGATCACCAGAGTCGTGGATCAGCTCCGTGTTTCTGTCTCGACCATGCCACGTGGCCAAGCCATCCAGGTATTTAATTCTTGATCTTCCCCTTGGTCTGTTCTCTTCGATCGTGCCAGTTGTCACCAAATTCTCCAATTCATTTCTTCTCATAACATGCCCAAAAAAATTTGACTGTCTACATCTAATGTCTCTAATCAGTTTAGGATCTTCATTTGTTTCTTGAAGGACTTGTTCATTGGTTTTTCTATCTGTCCATGGTATTCTTTGCATTTTCCTCAGAAACCACATTTCCACAGCCATCAGATGTTTTTCAGCTTGTCTGCTCATTGTCCACGCCTCACATCTATAAGGATTGTTTTACATTAAATGAATAAGTGGTGTAATTGGCAAAGCAATATTTCAGATTTACTCACACCGTACCAACTGAGTCTGTTATGATTAAAATTCGACTTCACACAGCTTTTGAGCACGTCGTACACGCCTCGTTTCAATGTACAAAAATTAAGAGTGTATATTAACTGTTGTAAACTCCAGCCTTCTATACTTAGTTTTTGTGGAGCTTAGTTAATCATTACAATATTGCTCCTTTACTTACTGTTTCGTGGTGATAAGGGATCGCAAAATCAAAACAATTTATGTAATTACGAGAACTTAAAAATAATACCGTTATCTGTTTTACACTGGGAGCTAGAACAGGAGAGAAAAAAATACTAATGATGAGGGAATAAATTGATAATCATTTATTACGTACTTGGCATCTCAGTAAATAGGCGTTCCACGTAGCTGAGAGGTTTAACGAGAATAAGCTTTCTGTGCTGATCACAATTTATAGGATTCATTCCCCACGCCGGTCAGTGACGACTTAAATGTTGCCTTCCTGTTAACTTAGCGTGTTGGTGTAATCGCCAGGAGATTATGCTGGCAAGGTCATGAGCGCCTGTCTGACAGAAGTTCGATGCTTGCACTCGCCATTTGCTACGGGAGTAAAAGACTGGCCACCTATTCTTCCGTGCTTTCAGGCTAAAAAATAAGAAGGTCCTAAGATAACATATACCCATGGCAGGTTCCTACAACTGGCAGTTATCTTCTTACTTTGAACTCAGGAATCGTGGAGGTGGCGATAGACACTGGTAATGAAGAAGCTAACTCTCATGCACACATCGGTCCAGTGACCTCATTACTAGTAGCAAGCGAGCGACAGAAACAGCAAACAGCATTCGGCGTGTACCATAGCTACTGGTTAATATTCACGGAATTATAATATAGATACTATTAATATTGCTTAGTTGGTTGGTTGGTTGGTTGATTTGGTGGTTGGTTGATTTTTTAATTGGTTGGGGAATCGTATGGAATCATCATCATCATCAAGTGCCCTGCCAGCTGGCGTAGGCGTTCATGGCTCTCCACAGATGTAGCTCGTATACGAGACGAGGTGCTTGAGAAGAGCTGCCATTTTAACTATTCGAGACCGAGTGAGAAATAATGTTATCAGACAAACAGTGGGATCAACACTTTGTGCCACATATATTGAAATGCAGAAGATCAAATGGTCGGTGATCTGGTTAACGTGCAACACTATCAACTATCAGCACTGGTGCTACATTATAGAAGATCTGATACAAGAGCAAGAGGACGCCCGAGAAGAATATGGATTGGAGACATCAAAGACATTGTACAAACACACGGAATGACACTATCCAGTACCACACATCGGCCGGTGTACCGTCAACTATTCCTCCCCACGATATTTGAAGGCAAACTTGGAATATGATGATGATGATGATGATAGTAACTTAGAAGGTCCACCTATTCTGAAAGAAGAAGTCGCTGACGCTATGAAACGTATGAAGAAAGGAAAAACAGCTGGGCCAGATGAAATCACAATAGAAGAATTAGAAGTATTGGGAGAATTTGGAGTAGATATATTAACCAAAATGTTGAATGATATTTACAGCAGTGGATATTTACCCAGTGATATGCTGAAATCTTTATTTATAGCTATACCAAAAAGACCAGGAGCAATTGATTGTGAAGATTTTCGTACAATTAACCTTATAAACCATATCACTAAGCTTCTACTCAGAATCATAATGAGAAGAATCAAAAAGAAAATAAAAATGGAAATTAGTGAAGAACAGTATGGATTTGTGGAAGGAAAGGGCACAAACAATGCAATTTATACATTACGGACACTAATAGAAAGGTCAATAGAGAAACAGAGAGACATATATTTGTGCTTCATAGATTATACTAAGGCATTTGATAAAGTAAAACATGATGAATTGATTAAAATGTTGGAAGATATCAACATTGATGGAAAAGATTTAAGAATAATAAAGAATGTTTACTGGAACCAAGTAGCAGCAATTAAAATGGGAAATAAAGAGGGTAGTTACGAGCAGATAAAGCTAGGAGTACGACAAGGGTGTGTCTTGTCACCAGATCTTTTCTCCCTGTATAGCGAAGTAATAATGAGAGAGATCAAAGAGATGCCAGGAATACTAGTTGGAGGTTATAATATAAATATTATACGCTATGCAGATGACACAGTATTGGTGGCGGATAATTCAACAGACCTACAACAATTATTAGACGTTGTAGTAACAGAGAGTGCAAGGAAAGGACTCTCCTTGAATATCAAGAAAACAGTAACAATGGTAATATCAAAGAAAATGGTGACACCAAAATGTGACATAGAAATAGAAGGGAAAATCCTTAACCAAGTTGATAATTTTAGATACCTAGGGGCATTTATAACATCAGATGGAAGATGTACAACAGAGATTAGGAGTAGAATAGGGCAGGCAAAAGCCGCTTTTCAGAAAATGAAGAGTATCTTATGCAATAAGTCACTATCACTGAATGTAAGAAAGAGAGTGCTGAAATGCTATGTAGAACCAGTTTTGCTGTATGGCAGTGAATCTTGGAACGTAAATGAACAAATTAAGAAGAAATTAGAAGCAACAGAGATGTGGTTCTTGAGACGAATGTTGCGAATTCCTTGGACTGCCAGAGTAACTAACGACGACTGCCTGAAACAGGCTAATGAAACTAGAACATTATATACAACAATAAGACAGAGACAAACATCTTTCTTCGGTCACGTGATGAGAAGAGAGGCATTGGAGAACATCGTAACAACTGGAAAGATCGAGGGGAAGAGAGGCAGAGGTAGACCAAGAGAAGTGATGCTGGATGGATTGAGACGGTGGCATGGAGGAATATCAGCACCAGAGTTGATCCAGAAAACCAAAGACCGAGATCTATGGAGAGCCATGAACGCCTACGCCAACCGGCACGGCACTTGATGATGATGATGATGATGATGATGATGATGATAATGATGATGATGATGATATTTTCTAGTGCTAATTTTATGAGGCAGTGTAGACTCCAGAGGTGCATGGTCTCACAAATCTTGCCTTGATGGAGATTTGAACCCATAATCACGAACTCAACAGGCCAGTGTATAAGCTACTGTCTAACCACGACTCATTTGACCAGCTCGCTAACACTTAATAAATTCAAGAACTGTTAAACACAACTGGAGCCGCGTGAAAAACGACAGACCATATCACATGTCTCATACATCAAGGCCTTCACGGTGAACAAGAAACTGTCTGCTTGGTGCATGTTGCGCGGTCTTTCGGAAGCTCATCATGATTATTTCACAATCACCAGAAATCACTCGGGGGAATTGGGTCTCAGCTGTGCTTCTTGACAAGTCAGAGAACTCCTGCTGTCTGCAGCTTTGGTGAAATGTGCCAATTTTTCGAGTTTTTCGATAGTCGACTAGAAGATGTAGCGCTGATGTAATATATTTTGTTATGAACTGAAGCAGTAAACAACAGTAAAATAAAGTAAATATTATCATGCTTGTTATTATGCTTTATGGCAGAGCTTATTCTGTTAGGTTTTAGACAGATATGGTTGAGCTACCGTATAACAGTAGGCAGTACTAACTGTTTTCTGTTAGTGCTAAATGTTGGGCTCCGCTCATCATACTCAACACCCCACATTGTGCAAACGGCTTCGGGCAGATGAGCGCAATTGAGAGGGGAGAAGTCTTATTCTAATGCGAATAACTTCAACCTACAGGCTAAATGTTAGGGTGGACAAGGCCCTGAGTCTTGGTCGGCAAATAATCTAAGATGGAAGCCCCGACAGGCGGAAAGTTAGAGCATTGTTTTGCTGATCAGACAAAATTTCCAGCTTGTCTTGTTCCAGATGTATTGTTGTTACCTTTCCTGTGGGGTAAATTAGGCAGGCCGAGAGAGGGATCATGCTGCATGTGCAACACATGGTCTCTACAATTAAGCCCAGGCTGTGTGCTATAGAGAGGTATAACTCCACCCTGGTCCCCACCAATAGTTGTAGTTATTACGCCTTCTCTGAAGCACAATGTAAACTAGCCAGTGTATGGTAGAGTATTCATATTTATTAAACACATGGATGTATAGATGTTAATACTACATTTGGTTTGTAGAATTAGTCTACAATTTAACTCGAGAAATAGTTAATACGTATTTTTAGCATTACAGAAGACATAGGAGTGAAGTAAAAATTATAGGACACAACAGACAGCAGAAACATGTAAAGCAATGGGAACATCAAGATTTAAATCTGTCTTCTCCAAATAACTACACACTTACTGAAAGACCACACGTATCATGACGCAAGGCTAGATACACACTTTAAACCATGTCATATAGTATCTATCCTGAAAGACCACACGTATCATGACGCAAGGCTAGATACACACTCTAAACCATGTCATATAGTATCTATCATTCATCTGAACCCAGCACCTTGAATTATGGCCTGTAAAGACTCGGCCCCATAGCCTAGTATCAAATACTTTTGCCTTTCGGCCTGCTGATTATCAGTTCAACTCCCTTCTGGGGATAAGTCGAATGATATGAAAGACAATCCACAGTCTGATACCATCTCACTCCATCAGTATATGGTTACATGGGATTCCCGATAACAGCGATCTCGAGGGTAATAAGAAGGTCGATAGACTTGCTAAAGTAAAGGCTCACACCTTGTAATAAGAAAACAAGCCTAGTTGATTTCCCCATCCCCCACTCCCCTTCCTCTCCCCACCCCCCCACCCCCCAAAAAAAAAATCTCTTATAGCGCTATATTGAGCCAATCTTGATGTATGGAAGCGAATCGTTGACAATCAGCAAACAAGTGAGGGATTATGTGTTGACTATGCAGCATGGTCCCTCTCTCGGACTGCCTAGTTCACTCCACAGGAAAGGTAACACCAATTCATCTGAAACAAGACAAACTGCAGAAGCTGTCAGATCAGCAAAGCTGTCCGCCTGTCGGAGTTTCGAACCTAGACCAGCTGCCAACCAAGCTTAGGATCTGGTCTGCCCTGCCTTGACATTTTGTCTTTAGGTTGCATTTCCTCACACCAGGATAAGGCTTGTATCCTCGTAATTGCGCTCCTCCGCCCGAAGCCGTTGGCACAATGTAGGGCGTCGGGTTTGGTAAGAGCCGCCCAACATTCGGCGATAACAGAAAGCAGGTAGTACCATCTACTGCCATACGGTAGTTCAGTCATATCTGACTAAGATGCACCAATATAGGGCCCTTGATATCCTTAAAAGATTGTCACCATGACTTTTCCAGCGAATTTCTGTGTCTTGAATTTTTGCTTCTCCGGTTCCAACGGATATTTCCACTACATCTGCCCATTCATACACTCTCCTCTGATTTAAACAACTGTCTCCATACTGAACCATCATTCTTATGTAGATTTTACAAGGTTTCATACTTCATGACCACAAACAACGAATAACGCCTCGTTGTACTTCTCTCTAATGCGCTTGCTCAAACTGCTGGATCCATATTTCTCCTAGATTGGCTTAAGAGCCAGTTTGTGTTCTGAAATAAGAGTTTCCTTTGTCCGTACGCTTCCATTCACTGTTTAATAAAATGCCTTTTAGTTAAGGACTTTCCCTCGCGCGGACGCGTGTGTGTGTGTGTGTGTGTGTGTGTGTGTGTGTGTGTGTGTGTGTGTGTGTGTGTGTGTGTTTATACCCGATGTGTTGAGACGACCAGGGACATAGCACAGACCTCTTAATAACTTCACGCACGTAGTGTATGCATGTGTTTGGTCTATCTCTTGAGCATCCCAATACACCCTGCACACTATTTTCAGTGGTAAATGGTCTGAAGATAAAGAACATTACTACAGATGCCATCACAAGTACAAACAAGAGGGTTTAAAGGCAGAAGCACTGTCTTCATCGCGCTGGGTTTCACACCTTAAACAAGTAGAAGGAGAATAATGTGTATACATGAACTGATTTAAAGGTCAGGAAAATAAATGTTAACTGTCAGTAACTCAGCCCAGAGTGGTGAAGAAATTGTGTATACTTTAGCCACCAATCATGACACATTGGATCATGTTTTTTAATCTTATATGTATACTTTAGGCACCAATCATGGAACATTGGATCATGTTTTTTTGATATAATATGTATACTTCAGTCACCAATCATGGCACATCAGGTAAGGTTGTTTAGTTTTATATGTATATTTTAGCCACCAATCATGGCACATTGGGTCAGTTTGTTTAGTCTTATATGGTAGACATCGACGTGGAGGAAAAGATAAGAGCGCTCACTCTTAGAATTCCAGTGCATTTATAGCGGCATAGTTAATTCTCTAGACCGGCATTAAGTTCAACTTGACCGTCAACTTCTCGTTCAGAAAGCAATGTTAAACCATTGAACGTAAATTGGGTTGATAGCGACGTTCTGCAAGAGAAATGCAGCATGTCTTATACGAGATAATCTGTTTAAACATTCTTTTATGAAACAATATGTGAAGGCGCCTATAAACTTAATTTCTCTGCATTAGTTTGGTGGTTTCTCCTAACCTTTACATTCAATCTATCCTGTGTTAAAATCAAAAAAAATTGCGTGTATAACTATGTAAAGTTAAACATATTGCCATTTGTATTGCTTCTGAATTTTCTCCTCGGCATACAGATAATCTTCAGCAAACAGGCATTTATTGTATACGATAAACAACTTAAATTGTTTTGTTTTTAAACAATCACATTAGCAAAATGCCAGTTGCTAAACAAGAAAAGATAATTTCATTGTAGGGGCTAAAAAATAAAACCGGAAATCTTTGGGTAGCGAAAAACGCATTTTCTCATAATCGAAGTAGAAAATGGCAAAACACGGCCAGACAGGACACTCTCTTGGTTCAGAAGCTTGTACGGTTGGGGTCACGCTTTTGAAGAGAACACTCGCTCTCACTAAACGCACTGGTCAAATCAGTACTTCGGGTGATCTGCAGCGGCCAGACGTCTTGTTTGGATTCTAATGTGATCACACAAAGTGAGCTACAAGCAAATCCAATTACGGTCACCAAAGTATAATGAGTTTTGTTAGAGTAAACATCAGCTTTTACAGTACGAAGCTTCACTGCCAGCTTAATATTGGCTCCGTTTCTGTAGATGTTGTATTCAGCTAACCTCGGGTTTAACGATGTTCAGGGCGAGGGACATGATTTGACCGGGTGTTTTTAGTTCATTAAAGAAAGTTCGACTTTCGATATTTTAGTGCAATTCAAATTGGGTTACTTAACCACTAAGCACGCTGACTTATCAGCGTGGGCATTCCAAAAACTTATATGCTGGCCACATTCGGATTAGTATACAATGATTATAAGATAAAACTAGACGCGTGGCTGATAATGACGTAGGAGATCAAGTGTTAAGCTGGCACATATTCTAGGTCAGGGCATACTGAGGTGTTGTGGCTAGTTTTATTCTTTTCTGGTATTTCCTCCCTGTCATTTAAGGAAAATGCTGAAAATGGGCTGGTTATTATTGTATAAGACTGGACCTAAACCCGTGCTGATAAAAAAAAAATAAAAGTTCACATTGTCAGGGGTTGAACCCGAACCATTGTATGTGTTGACAAGTATAGTCATGTTTGCAGAACACTCAGTTTAACTGCATATTTATTCATCCAGCTTGGAACACCCAAGCGGTCATTCATCTGCCCGCTCAACGATTCATCCAATCAACCACCAGCCTTTCATTTGCGTATCCAATAAATTAATTTACCAGTACCTATGAAAACAATGCATGCTCCGTGGCGAAAGATTTACGGACGCATTTCGTAATCCCACACATCGTTTTCGAAACACAGCTGCGGGAGATTTAGCAGCAGACTGCCTTGCGTTGTTTTTTTTAAAAATACAATTTTATGGGTGCTGGTCGTTCAGAAAGCAATGGCAAACTACGGAACGTAAACTTACCCAGAGATTACAAATAGCTAAAACATGCTGGGATTGACTGCAACGCCCTGTGAAGAATTTACAACTAACTTTAACTTAACCTATAACAATAATTGACCTGGAAGCTAGGTTGAACCAGCCTAAAAATTGGTATAATGAAATGCTCTGGGAAATACTAGCAGCGGTATGTTATTGACCGCATCACACATCGAGCGCGGATTAGTATATAACAATCGGGGGCTAGCGCACCATATGCCGAATGCACACTGAGGCTTGTGAAAAGGTCCTCTTTACCTAACATCTATCGTAACACCCACCAATCTATCGTAACACCCACCATCTATCGTAACACCCACCATCTATCGTAACACCCACCATCTATCGTAACACCCACCATCTATCGTAACACCCACCATCTATCGTAACACCCACCATCTATCGTAACACCCACCATCTATCGTAACACCCACCATCTATCGTAACACCCACCATCTATCAGCCACTCATCAATGCACACATTCATCCGTCTCAAATCACATATCCTTCCACCTACAAGTCCATCTATCTGTCAGTCCTTCCATCCATCAGTCGATGCCAATGTTTCTCTATACACTTGTATATATCTATATATAGATTGGCTTTCAGTATACCAGTATATTGTGCTGGCTATGTATGGACTATGGAAAATAAATGCTGCCCAAATGATAATGACCACATGACCCGATCCATGGCCAAATGCACTATAAAATGTAGATACAAGTAAAGGACCCTTGCAGACGTTGTACAGCACAATGACTATCTGGTGCAAGATCCACATGTTTATAGATCAACCGGTACTCGGTGGGCTTTGTGGTCGTTATCCCGGCATGTAACCCAAAGCTAACAATGTACACACAATCCTTCTCATTTAGCGGAAAAAGTCATTTACTTGATTTTTTTTAAAAGCCATATACCCTATCCGTCCCAATTAGCGAAATCAGTCATTTAATTTACTTTTTACTGTCGATCCAATACTCATCAAGTAGTGGAAACAGTCATTTAATTTACTTTTTACTGTCGATCCAATACTTTTCATGCCGCGGAAACAATAATTTACATTACTTTTTCCAGTGTATCCAGACAGCCACAAGTAGAAGAAACAGTCAATTACATTACTTTTGCCAGTATATCCAGACAGCCATTAGTAGCGGAAACAGTCATTTACATTACTTTCTCCAGAGTATTCAGACAGCCACAAGTAACAGTCATTTGCATTACTTTTTCCAGTGTATCCAGACAACCACAAGTAAGAGTCATTACATTATTTTTTTTCTCCAATCCGGACAGCCAAAAATAACAGTCGTTTACATTACCTTTTCCAGTGTATCCAGACAGCCACAAGAGTAGCAGAAACAGTCATTTACTTTACTGTTTCCCCTACCACATGAAAAAGTACCCATTTACTTTTTCTTTCACGAGTAAACGTTTTATTGAAATGCTAAAATACTATATGTGTATAGCAGGTGAGTGATTGGAAAGGAAAAACAAATTTTAGATAGGCCAGCGTTCCTAATGTCTAGCCTTTAAAACAACAATTCGATAATTCTGTCTGTCTGTCTGTCTGTCTGTGTATCTGTCTGCTGTGTGTCCGTCTGCCCGTTCAACGTTACGTATTAGTACCACACCGCCACATGTATTAGCGTATTCAGTGACAGCCTCACCATTTAGCCCCTGGCTTACGACACTACCAGACGTCAATCGCTCAGTTATATCTGCCTAGCAGGCAATCAGCTTTATTCAGAAATGAATTACCTCAAGTGCAGAAAAATTTACTCCAGTCCTGGATAAAATTGTCGAGATATTTTCTCGAAGTCTTTTCAAATGTTCTCACAGGCAATTAACTCGAAGCAACAGACTTCAAGGATCCAGCCTGAAGTGACATGGGAATCGACAGTTTGAATTAAGATAGAAGTATTATGTGAATCAAATTCAAAATTTCATCCCTACATGTAATATATTTATGCCTCTATTTTACATCAATCATTAACGTCTTTTGAAGTTGGTTTTTGTTTTCTTCTTTGGTTATGGTTTTTCTGCCTGGCATGCGTGGTACTTGGAAAATAAAAGGCGCCTTGTTTTTGTAAATAGAAAAATGACAGCTTTCACGTTCTCCTCTGTTACAAGAAGATTTATAATGTGAAATAAACATCGCCTGTTTCGTTTGTTGTTCAACCTGGTATTCGTTATAAATAAACTACTAATAGATATACGCTCGCCTGCAGGTCGGCGGTTTCATGGTTTGAACGCGAGAGGATCGACTCCATTGCACCTGACTGTATCATATTGAGCTCGGTCTTGTTCCGCAGGGCGGCCTGCTGAAAGCATCACACAAAGCACGAAATCTATAGCTCCAGCCACGAACTCCAGGCGTCTCCGAGAAAATTGCACTCGTTAACTGAATGACGGAGGCGTCCGGAATCAAACCCACAACCCTCGGAGCGTGAAGCGGAATTAATCACTCAGCCACGGAGATCCCACGGATACGGTGGTTATGGGTTAGAACCTGCATCAGGGTGGATTTTTAACATCGAGAGGGATTTCCAGGTCGACCCATCCTAAAATTGGTACCAGACAATGTCTTGTGGGGTAAAGACGACTGCTGTGATACTGACATTACTCACCGAGTACTCATTAGTCGAACGAACGAATGAACGAATTTTGGAGGACCGTCATACATTCGGCCGTTCCAGTCACTCATCTTTCGTTCATCAATAGTGCATGATACATTCACATAGGAACAAACATTGTCAAATGAATGGGGTAAACATAAACAATGCATATTACCGTGTTAAGAGACAGGCAGACACGCGTGTATATACACATTCGTAAAAACACACATACCCCATAATACGACGATAAGTCAATAAGTAAGTAACAAATGGCTGTAGAAAAATAACTAAATATGATAACAACTTGAAACAAGTTTATTTTTATACATACATTGTCCCCTTATTTTTCAACATAATTTCCACCAACATTGATGCACTTATCCCATCGTTTTATCAGTCCTCCGAAACCGGGTGCATAGAACTGCGTGCTCTGTTTTCTAAACCACATTTTCACTTCACATTCAACTTCGGCGTCATTTGCATCCTTGAGAAAATTTTTCTACCCAGCTATGCACCTCTTTACGGGACAAACATTTGTTACCATAAACAGGAAGCATTTCCTTATGAATGTCCTTTGCAGGCAGTCCTTTTGTAGACACACACACACACACACACACACACACACACACACACAACGGACAACAGCACGTTGCTTTTTGGTTGTACACTCCGTAAGTACAATCGCCATTTTGTTTATGCGCTGCGCATGCGCATGAGGCACCTAGCGCCACCTGACGAACGGGAATATAAAGTTCGATGTTGCTGTCACCTAATGACACATATAGAAAACTCCAACTATATTTACCTGCCATCCCACAGAACTGTGTGATTTACTTATCTACTCGCCCTCGTACTTGCATCATTCACACAAACTCACAGTTATGCACTGGCTCAATAACACACAAATACACACTCCCTCGCGTCTATAACAATAGTCTTCCGTAAAGTCTGGAATCATAGGATAATTGGATATTTTCCATTTAATTTAAATGAAACAAAAAATTCAAAATTGTTAACAGATTACCCTAATTTGATTGGAAGACTCTTGTGGAGTGGACTCCTCTTGATGTCATTTTCTGGGGCATGCTAAGGAGAAAGTGTACTGAACAAAAATCACAGACCCAATACACGTGACTCAACGAATAAGGAGTGAATGTACCAAAATTGAAGGCAATGTGGATTTATTGCATCTAGTTCAAGAAAATTTTGTGAAACGCATCAACATTTGCATTACAAATGATGGAAATCATATCAAAGATGTTATTTGAATAAACAGTTGTATTTTTACCCATGTGTCCAGATTTTACGGACACTGTATAACAATATGGGTGTGTCACCATGTGCCAATGCACCTTAAGGCGTGTACTGGGTGGAAAGGGAAAGGGGGTCCTTTTCTTTACTGACTTCACTATATTTAGATGCAATTATAATTTATAATTAATTTACAATAACAAGAGGGTAGACTTTCTGACATTACCACAGACACGGATGATGCCCAACTCTACAATGTTATTAATCTGGATAAGTTTAGAAGTTCAAGTAAGGAAGTGCGTAAATAACACTTTGGGGAGAGAGAATGTTTCACAGAAAGAAAGACAAAACTCAGGACAATCACAAGCTGCATTTTATAAAATGACCGGCACCTTATCCAGTTGGTTCATATCCTTAGAGGTTATAAACAATTCTGGAATGTTCTACAGAGCCAGCGTTCACATGTTAGTAAAGGCTCCTTTTACACTCTTTAAGATATATTGGGCTTTTTAGCTAGAATCATATTTTATAGATCAGTAGGTCATGTGGTGCCCTCTCCGTGGCCAAAGGCTTGCGAACGCGGTACGTGAGCCGTTTATCAGGCGTTCTAAACGCAGCTGTGACCGATTTGTGAGCAAACCGTGTCGCGTTGTGTTATAGAGTGTTGGTATGGGAGTCGGTCGTTTAGAAAGTAATGGCAAACTGCTGAATGTAAACTTGCCAAGACAACGACAACACTAGTGCTGGTGTTGATAGCAATGTCCTGTAAACAGGATATGCAAATAAAAAAAAAAGGTCACTGTTCTGCCTGCCGTCATTACTTCTAATAAATTTCCTAATACCCATTTCACGCTAAGTCGATTTTAATAACCCAGTGCGTATGGAACCTTTGCTCTCTGGGGCGGCGGGCCATCGTTTAGCCACTACGCAATAGCGACCCCCATTTGTAACATACCGCTGTGAATTATTGACAAGTAGTTAATAAGCGAGAAGCGGCTGGTCGGGTGGCTAGAATACAGGGTTCTCATTCGGGAGACCCGAGACCGAATCCTATGGTTAGAAACCTCGGTAAGGTGTGTATTGTTTTCTACCGGAGCAATAAGAAAACCCTAACCTGCACAGTTCGTGGCGACTGGACTAGCCATGCGGCCTTAATTCATCGGGATCAAGACACCCCATGTCCTACAAAGCAAAGTATTATGGGCAGTAGATGACAGTTTGTTTTTTTTAGATGACAGTAAATAAGCAAAATTAATTCCTCCAAACTGACGTGTGGTTTTAGAGACGATTGCTGAAAAAATAGTGGACAGCCAAAATGTTAAATATGGTGGTCGCATAGCTGATTAAATAAACTTCCGGTGTGCTGATGCCGAGATAGCTGATTCAACTCTTACACCAATCAATTAGACTAAAATGTTGATTTCTCGTCCTTGATGAAAATTATAAGTACCTTAGAAAACGGCACAAGTACCTCGCCTAATGACGAGGTACACGGGTTATAAGGAAAGCTAATTCACATGTAAAATAAGTCCAGTGCACCCCTTAGTAGTGGCATCTAATGGAAGTAGTAGCTTGAGTTCAAAGTAAGCAAACTTCAAATAAATAAATAATAAATAAATACATAAAATAAAAATGAGTAATCTAAATGTGCTGAAAAGGTTTTAGACACAACAATACAACAAAACCACCCAACAACACCAGAAACAGGCATTTTGAGTGATCTACTAGTTTCCCAGGACGGAACTGTAAAATATATGCAGCAAAATCAACCTAGCATACATACATAATCAAGATAACAATACCATAAATTATCATCGCAATTCTATGAATCAGACATTGCAAATACAACTGTTCTGAATGGACCATAGGGAGATAACAAGTGAAATTAACAGACAGTCGTGCGTTACTACTCGGTCTTTTGTCTTACCAGAAACAGTCGCTAAGTTGCCAGATATGATAAGTGTAATTTATACATTCTGATACATCGTGGCCAGACATAATTAGATAACAGACTTGTCCTAATATGGCTAGGAGATGTGATGCAATCATTGGTGTACTGGCTTGTGGTGAGACTTGGCTAGGCTGTGTGGAACGACGATCTTGTCTTGGTTTAATGTTTATGGTGGGTCTTGGCTTGACGATATGAAACAATGATCTTGTCTGGGTTTCAATGTTAAGTTAAGACTTGGCTTGGCTGTATGGAACGATGATCTTGTCTTGGTTTAAGGTTTCTGGTAAGACATGGCTAGTCTATATGGAAAGATGAGCTTGTCTTGGTTTAAGGTTTCTGGTAAGACATGGCTAGTCTATATGGAAAAATGATCTTGTCTTGGTTTAAGGTTTCTGGTAAGACATGGCTTGGCTATATGGAAAGATGATGTTGTCTTGGTTTAAGTTTATAGTAAGACACGGCTTGGTTATATGGAACGATGATCGTGTCTTGGTTTAAGTTTTATAGTAAGACAAGGCTTGGCTATACGGAACAATGATCGTGTCTTGGTTTAAGGTTTATAGTAAGACAAGGCTTGGCTATATGGAACGATGATCTTGTCTTGGTTTAAGGATTATAGTAAGACAAGGCTTGACTATATGGAACGACGATCTTGTCTTGGTTTAAGGTTTATAGTAAGACAAGGCTTGGCTATATGGAACGACAATCTTGTCTTGGTTTAAGGTTTATAGTAAGACAAGGCTTGGCTATATGGAACGATGATCTTGTCTTGGTTTAAGGTTTATAGTAAGACAAGGCTTGGCTATATGGAACGACGATCTTGTCTTGGTTTAAGGTTTATAGTAAGACAAGGCTTGGCTATATGGAACGACGATCTTGTCTTGGTTTAAGGTTTATAGTAAGACTTGGCTTTGCTGTATGGAACGATGATCTTGTCTTGTTTTAAGGTTTATAGTAAGACTTGGCTTTGCTATATGTAACGACGATCTTGTCTTGGTTTAAGGTTTATAGTAAGACAAGGCTTGGCTATATGTAACGACAATCTTGTCTTGGTTTAAGGTTTATAGTAAGACATGGATTGGCTATATGGAACGACGATCTTGTCTTGGTTTAAGGTTTATAGTAAGACAAGGCTTGGCTATATGGAACGACGATCTTGTCTTGGTTTAAGGTTTATAGTAAGACATGGATTGGCTATATGGAACGATGATCTTGTCTTGGTTTAAGGTTTATAGTAAGACATGGATTGGCTATATGGAACGATGATCTTGTCTTGGTTTAAGGTTTATAGTAAGACAAGGCTTGGCTATATGGAACGATGATCTTGGTTTAAGGTTTATGTTAAAACTTGGCTGTTTAGAACGATGATCTTGTCTTGGTTTAAGGTTCTTGTTAAAACTTGGCTGTTTACAACGATGATCTTGTATTGGTTTAAGGGTTTTGATAAGACTTTGCTTGGCTATGTGGAATGACGATCTTGCCTTCGGCCACACTTAGGTGCGAGACATCGATATTTAACAAATCAGCTGACAGGTACAAATCCTCATTATATTATAAATGTTACAGCATAATATTTAAATTCAGTGGAAGTAAATGCGAACAAAGGAATATATCCAATAAGAACTGAACGGTTGATTTAAAAACACCCCAGTGAGGATCGAGCCCCTGAGCACTATGGCAGCAGGCGAGTGTCTAGCCACTACGCAAACGCGGCTCCCAATGTTACATACATTACATGTGTCAGTACTACATTACAGGTGTCAGTGCTACGTTATATGTAACAGTGCTATATTACACGTGACAGTGAAACATTACTTGTGTCAGGGCTACATTACATATGTCAGTGCTACATTATATGTAACAGTGCTATATTACACGTGGCAGTGAAACATTACTTGTGTCAGGGCTACATTACATAAGTCAGTGCTACATTATATGTAACAGTGCTATATTACACGTGACAGTGAAACATTACTTGTGTCAGGGCTACATTACATAAGTCAGTGCTACATTATATGTAACAGTGCTATATTACACGTGACAGTGAAACATTACTTGTGTCAGTACTACATTACAGGTGTCAGTGCTACATTATATGTAACAGTGCTATATTACACGTGACAGTGAAACATTACTTGTGTCAGGGCTACATTACATAAGTCAGTGCTATATTATATGTAACAGTGCTATATTACACATGACAGTGAAACATTACTTGTGTCAGGGCTACATTACATAAGTCAGTGCTACATTATATGTAACAGTGCTATATTACACGTGACAGTGAAACATTACTTGTATCAGTGCTACATTACATAAGTCAGTGCTACATTATATGTAACAGTGCTATATTACACGTGACAGTGAAACATTACTTGTTTCAGGGCTACATTACATAAGTCAGGGCTACATTATATGTAACAGTGCTATATTACACGTGACAATGCTACATTACTTGTGTCGGGCTACATTACATACATCAGTGCTACATTATATGTGGGAGATTTGTTATTAAGATAAACAAACATGAGGAATAATTAATATTTTGAACATTTAAAGAGGCATGAAAGCTAAGAAAATATAATCAAAGGGAGGTGAAACGGTGGAGAAGAGGAAGACAACGCAAATGGGTTCAAGCTATCATAAATAGTTTACATATAAAGCGGAAGATCACAAGGTTGAAAGGTTCAAGATGTAATAAATAATTTACACTTCAAGCAGAAAACCACACATTTGACAGGTTCAAGGTGTGATAAATAATTTACACATGACAGCAACAAAGTCAGGACATCTGGCTTATGATAGAGAGGCAGGCATGTCGAAAGACTGTTGCAGGGATGAGGTTCTACACATGGCAGTACCCTGGGTCAACAGAAGTCTCCTGCTATGATCTTGTCACCGGCTGTGATCTTGTCTCCGACTATGATGCTGCATCCAGTTATGATATTGTCTATGGCTATGATCTTGTCTCCGGCTATAGTCTTGTCTCCGTTTATTATATTGTCTCTGGCTATGATCCAGTTATGATCGTGTCTCCAGGTATGATCGTGTCTCCAGGTATGATCGTGTCTCCAGTTATGATCGTGTCTCCAGTTATGATCTCTTCTAATGTTATGATCGTGTCTCACGTTATGATAGTGTCTCACGTTATGATCTTGTCTCACGTTATGATCTTGTCTCACGTTATGATCGTGTCTCCAATTATGATCGCGTCTCCAAGTATGATCTTGTCTGCAGCTGTGATCTTGTCTCCAGTTATGATCGTGTCTCCAGGTATGATCGTGTCTCCAGATATGATCGTGTCTCGCGTTATGATCTTATCTCAAGTTATGAGCTTGTCTCTAGCTGTAACTTTGTCTCCGACTGAGCATATCCGAGGAGGGTTACCCAATAGACGGCTTCTTTGGAAGACTGATTTGGACTTTAATGGAGCATTTTCACTGTACACAGACAGCTCCATTAGTACTCACCCCTCTCCCCCGTAGATTACCCAGGACTGAGCATTAGCGAGGATACTAATGTATGTACTTGTGTGCCAGAATCATACATGTTGTAATTTATCTTTTATGCGTAGGTTTTCTAATTCGAAATTGAGCATGCACAGTAACCAATTAAGCCTGCTCTTTACAATTTTTAAAATACTTTTCTCGATTTAAGTGGTGCAAAGAAGGGGCAAGGAAGTGGGAAAAGGAGTGGGAGGATGTCTTCAGCCTTGCGAGATAGCAGGTGTGGGATTGACTGTGCCATTCGTAACAGAAACCACTTAGAGGGCACCTGAACATAATACAACTCCCTGATTGCACTCACACAGCAGACGTATTGTGGTGTTTACAAGAAATACAATGCCATGTGTTAGTAACAAATATAAAGCAGACGAAACATAATCTTAACAAGAACACACACACACACACACACACACACACACACACACTCACACACACACACACAACGATTGTTTAAGCTTTTTTGGTACGCACTGTCAATATTATAATCCACGAGCACCACACCTGCGTCTACTTTTATTTGTTGTAAAAAAAAGAGTGTGTCTACCCAACGATCACCAGTTGATATCCTTTGTTTTTCGTCTCTTCCTCCATTCATCCACGATGAAGTGTCGGAGGGTCAGTGGCTTTTAAACATGGAATCATATAAAGAATTTCGACGAAATTAAATAATTAAAACAACAATACAAAACAGAGCAGCAGGTTATAGTAAATAATTAATATAAAACAGAGTAGCAGGTTTTAGACGACCCATGGGGAAAATGATCGAGACTACAAGAAAGTGGTAATTGTAACTGTGGTGCTGACGCGGATCAAGATACATTCAAAGTGGCCAAACAAGCAGAACAGATGGCCCATGTTTCTTTTATGAGTTCGTCCATGGGATTGGCAGAAAGAATGTCACATTGATCCTGCACTAACAAAGGATGAGCACAGTGTCGAATAAACGAGTGGTGGTGAATGAAAGTTTCGTCTCTCTTACATTACATGTTAGACTGTTATACTTATATTGCATGTTAGACTGTACATTGCATGTGTGTTAAGTTACATGTGCACTGTTACATTGCATGTGTGTTAAGTTACATGTGTTACTGTTACATTACATGTGTGTTAAGTTACATGTTTGACGGTTACATTGCATATTAGACGGTTACATTGCATGTGTGTTAAGTTACATGTGTCACTGTTACATTGCATGTGTGTTAAGTTACATGTGTCACTGTTACATTACATGTGTGTTAAGTTAATTGTGTCACTGTTACATTACATGTGTGTTAAGTTACATGTGTGACGGTAACATTACATGTTAGACTGTTACATTGCATGTGTGTTAAGTTACATGTGTCACTGCTACATTCCATATGTGTTAAGTTACATGTGTCACTGTTACATTGCATATGTGTTAAGTTGCATGTGTCACTTTTACATTACATATGTGTTAAGTTACATGTGTGACGGTTACATTACATGTTAGACTGTTACATTGCATATGTGTTAAGTTACATGTGTCACTGTTACATTACATGTGTGTTAAGTTACATGTGTGACGGTTACATTACATGTTAGACTGTTACATTGCATGTGTGTTAAGTTACACTTTGTCACTGTTACATTGCATGTGTTTTAAGTTACATGTGTCACTGTTACATTGCATGTGTGTTAAGTTACATGTGTGACGGTTACATTACATGTGTGTCAGTTACATCACATGTGCTATTGTTACATTACTTGTGTGACTGTTACAATAGATGTTCCACTGCTGCATTACATGTGCGATTGTTACATGGCATTGTTACATTCCATGTATCACTGTTACATTACACGTGTGTCTGTTACATTACATGTGCAACTGTAATATTACTTGTGTGACTGTTACATTATGTGTCATTGTTACATTACATGATTGACTCTTACATTGCATACGCAAGGACGATGCCAACCTACGTAGTCGCAATGAATGACACAATGATATATGATACCCCCCCCCCCCCCCCCCCCCCCCCCCCATAAAAAAATTAATTTTAAAATCACTTAAATATTTTATATAGAACAGTTGAATGCTATATTAATAATAATCTGAATTTACAGCGAAAATGAAATAAACGCATTCCGTCCAACTACAAGGCACAAAAACCGCGTATTCATAGTCCCCTTAGGACCTCATATTCCTAGTATTGTTGTTTTCCTTATTATTTTAAATATTTTCTTGGAGTAAAGTTACATTGTAAAACAACTGCTAATTGTGTGCGCATATATAGTGCTATCGTCCAATAAAACCATCGACTGTTACTACTAACCGAGGTTTTGAAAGAGCTGCAAGTTTATGCACAAAAGAAATATCTCAAGAAGAGCAACATAAAATAGCAGTTGTGAAAATAATTAAAACAATATGGAAAATAACAATATAAGATGCATGAGGCCCTAAACCAATGACCAAGTACTACAGGAGACAAATGAAAATCGTAAACTGATTAGAGAAATTAGACGTAGACAGTCAAAATGTTTTGAACATGTTATGAGAAGAAATGGATTGGAGAACTTAGTGACAACTGGCAAGATCGAAGGGAACAGACCAAGAGGAAGACCGAGAGGAAAATACCTGGATGGCTTGGCCACATGGCATGGACGAGACAGGAATGCTGAGCTGATCCACGACGCTGGTGATCGAGTGAAATGGCGAGTTATGATTGCCCACGCTTTCCGGCATGGCACATGATTGATTGATTGAGGCCCTAAGCGGATTATGAATGCGCTGTTTTTGTGCCTTGCAGTACGAATGTAACAGACAAATCGCTACGAAAGTGTTACACATTCAAAACCCGTGGGGATAACATACTAATATGTAAACAAGAGAAGTGACTATGTGTTAAGTATTCCAGCCAAAGTATTATTCGATTATTCACTTAATGTG
>JACEFZ010026499.1:0-33293 GCA_014155875.1 Cepaea nemoralis
TCTTTTTAAACCCAACAGCCTTGGAGTGCAGCTAGTTTATAACACACAGCCTTGGAGTGTCAGCTAGTTTATATACAACAGCCTTGAAGTGTCAGCTAGTCTATACACAACAGCCTTGAAGTGTCAGCTAGTTTATATACAATAGCCTTGGAGTGTCAGCTAGACTATACACAACAGCCTTGGAGTGTCAGCTAGTCTATACACAACAGCCTTGGAGTGTCAGCTAGTCTATACATAACAGCCTTGGAGTGTCAGATAGTCTATACACAACATCCTTGAAGTGTCAGCTAGTTTATACACAACAGCCTTGGAGTGTCAGCTAGTCTATACACTACAGCCTTGGAGTGTCAGCTAGTTTATATACAACAGCGCTGGAGTGTCAGATAGTCTATATACAACAGCCTTGAAGTGTCAGCTAGTCTATACAACAGCCTTGGAGTGTCAGATAGTCTATACACAATAGCCTTGGAGTGTCAGATAGTCTATACACAACAGCCTTGGAGTGTCAGATAGTCTATATACAACAGCCTTGAAGTGTCAGCTAGTCTATAAAACAGCCTTGGAGTGTCAGCTAGTCTATACACAATAGCCTTGGAGTGTCAGCTAGTTTATACACAACAGCCTTGGAGTGTCAGATAGTCTATACACAATAGCCTTGGAGTGTCAGCTAGTCTATACACAAAAGCCTTGGAGTGTCAGCTAGTTTATATACAACAGCCTTGGAGTGTCAGCTAGTCTATACACAACAGCCTTGGAGTGTCAGATAGTCTATATACAACAGCCTTGAAGTGTCAGCTAGTCTATGCAACAGCCTTGGAGTGTCAGATAGTCTATACACAACAGCCTTGGAGTGTCAGATAGTCTATACACAATAGCCTTGGAGTGTCAGATAGTCTATACACAACAGCCTTGGAGTGTCAGATAGTCTATACACAACAGCCTTGGAGTGTCAGCTAGTCTATACACAACAGCCTTGGAGTGTCAGCTAGTCTATACACAACAGCCTCGGAGTGTCAGCTAGTCTATGCAACAGCCTTGGAGTGTCAGCTAGTCTATACACAACAGCCTTGAAGTGTCAGCTAGTCTATACACAACAGCCTTGGAGTGTCAGTTAGTCTATACACAACAGCCTTGGAGTGTCAGCTAGTCAAACAACAGCCTTGGAGTGTCAGCTAGTCTATGCAACAGCCTTGGAGTGTCAGCTAGTCTATACACAACAGCCTTGGAGTGTCAGCTAGTCTATACAAACATGGGACAAGCACCGTCAGCTTGTACAATGAGTCCTTGACGTTTTATTTGTTGAAGATAAACCAGGTGTCTGCATAGTTCACGCGTCACATAATGTGGTTAACAATTTGGTTTATTTATATCGAAGGTTTATTCGGTCTGCCTTTTTGAATACACTTCACAAGTTAGATAGCTTTTTGCACATACTTGTTCAGAAAATGAAGAGTATCTTATGCAATAAGTCACTATCACTGAATGTAAGAAAGAGAGTGCCGAAATGCTATGTAGAACCAGTTTTGTTGTATGGCAGTGAATCTTGGAATGTAAGTGAACAAATTAAGAAGAAATTAGAAGCAACAGAGATATGATTCATGAGACGAATGTTGCGAATTCATTGGACTCCAAAGTAACTAACAACGACTGCCTGAAACAGGCTAATGAAACTGAAGCATTATATACAACAATAAGAAAGAGACAAACATCTTTCTTCGGTCATGCGATGAGAAGAGAGGCATCGGAGAACATCGTGACAACTGGAGAGATCGAGGGGAAGAGAGGCAGGGGCAGACCAAGAGTAATGATGCTGGATAGATTGAGACGGTGGCATGGAGGCATATCAGCAGGAGAGTTGATCCAGGAAACCAAAGACCGAGATCTGTGGAGAGTCATGAACGCCTACGCCAGCTGGCAAGGAACTTGATGACGATGATGTGCAGCTCTTGTATCTTAACAACAGACTATACTGTGAAGTAAAAAGTACACGGTCCTTGTACACGCCTTAAGACGCATATGAGATGTATATGGTGCAAGCTCCGTTATTTTATAGTCCAATCAGCGCTCAGTGGGTGACGTGGTCGGTATCACAGTGACCGCTTCTAGTTCCCGAGACATTTCGTGTACCAATTTTAGTCTAGGTCAGGAGTGGCCAACACGAGGCCCGCGGGCCGCATGTGGCCCGCCCGGAGTCATGTTGCGACCCGCAGAGCTAGATCAAATGAACATAAATGTTGACTTTATTGTGCATATCACCAAATTAACATTACATCATGAGTCGTTCGTATCATATGTTTTTAAATTATAGCTATGAGAAATTTGAAACATCTCTCATATTTGAAAAAATTCATTGATTTTGAGCTATTTTAAATATCCTGCATTTTCAGGAAAATTCATAGATTTTAGCTATTTCAAATACCCCGCTATTGACACTCAAGGTTACTTAGTTGTTTTTTGTTTTTTTTTTGCCCGACGCTAGGCGTTGATAAAATTAAATATGAGACTTCAACTTATGACATATAAGTTCTGTGGTCTTCGGGAAGTTTGCAACGCTATCGGGCTCATACTCATAACTTTTTCAGTCCAGCTTGACAAAGTTCCGTGTTATTCTGTAGTTACGTTCTATTGTCGCCACTACGCCTGGAGAGATGCTGCGATCGACGTTAAAATACATATTTATCATATTTATAATAAGAGATCAAACCAATTTAACCAAGTATCCTGTCTACCATATCGAATCTATAGGTAAGTAAACCCTGAAACATTTGTTTATTTATGTAATTTAAATTAATTAATTATTATTAATTATTATTACCCGTGGTGTTTTATTTTTTCAGTTAAAAACGAAGACATACCATGGCATCAACTAGTAAAGACGTTGGACCAAAGAAGGGAAGAATCACAGAAGAATTAAGAAGTTTTCTAGACAGATGGATTATAAACTATTTTTTCGTGAAAATTAAAACAAAGCCCATGTGCTTGATGTACAACGAATCTGTTTCTGATTTGAAAGAGTATAACACCAAACGGTACTACGAGACTAAACATGCAAATAGTTTAATAAGTGCAAAGGGCAATTTCGACAAGACCAAGTAAATGACTTTAAAAATACATTTCTGCACATCAAAAGATATTTACTAGAGCGGGTTTAGAGTCAACATGCTATGTAAAAGCTAGTTATGCAGTAGCCATGATACTAGCAAATAAATCAAAGCCATATTCAGATGATGAAATAGTTAAGGAATGTTTGGAAAGCGTCGTTGAAATTCTATGTCCAGAAAAGAAGGAGGATTTCTCAAAGATAAGTCTGTCTCATTAGACTATTACTAGGCGTGTGGACGACATTGGAAAACATATTGAAGATAATTTGAAAAGTCCAGCATTCGAGTTTATATTTTATGCTCTAGCATTGGATGAAAGCACAGATATGGCAGATACTGCCCAACTGGCAATTTTTATCAGGAGTGAACGTCCATTTTAAAAAGACATAAGAATTAGCGGCACTGTATCCACTTAAGGACAGTAGTCAGTACTAAGTCACGAGATTTGTTAGAGGCTGTTACGTCGACATTGAATCGCTTTTCGTTACAACTTAACAACTTATCAAGCTTAACAGCGGATAGTGCCCCAGCAATGGTTTTCAAACACGAAGGTTTAGTAAAATTGATTGAAAATGAGGCCTCCAGAGTCGGTAAATACTTCAATGCAAAATTTTAATTGCATTATTCATCAAGAGAATTTATGTTCGAAGTCCCTCAAAATGGACCATGTCATGAAAGTGGTCGTGAAAATAGTGATCTTCATTAAGTCGAACGGGTTGAATCACAGTTACATTTTATGCAGAAGTAAGATGGCTGGCCAGTGCCAAATTGTTGAAAAGAGTTTCTGATTTGCAGCAAGAAATACAATAATTCTTTGCAAGCAAGTCAAAAAGTATCACATAGTTTGAAGACAAAGAGTGGGTTTGCGACTTTGCATTTCTGGTCGATATAACTAGCCACCTAGATGACGTTAAGACTCGTATACAAGGGAAAGATCGATTAATTAATAAGATGTACGATCATATTTCTGCATTTCAAATGAAACTTGGTGTTTGGGAACAACACGTGGACCCAAAAATGTATTCAATTTCCTACATTGTCTTGCAGCCAGAAGTCACACAGGAGGCGGCGGATAAATACGCTTCCTTGATATCCGACTTAAACCTCGAATTTCTTCTTCTTCTGCTGCGTTCACTCGGACCTTTATTCGGACGTGATTGCGTTGTGCCTGTTTACAGCAGAGCTGCGTTCTTAGGCCGACACATCCGACTTCTGCGGGCATTTGTTGACCGGGTTAACCTTCCCGGGGAAACCTGGAATTTGAAAACCGATTTAAGGATTTTTTTGAAAAAAGCATGTGCTTTTTGTGTGCATTTGCAACGCCATTCGCGGTAGACGTGAATTTATTACCAGGATGATTACAAATGGAACATGGTGAAATGTGTTGTGATACACAGTTCAAGGAGAAATTCCATCGAGTTGGTTTGGAAGAGTTCTATAGAACATATTTAGACAAGGATAAATATCCTGCATTTTACAAACATGCTCTGTCGATGGTTTCGCTATCTGGAAACACTTATGCGCGTGAACAGCTTTTTAGTCGCATGAAGCACATCAAAACACAAGTTAGAACACGAATTACTGATGTTCATTCGGAAAACTGTTTGCGTGTAGCGACAAAATGAGTCGAGATAAATTTTGATGCATTAGTTCTGCAAAACAAAGTCAGATGTCTCACTTTTAAATATTTTTAAATTGTCTAATAAATATGTGTGATTCTCAGTTATGTTTTTTTTTTTTTTACATTAAACAAGGCAAGCGTTTGACCACGATCTCAACTACTGGGAAGCGACGATGTAGTCGAAGCTGTAGCACGCTTGCTTCTTTACTTTAATTAACAAAAAACAATTAGTGCGTGGACCTGGTCTAGGTCAATCTGGGAGCCCAAGACAGATTTTACAATCGGTCGAGATATGGATTCTTCTCTTCTTCTTCTTCTTCTTCTTCTCTTCTTCTTCTTCTTCTTCTTCTTCTTCTTCTTCTTCTTCTTCCTTCTTCTTCTTCTTCTCTTCTTCTTCTTCTGCGTTCACCCGGAGTGTTTTTCAGACCTAATTGCATTCGGACATTCGGCTTTTACTGTTGTGGCGTCGTCCACATCCCAGCTGGTCAAGTTAGAACGGTCGAAGACTTCACGGTCAGCCCTCAAGGGAAGGCAGGGGCAGTCCATGGGTATTTACCGCCATCCAAGGAGGATTCCATAATTGCAGAGCCTACACATAGAGCTCTGGTACCGGGCGTACCCAAGGAATCGCCACGTCCTGCTCATGTCTGCTTAAATCCCTCACTTCCATGTATTGGGCATTTCCTTCGCCACGGCCCGCTCCCCGTGCAAACCAGGAACGGTCAGTCTGCAGACGACAACCACTCAGCAAGCTTTCGCTTCGGACTTTCACGTAATGGATTCGCTAGCCAAGCGTTCCATTTCGTGTTAATGAGACTTTCGTACTTTCTGCGGGTGTTTGTTGACCGGGTTACCTTCCCGGGTGCTTCGAAGGACATCAATCCCACTCGGACGTTTTTGCGTTGTGCCTGTTTTATTTGCGCCCTTAGGCCGACACATCCGACTTTAGAGGGCGTTTGTTGAACGGGTTAACCTTCCCGTTTATATGGAATGCAAAAACGTCCGAGTGGGAGTGTTTGTCCTTCGAAGCACCATGCATAACGGGCCGGCTGGGCACTACACTACTACGGCTCACGGTCGACCTTCAGAAAACATAATTGACCAAACTAAATTGCTCATTTGGAACCAGTTCAAATAAGACTGTTTCGGCATGATTGTAATACAAGGGAGAGAACAATTGCATCAACATGCATACTGCCACAGTATTTCAGTTGTCGGTCTTAGCTCAGTGTCAGCTCATTTAATTAACCTACTCCCTTCCCAGAGATTTGACTTCCAGGACCTGACAGATTTATCTACCTCCCATCTGTACACTGACTCGGCATCGTCTCAGCACCAGTTTCACTCATCAATCGCCGCCTTCCATCACTACGCAGATAGACTTCTATAAATATGCCCTCTGCTCACCGACCACAATAATAAACAATCCAGTCTGGGTGTCATGTAGCATCACTGTTAGATTTCCTCCTGTTGTGACACTATCTAGTGTTATCTAGTCACAAATTATATCATTGCTCGTCGCGTTTCCCCTCATTTTCTGAGCACGCGTTTCCCTTCATTTTCTGAGCACACTGCCAAGTGTACCTATTAATAATAGTTATTCACAATCTCGTTTATGTAAATTATTTATCTCCCCCTATCTCATAAACTCATCTGCGAGTCGTGAGGGTGCCATGATGGATACATTAGTTGTCAGAATCTGTCGCTGCTCTCTATCTTCAGCAATTTATGTCAGTGTGGCAATGCCGATGTCTGTCCATACAGTTCAGGGATTCTCGTGTCTGCTATTTCAACACTTGCTCTCATCCCTTTCCTAAAGAATAAGATAGAATTAATATCCTACACCTGCAAAGAGATTGTCGGCAGTGTTAATTTGTTTGCGGGGAGAAGGTTAAGAATATCGTAGACACAGAAGAAAACACATTCCGAGGTATTCAGAGCTGTCTGTGCTGCTGGTTCACTCATAAACACCAGAAGAAAACAAACAAACCAACGAGAAATTTATCGGGTATCAATCAATCAATAAATCATGTGCCATGCCGGAAAGCGTGGGCGGTCATGGCTCGCCATTTCACTCGATCACCAGAGTCGTGGATCAGCTCAGTGTTCCTGTCTCGTCCATGCCATGTGGCCAAGCTATCCAGGTATTTTCCTCTTGGTCTGTTCCCTTCGATCTTACCAGTTGTCACTAAGTTCTCCAATCCATTTCTTCTCATAAAATGTCCAAAAATTTTGACTGTCTACGTCTAATTTCTCTAATCAATTTACGATTGTCATTTGTCTCCTGTAGTACTTGGTCATTGGTTTTTCTGTCTGTCCATGGTATTCTTTGCATTTTCCTCAGAAACCACATTTCTGCAGCCATCAGATGTTTTTCAGCTTGACTGCTCATTGTCCAAGTTTCACATCCATACAAAAGAACAGGCTCTATGTATCCCCTCAACACTCTTTTTCTCGTTTCAATTGACATCTTTTTATTGGTCAGAATGTTTTTCATCTTGCTAAAGGCTACTTTCGCCATGGCGATTCTTGTTCTAATCTCTTCAAGGCATCTCCCATCAGATTTTATGACTGTTCCGAGATAATTGTACCGATTCACTTGTTGAAGAATAGTCCCATTTACTTGTATATTACATTGTGGTATTTCGTTCTTCCTAGTGACTACCATAACCTGTGTCTTTTTACAATTTAATTCTAACCCCAGTTGCTCACTGTGTACAACAACCGCATCTGCTAATTGTTGCAGATCCTGCGCATTGTCTGCAATCAATACTGTATCATCTGCATATCTAATGTTATTGATGTTTCGTCCTCCAATGCTGATTCCATTTATATCTTCTACATTTCTGAAAATATTTTCACTGTATAGGGAAAAAAGATCTGGAGACATTACACATCCCTGCCTAACACCTCTCTTAATAGGCTTATATTGTCCCACTTCATTATCAATCCTTATGGCAGCTTGTTGTTTCCAATATATGTTTTTTATAAGTCTAATGTCTTTCCCATCAATTTGTAGATCTGCAAGCATATCCACCATGTTGACATGTCTAACTCTTATCAAAAGCCTTTGTGTAGTCAATAAAGCAAAGATGAATATCCTTGTTTACTTCTATAGCACGTTCAATAACTGTTCGCAGCATATACACAGCATTTACTGTACCCTTTCCTTCTACAAACCCACATTGTTCTTCCCCTATTTCAGGTTGTATTTTCTTCCTCACTCTTTGCATGATAATTCGTAGCAAAATCTTTGTGATGTGACTCATTATACTAATTGTTCTATGTTGATCACATTCCAAGGCTCCTGATTTCTTTGGGATTGCAATAAATACAGAGTTACATAATTCAGAAGGTATATCTCCAGTATCATATAATGTGTTCAGCAGTCTGGTGACTTGATCTATTCCATATTCTTCTAAAGCTTTAATCATTTCTGTTGTGATGTTATCTGCACCGGGGGCCTTGCCAGCGTTCATATGCTTAAGAACATTTCGAACCTCCATCTTCAAAATTGGCGGTCCTTCATTATTAAATCTAATATCATACTGTTCCTCTCTGTTATCATCATAGAGGTTTTTCACATAATCTGTCCATACCTGTAGAATCTGATCTTTTTCTATTATGATTTTGCCATCTTTAGTTTTTAGACAGCCTGCTGATGTACTTGTTCTTTTATTAGTAATTTCCTGAATTCTTTTGTGCACTAATTTGGTATTTTTACTGTTGTGTTGTTTTTCAATTTCTAATCACTTTTCCTCAAGCCATGCTTCTTTTGCCTCCTTACATAATATTCTGACTTGTCTGTGAATTTCTTCATATGTGGCAGAATTATTTTGTTGAGTCTTCTTGTTTCCATTAGGTGTAAAATTTCTTCAGTCATCCATTTCTTACGAAATCGGGTATATTAATAGAAAATAGAAATTAACCTTATGTAGAAAAATATTAATAATTTAGAAGGCACTACCTGCTTTCTGTTAGCGCCGAATATTGGGCGGCGTTCACCAAACCCGACACCTCGCTTTGTGCCAACGGTTTAGGGCGGAGGAGAGCAATTGGGATGGTACAAACCGGATCCTGGTTCGAGGAAATGCAATCAAAAAGCTAAATGTCGTGGTAGGGCAAACCAGGCCCTAAACCTCGGCGGGCAACTGGTCTGGGATCGAAGCTCCGGTAAGCGGACAGTTGAAGCATTGCTTTGCTGATCCGGCAGCTTCTATGTGGTCTTCTAACTGATTAATTGATGCTACATTGTCTCTGGACTAAACTATACAGAACGAGAGAGGGATCATGCTGTATAGGCAACATATGGTCTCTTCAATTCAGCCCGTTATGCCTTTTATTTTAAAGCACAATGACTTCCGTTTTTGTTTTTGTTTTTAAGACGACAAAGTGCCAGTAATTAGAAAAATACTAGACAAAAGAGGTAGAGGAAAACATAGTACATGGAAGCTAAACCGAATCAGCGCCAAACAAAAAAGTGGGTTTTTACAACACATGATGCACATTCATGTGAACAAGTATTATAACGTAAATTTCCATTCACTGAGCATTACAATTGCGGAAGATAGCACGAAACAAAACAAATAACACGATGGCCCTAGTATAGCGATATATCGTCTTGCTATCCAAATGGGAGGACACATTTGGCCATATACAATCCTTCGGCACTGAACAGCTGGGCAACAAATAAGCAACCCCAACTTCATCAAAACAGCAGATGTCAGAGAAAATTGAAGATTCACGGTCTCCAATGTCTGCTCCTTTTCAAAACAGCAGTTGTCAGACAAGACAGAAGATTCACGATCTCCAATGTCTGCTCCAGATCAAAACAGCAGACGACAGAAAAAAAATTTAAGATGCACGGTCTCCAATGTCTGCTCCTGATCAAAACAGCAGATATAAGAGAAGACAGAAGATTCACGATCTCCGTGTCTTCTCCGGATCAAACCAACAGATGTCAGAGAAAATTGAAGATCCACGATCTCCAATGTCTGCTCCAGATCAAAACAGCAGATGTCAGAGAAGACAAAAGATTCACGATTTCCAATGTTTACTCCAGATCAGGCGCCCCAAGTAAAATAAGAGGATAGTTTCTATCTAGTTGTTGTTGTTGTTGTTGTTGCTGCTGCTGCTGCTGCTGTTGTTTTTAGAATTGTGTCACTAACCGCTGGGTATATCCTTGTTATTGTTTTATTAATTTGTTTTAGCAGTTAATAAAAACTAGAAGACTTGCGCCTTTTTTTTTTTTTATTTCATCGCTCAGTATTCCAGATAAACTGGATGCATACGTCAGCAACAAGTGATACGATATACAATCTCAGGTGAAGCGCCAGTTTTGAGATTACTGCACGCTCGTTGATCTACGGGCGGTCTTGATGGAAATGTCAGGTGTTTGATACATTTCAGAATTTCCCACAATAAATTTTCGTGTCCGCCATGTTTTATACGTGATGCGATTAAAACATGTTTACAACTTCTATTCTATGTGTATACAGAATGTTAACACTATATTCAATCTTGCAACATGGTTATATTGTAATGTATTAACTGTTCACATTTGGTTGCATGAATAAATTAACAGTGGTTGACTGACTGAGTTGTAACTCTTAAATCCGGTGTATTAGTATTAGTAAACAGTCAAACCTCGGTTTTCGTTGCCTTCGGTTTTCGTAGGTTTCGGGTATCGTCGATTTTTTCCGCGAAAAATGTGTCTCGGTTGTCGTCGATTGCCTTGGACTTTGTCGACTCGCCCACATGACCTCGCTGGTAATTTTGCGAAAACATAGGGACCCACGCGTTCTTCTGCTCAGTTTGGCGTTGTTTTTCGTTGTGTGAGCATCACTTGCTAATAATAAAAAACGAGAGCGGCATTAAGATTTCTGAAATCGGTCGCATGTACGGGAAGTCGCCATCCACGATAAGGTTAATTGTGTCGGAAAATACAGAAATAAACGAGGCTAATGTAGCGAAAGGCATAAATGTGCTAACGAAACGGAGATCACAAACAATTGAATATGTCGAATAGTTATAATTAATTTGGATAAATCAAAACCAGTTAGATGGCGATTCTGTTTCGGGGGCAATCGTATGTGGAACAACCCAGACCGTTGTATGCCGATCTCATTAAGAGTGTTCTAGGGACGAGTGCTAGTGTACTTAGTGATTTTAAGACAAACGGAGAATGGTTTGAAAAATGCAAGAGCGCACTGGCATTCACAGTGTTACTAGGCACTGCGAAGGTGCCAATTCGGACAAGTCTGGAGGTGAAAAATAGTATTAAACACTATATTTATTCTCTATAAAATGTGTTTTGTATGTATTTTGTAGTTCCCAGGATGAATTAATTGGATTTACATTAATTCATATGGAAATAATTGCCTTGGTTTTCGTCGGTTTCGAGTTTCGCCGATTGTTTTCGGAAGGATTATCGACTAAATCCGAGGTTTGACTATCAAATGAGTTTGGGCCACTGAGTAGTGTAAGTGGGGCTCCATCCAGCGTATTTTTGAGGTGGGAATCGATATTCCACCTCAAAGGGCGATAACTCTTTTTTCCCCAAAAATGTAGGCGTGGTCTAGTGACTCATCAGAGGTGGCGTGGTCAAGTGACTCATCATAGGTGGCGTGTTCTAGTGACTCATCATAGGTGGCGTGCGTGGTCAAGTAATTATAGGTACGACATAAAAAATACGACATGAAACATCAATAAAGAAAACAAACAAAAAGGTAACATTTTTCACACAGATTTTATTGGTAGACAACATCTATTCGGTTACAACATCTAAAGCTTGCGTCGTTTACGTCCCAAAGGGATCAGCGGGATTTGATTACTGTAGAAAGCTGTCTGGTCATTCAGTGGCATGTCTTGACTGTAGTCATAGGTGGGCGGCTCTGGTACGTCTAAGTTGTAGGTAGACTGGTCTTGATAAAACGTCACGGGGTCTTGAGTGTATGTAGCCTGGTCTTTACTAGACACCTCGGGTGGTTGGTAAGTTAGTTTATCGAAATCCGCTAGAATGTCATCCTTCATTGATAGGAGAGACTCAAACTCGGCTCTCGTGAGTGTAATTCCCACTTTGGTCGGGTACTTGAGCTCAGAGACACCGAAATACTTGCGTAAATGGAGAGTCGTAGTGCCTCGGTATTGAGAAACTGTCGCCGCTTTCAAACCGTTGGCTAGTGGTCTGGGCATTTCAGCAGTTCTTGACATGAATATCCAGGTAGCTGTAGACATCTTGAGGGTGGTGGGCACGAAACACGAAGGTGGTCAGTTCGTCTCGTTTTATAGGACATAATTTATCGATTGATTTTAAACGTGTCTGGACTTGTCTTTTTCAACCACGGGCTAACCAATCGAAACACGAGGCGGTCATTCACGTGTTGTCTGTGACCAAACGGCTGCAGGATACGCGACAGGCTCGCGCCGCGGCATTTCATCACCAGAAAATACAGGGCGTACAGCCCGCAAGTGGCGTTATTGATGTCTTGTAACATACGGGTATTGTACATAGGTGATTGGTCCGAGTTACGTCGTATAAAGCGGATAATGTCGGCGTGTAATGGCGGCAAACCAAACGAATCGAAATATTCAAACTGACCTAGGCCATCGAAATATAGGGCGATCCAATGTGACCCAGAGTAAACACTGGTGTCGGTGTTGACGATAAAAGCGGCTGGTTGTGTTCTATCAATGTGTCTAGGCAATTGATCTCTAGCACATACGTTGACTAGCGAAAGGCGTCGAACAAACGGGTCAGACATGAGTAACTGTCTTAGGTGTTGGGTATCCATTATGCTACGTAATCGGTCAGCACTTGCCTTGTCTTGGAAATTTCTAGAACCGAATCGAGTTCCGCGTATATGATGACTTGTAGAGGTGCATCCGTTATAACGGCAAACTTAAGTTCCAGTGACAGTGGACCGGATTTGGCCAGTTCAAACTGCTCACCGTCTAATATACTGGGAGTCAGATCAAAAGCGTACAGAGCGAACCCTTGACTGAAACTCTCAAAATTGATACCATTCCCGACATCCTTACCGGTCAGACCGAGGGCCAAATTGGTACCATGGAAAGCTCGCGCATACTGACCTGTGGTATAATTCATGGTTAAGGGTTTGCCTGTGACACTACGCCCATCTACCATCAAACTCAAATAGTTTAACTGATAATGATTGAATATGAAGGGGTTCGTGTTTAGCTCGCCGTTGAAACACGACGCATTCACTAAGCCGATCACCACCCGGGTCGGCGTCTGGCTGAGGAAGAGGTTATCTTGCGTGTGGGAAAACATACCTTTCGGGATAGAAAAGGTTTTTACCACTACCCTTTTAATGGGATACTTGGCATTGGCTCTCATAAGGCTTTTTCATGAGCCAGAGAGATAGCTGGATTTAACTTAGCTTTCCTCACCAAGAGGGTGGCATGAGTAATGACACTTTTGTAACCACCGTTTACATCCGTGGCAATCAAATTAAAGACAGATTTTGAGGGGGTTAGTTTGATTTTGATATCGATCCCATTCAGCATGTACCTGTCCTGATTGAAAATATCGGAATGTAGACGGCCCATCATATCCATCGCCACACTAGAGCTGGCTAAAGATCGTCTTTTGGCTAGACCTTTATTGGTTTCACCCTTCGTGTCTGTCATATACAAAGGAGTATCTGGGTAGTATAGTGCTGAAGTCAGATGACTCTTTTTGGCCTCTGCACCATAATTCAGAAGAGCTTCCAAGTAGGCCCGGTACGGATACGAATTTTCACTCGGTGAAATAAGAGTGTCATTCAAAGACACGTCTACTTGAGAAAACAAACTATGCAAATAATAATTTATGGGACCGACTTCGGCGGTGCTCGGTAGGTCGTCACCATTGGGAAGTGTAACTTTGGCCCTCACGTGCAGAAAAGTATTAAACAAATCTATATAATCCTCTCCCACGCCAGAGATGGAGAACTCGATGGGTGCCCCATAGGCTAACGTGGCCAACGGATGAATCTCCACAAACTGTCCTTCTTCCACGGCCGTCTGGGTAGGTGGCACGCTAAACAAATCCAGACCAGAATGTAGGCACTCACACGACTTGGGATGTATTAACGCCATTACGAGAAAATATCCGAATGTCCCCGCTGGTGTTGGTGGTTCTTATGAGCCGATCGCTTTCTGCCGGCTGGTTTTATTCTTTTACTGGGCTGACCGGGCGGGGCGGCTCGTTTTCGTTTCCTGACGCCGCTACCTGATTGGCTGATATGTTGAGCAGCGCCCTGGAGCAGTCGTTGACCGGCGTCCCTGGCGTGTTCTTTGAAGGACTCGCCAACATTCCGACCGGCTAGGGCGTCTTGAGCCACCTGCAAACCCGTACCCAACCCTTCCCGCAAAAGGGCTTTGCCACCAGTCTTCAACCAAGGAAGAATTGTTCGACCAAGGCCACTAAAGAAACTACCAATTCCATGACCTCGCTGACTCCGACCACCCACAAAAACGGGTAGACCGCTGCCGGCTTGATTACAGAAATATTCCTCGTATAGTTTGGGATTGCGTCGGATTGGCACGTGTCTAACCATGGTTAAACCACCTCAAAACGTTTGTTGGTTCGAAAATGCAGCGTCACTACCGATGTCCCACCTGTGAATGGGATAGGTTTCCCCTGTTCGTCGGTTATAAGAGGCTCAATCGTGTCAAAGGAGAACCGACAGAGTGGAACGTAATGTGGTTTATCGTACAGCCTAAATACAGAGGTGGTGGATCTGTCTAGGACAGATAGAATCCGTAGTAATGGTACCAGCACAGCGCCGACCACACGCGAGGTGACAATGTCGGAATAGATAATTTGCTGGTCCAAATCTACTTCACCCAGGCCGGAAAGAACGGACGTCAGTCTCGCTGACGAGGGGACTTGTAAAATATCCACCAACTAAGTCTAATTTCAGCACCCTGTTCGTCTAGTGGGAAACGCGTCGATAGCACATAAAAACACATTTTAGTCTATTCGAGTTCTGAGAGTTTCCGGGCTCGAAAATGTAAAGTTAGCACTGAAGTCCCATCGTTGAGTGGTATCGTTTTTCCCGTCTCCGTAGTTAAAAGTATTTCCACCGTGTCGAAGGAGAATCGACTTAAGTGAACGTAGTGTGGTCTATCGTAGACACGATGCACTGACGGCAACAAGCGATCCAATATAGGGACAGTCCTTAGTAAAGGAACCATGGCGTCTCCGACTGGTCTGGCAGCTACGAGATCAGAATAGACGTAGATATTTTTAACGACGCTATCCATCTCCAATTCCACATTACCGTATAATAAGGCATTCTCGTCTGATAGAGTCGAGGTTGGAAAACCCAACATTTTTTTCAACCTCTCACTAATTTTAACGTGGGCGCCTTTTTCAAGTAGTTTCATTGCGACTTTGTTCCAAGGTGTACGTAGCGTGAATTTGATGTTTACTTTCTCGTCTACTTGGGTTTCGACACACAACTTATTCAACTCCTCGATGAAAGCTTCTGGGGTGGTGAACGGACCCGGTGGACATTCAAGGGTTACAGGTTCCAGACCACTACCTTTGGGCGGAAAGTACTGGATCCAAATTTCCCCCGACAAACCGTTAAAATACGTATTGGGGAATTGAATTTCGGCCAGACCCACTTCGTATTGTTGACTCACCTCAATAGTCTGCGGCAACTTGACGAAAAAGTGACCTGGGTGGTTGTTCGGGAACACATCCGGGGCCGTAACACTCGGTAACACCAAATAAAAACTCATTGTTTATCTAGCTTAGGATTAGGTAGCATATAACCCAAACAACTACTCATTAGAGCGACCCACAGTTTGCCTTCTGCTGCGTCTGCGCTGCCTTGAGTCAGATTGAATAGTGACACAGCAATTACGCTATATATAACGAGGGTTTGGCAGATGAATACAATCTCTGGCCGCGGCACGCGTTGTCCAAAAAACGACCAGAACGAAGTTCTTTCCCCGTCCCTAGTCTGTGGACGCAACACCATATTTTCCAGGTTGTCTTCGGCCATACCACTAGTCTCCATAGCTGGCTAGTTGTGTGTCGGCTATCCAACTGTTGAATGAATTGGGATAACCAAACCACTTGACTAAATACTCTTTACCACTACCTTTCCTCCACCTTTCTTGTAAGATTGTTTCGATACGATAAATTTCTTTATCACCCACCAATTGTATTTCTTCTCGGTAGAATGACCCTTTAAGTTCCTCCCCTGAATCGTCTTTTAGCACATACGTCACCGGACTAGTCTGGTTTATACGACTAACGGTAAACAGTTCTTCTGTCCAACCCGACATATAACCTTTTTTAAAAGGTTGTTGGCTTTGAGCTAACCTGACACGATCGCCGGCTGTGAAATACACTTTTCTTGATGCGTCTGTTTTACGGTATAAATTATTCCACACTTCTTCTTGATTAGTGTTGTTAACTTGCACAGGGGCCATGCGAATACTCCGGTGATACGAACCATTGTAGTTCTGGATCAATTTAGCTATCACGTCGACGTAGCGCAGTGTATTGGTCTTGGTAAAATAACGCCACATTTTTTCTTTAAGAGTTCGGTTGAATCTTTCTACCACGGCGGCTTTCACATCTTCGTTCTCAGTGGTAAAGAAATGCACGCCTCGGTCAGTCAGAAATTTTAAGAAGGTCCGATTGACGAATTCTGAACCTTTGTCGGTCTGAAAGTTTATCGGTTGGCCCTCTTCAAATATTTTACTCACGACCGCCACTAGTTCTTTGCCCGTTTTCTTCTGGATCGGGATGGCCCAGGCATATTTACTAAACACATCGATACACGTCACTAGGTAGCCCATACCGTCATTGTACCTTCGTAATTTTTGCATATCTATCAAGTCGGCTTGAAACTGTTGATTTATACCCCCGGTAATGGTCTGACGTCTCTGAAATCGGCGACGATTCGGTTTATGTAACGTGTAGGTATCCTGATGACGTAACCATTTCTGAATGGTTTTAGCTGGAAGTTTGTTATTTCGATGTAAAGCGACAGCACCACCATAGGCTCCCGGTTTCTCTGGGTCATAGTAATACTTTCTTAATTGCGCGGCCATTTTTCCCATCGGGGTGTAGGTATTCTACTCTTCTTCTTCTTCCGCAGTTTATAACCGGGTGTAGCCACAGGTGTCTCTGCTGGGGCTTTGGGTTCGTCTACCTTCGGTGTTAGCTGAGCAGGCGGTGTCTCGACTACTGGTACCGGTAAGGCGCTGACTTCGGGTTTTTGTTCCTTGATATCCACCAGACCTAATGGTTTGTGTCTATGCTGCTCGAGGCGATTCAGATACCGCTGTAAGGTTTGTTGATATAGTCTGGCTTTGTCACGGGGTGGTAGATCTTCTGTTTCCAGGACTTGTTGCATCTGATTATCCAAGTCTTGTAGGCTATCGGTTAGTGTGTCGGGTGGTACGTAGGGTTTTTCCAACACCCGAGGATCGACCAGGATCATTTTCTTCATTATAAACCCACAATACCTTTCAAGACGTTAAGGATGGGTCCGAGCAGGGCGCCGATGAATCCACCCTTTTGCAAGATCTGCTTCCGTTTCTTGAGTGATAGTTTCTTACGAGTGAGCGCTCTCAGACTGTTTTTGTGACGTTGCAGACGCCGCTTCTGAGCTGGTGTCAGGGGAACATTACCTTTTAATACGTTGTGACAGCATTCGCAAATTGATTGGACGAGGTCTGGGAAGCTGTTTTAATAACAGCTTTTACGGCAGGTGGCTTGGCTTCACCCAAGTACCGCAACATGGATTCGTTGCGTTTAAGTTGACTAGACATGTTATTTAGGGACGTAGACGACTTGTCTTTGGTCGGGAAATATATGACTTCGTAGACGGAGTTGATCCGGTGTTTCCTGGCGGAGGTCAAATAACAAATACCCGTGAGGAGACGATGTAGCGTCCTTAAAACTCTCTTGGACATATGACACCCGCCCTGGAAAAATTTGTTTTCCCAAATTATTAACTTGTGCACCGTCTCGAGGGTTCTTAAATACTACTAGGTAATGTGAATTCAAACTAATGGTTCTTTGTTCTTTATTCTTCCCAAAGAGGTTCTGTACAATATACATGACGCTGAGGTTGCGATGATGACTGCCCTTAGTAAATAGTTTAGTTACCCTATCATCTGTCTCGGCCATTAGGTCATCTATTACCACTAGCCGACGTCTATCGCCGGTCCATTTGTCCATATCAGGCAGCCCTTCATTAAACTGCACTCCTTTCATATTCTCGTACATGGATTGCCATTCCCCATAGCACCATATAACCTCCTCTGGAATCGGGTCTACCATGGCGGGAAGATGGGTCAGGAAGCGCTGGACAAAGACGGTTTTACCGCTCGCTGTCGGTCCAGCAATTAAACAAGTAAAAGGATGTTTCCAACGAGGATCCATGGCCACTAAATGACCGGATATGACTCGCACACCCGTCTATATATTTCAACGATTAGTGACCCGACAACTCTTGATGGTAATGTTTAGCCAGGGCGCCACCTGATAGTGATTACCTACGCCGATGTTTAAAGAATTACTCCCCCTACGGTTCTGGTAGTTCTGGTGCCGCTTATCGGCACAAGCTAACAGATGCCATTTCCACACACACCGCGACGGCTTATCGCCGCTAAGATGTCTTTGATACCATAGCCTTGACAGAACTTAGCTGTATGTTGCTCGCTTGGCAAGGTTACGCTCAGTAGTTTGCCATTACTTTCCCGGCTCAGTATCCACCAAGTCACGAGCGGGGGTCGAACCGCCTCAGCTCTCACTCCGCTACGAGCCTCTGCGTGATAAACGGGATTACAGAGAGAAAGTGGTGTAACCCCACAGCCACAGAGACCGGTTTATACAAAGAATACAATTGTTTTAACCGTCGCGTCTTTGAGGCACATTCTGTGACGCTATATTTCTCGTGTCTGGTGAATTAATCAAAAATATTCTTCTGTTAAATCTTTTCCCCACTCGCCAGGCAAAAAAGTACCAAACACACAGACAAATCAATACGTCGTGATTCATTGTTCGGTGTAATTTCAATCGATGAAAACAGGGTGTTGTTTAGAAAATGGATGCCGTTGTGAATGGCGGGTATCTTCTGCTATGAATGAACGTTGTGCGTGTATGAGAATTTAATATTTGCACGCAGTCGGTTTGTTGACAATTATAATGTTGACGTTTGGTAAAATCTGGCGGTTCTTTTAAAAAAAACCCGCGTCTTTTTTGTAGTAATGTCTTTGTAAATGTGTGTTGTTTTATTAAATAATAGCTTTCCGTATAATGTCTTTTGTGGGTTTGTAGCAATGTTTTTTATATTAAAGAATGTCTTTCGGTATAATGTATTTTGTATTAATGTTTTGTGGGTTTGTAGTAATGTTTTTTGTCTGACGCAAACAGGCAGGTGAGTTTTTTCTAGTAAAACAAAGATATATGACTCACACAAAACTGACACTAAGCTGAAGACGTTAAATTATCGTGCCTCGGGACTCTGACAATTATGATGCTAGGAAATAATGTTTCGAGAGAGAGACATTTTTAAATAATTTCCGTGTCAGAGAAATTAACATCTTACCGGACAATTACGCCGGCAGCAAAAACTGTTTGAAGTAAGGACAGAATACTTACAGAACTGTCTGTGTTTAGGTGCACTGCCATCAAACCTAATTATCTTTCCCTCCCGGAGATAGAAAAACGTACGAAAGAGATGCAATTACGATTTGACACAAAGTACCTAGGTACGTAATTATGGTGGTAGACAATGACAAAGAGTGTAGTAGCTAATGTATAGTCGATGAAAAGTCGTGGTTCTTTCTGCGTGATTATGAATCTATACTCGAGTGAGATGTCGCAGCCACAAACCCGCCTTTTGACAGTTCGCCCGGCCCCCGTGTGACAGTGGCGGTCAAGCGATGTGGTTACTTATTTTCCCGACATCTGATTGGTTGATTCAAATGACAACTTGCTTGTTTCAAATATACGACAAGTAATTCTTGAAACGCCTGTGAAGTCATTTGAGTTCTGGCAGTTAACGAGGAAGGATGTTTTTTATTTAACGGATAATAATTTCAACATATTTTCTAATTCCCGGGACGTTAACAATTGTGCCTTCTGATACAGAAAGCTACTTGTCTTCTGCACGAAACTGGTGACAATTTTCTCGACATGATCGTCAGAATTATACAACGAATCAACGAGCTTTCGCTTCATATATCTGCTCAAAGACATTAAAACTATTATCCGGCCACAGTTGACGCGGGCATCAGAAAATAATTCGTCTGCGATATTCTCAAAGGTATGATATGCTTGATCACTTGGTATATTGCCTACAACAGACTCAAATAACATTGCATGTTGACGAATCAAACCAGCTAATAATTGCGTCATCTCACAAACTTCATCCTGCTGGATAACATTCACAAAGAGGTCGGCCATTTTATCAGAGAATGTCAGCTACGCAGAGGCACGGATGTAATCTCTGTAATAAAACCTTCACACGTCTTGATGCTTTATTACGACATCGTACAACTACTCATTCGACACAACAGTTTACATGTGATTTTTGTGATTACAGTTACAATAGATATGATAATTTACGGAGACATGTAAAGACCGAACATGAATCAGTATCCAGTGCCGTGTCAACCACTCAACCATCATCTAGTGCTGCTAATAATCAACAATCCACAAGTCGCAAGCGGCGACGAGAACCGAATACAGACGAACAATCTACTGCTAAACGTCAGAAGTCAACCAAACAACAAGTCTCGAATGACAGAGTGTCGGCGATTACAGACACTCAAATACCGTCAACTACCACATCAACACAAGCAGCAGCATCATCCTCCGCCAGCCGTAGCGGGCAGACGTTATCAACATCCGGTGGCTTGTCGGGCGATCGTGTTTCGCCGACCACCGATGAACAGTTACTAACAACACGTACTTTGTCGGCCGAACACGTGTCACCGCTCAATAATAAGCAACAAGCCTCTAGTACCACAGTGAGTAACGTTGAAAGCACAACTTCTATTTTTAACGCATCATCACGTACCACAATGAGTGACGTTGAAAACACAACTTCTATTTTTAACGCATTATCACGTACCACGCCGAGTGACGGATCATCACGTACCACGGCGAGTGACGGATCATCACGTACCACGCCGAGAGGCGCAGCCGATGATGTATCGCCGACCACAGATGAACAGTTATTAACACCAGGTGCCATGTCGAGTGACACGGCCGATCACGTGTCGCCGACCACAGTGAGTGACGGAACAACAGATACTTTGTCGGGTGGCACGGCCGACCACTTGACCACTACTAACAATATGCAACAAGTATCTAGTGCCTTACCGAGTGATGCAGCATCATCAACAACAAGCGTGTTGCCAACAGAAGAGCAACTATCACCTAGTACCACGGCGAGTGACGCAGCATCATCAACAACAAGCGTGTTGCCAACAGAAGAGCAACTATCGCCTACTACCACAGCGAGTGACGAATCACCAGGTGCCTTGTCGGGTGGCCCGGACGATAATGTATCGCCTACTAATAATACTCAACTATCATCACGTGTCACGGCTGGCAACGAATCGGCGGGAACCTCTGGTGTTAACACAACTACTGAATATTTGTCATTACAAAAATTACCCCCGGATGTTCGAGCTGTGTATAACGAGCACTGGAATACGATTAGATCACACATACGACACGGTCGGTATCTGTGTGAATGGACATTTTTTAACCGACCAGACACTGACATGCCGACAGATTGGAGTTCTCGTTTATTCCGGCTTTTTAATGTTCAAAACTCCCGCTTCAAAATAATCGCCAGTCTGCACACAATACTAAGACATCGAGAGACACAAGCCCTACGATTATACCATGCCAGTTCCAATAACTCTTCCTTGTTCCCTACACCATTTTTAATAAACCATAGATCTGATTTTGAGGCCTTTGTGACCAAACTAAACGCTGTAGATTTGGTCAATTCAGCGACATTAACGCGGCCAGATACAAAGTATTATGTAGAAACAATTCCCAGTATAACTTTTTACGTTTACAAGTTGATAGAATTTCCTGTTGGTTGTTGTTTGGAATCAATCCCCGACTTTATCAAACAAAACAAATTTATTAATGCTCTTCAAACCGACTCAAATGGTAAGTCGTACACAGATAACTTGTGTATATTTCGCTGTATATCTGTGTTTAAATCAGGGGGAAGCTCTGTTAGGGATGTTAGAAAAGATACACGGACACTATTCAAAGAATGGGTGCGGTATAAAGGGTTGAAATCAATCAAAGCCTTTCCGGGTGTTAGTTTAGTTGATTTACCTGCCCTGGAAGAATGTTTTAAAATACAGATAAATGTGTTTGTCTTTACAGAGGAGGAATATCTGGTTCCGAAAATTAGAAGCACTAGTACACATCCAGATATACTGAATATCCTCCTATACGAAAACCATTTCATGTATATTGTTGATGTGGCCAAGGCCGCTCGGTGTTTTTCTTGTGGGAAATGCGGTAAGCTGTTTAAGATGTACAAGCGATTGACACCCCACGAACTTAGGTGCAAAGGCATAGCCACTATCGAAACGTATAAAGGCGGGGTTTATCGGCCGACCGAATCGATCTTGGACTTGCTCCGTGACCACGGGTTTGACGTGGACGAAAATTTTATTTTCCCTTTCAGAGCGTGCTACGATATGGAATCTTTCTTCTCTAATGAAAATTTACCGGCTGATTCAAAGTCGACGACCTTCATGGCCAGACACGTCCCCCTCTCGTGTGCGGTCGCCTCTAATGTCCCTGGGTTCGACACCCCTAAATGTTTCATCACCACCGGTGATCCACAGGTCCTCGTAAATGAAATGTTGGACTATCTCCATGACATAGCTGCTAAATCGTATGAGCTTTTACTCAAAAAGTTCGAGTCAGTCTTTGCTAAATTAGGTGACCACCCAAAATTAAGTGAGAGGCTCGACTTGTATTTGTTCCAGCTCCCTCTGTTTGGAATGAATAGCGGTAAGTATGACACTAACCTTCTGAAACCTTATTTGGTACGGTATTTCCTTGATCGGGAGGCTAACCCGTTCAAGTTTATAGTCAAGAGAAATAATAATTTTATGTGCATAGCGACAGAAAGACTGAAATTCCTCGACGTCTCCAACTTTCTGGTCCCGGGCGTAAGTTACTCTCAATATTTAGCCTCGTTTGGGATAAAAGAGACAAAGGGATTTTTTCCATATGAGTATCTGACCGACCTCAGTAAGCTAAATGAGACAGCCCTACCACCACACGGTGCTTTTTTCTCAAAACTTAAAAACCGTAACATTTCCGAAACAGAATACGCCGTTTGTCAGAAAGCGTGGACCGATAATAAAATGACTACCTTGCGGGACTTTCTAATTTGGTACAACATCAAAGACGTGTCTCCTTTTCTACAAGCCCTGGAAAAACAAGTAGCCTTTTATGCCGGTTTAAATATAGACATGTGCAAGCAGGCCATCTCCGTCCCCGGCATTACTTTACAGTACTTATTCAACACTATGAATAAAGATGTTTCTTTTGTTTTGTTTTCGAAGAAGGAGGAGAAGGTGCACAAGTTGTTACGAGATAACGTCGTGGGTGGACCGAGTATCATTTTCCATCGCTACCATCAAGTCAATGAGACCTGTATCAGGGGTAATAAGCTGGTAAAAAGCATTAAAGGATTTGATGCGAATGCATTATACCTTTGGTCTCTTATGAAAGAGATGCCATCAGACTTCCCCATATATCGAAGCCGCGAGGATGGGTTTAGAGCACACAGATTACACAAGTACACACGTCAGAGTCGAGAGTGGTTAACCTGGGTGTCACACAACAACAACATAGAGTTAAAAACCCAATTCAATAGTCACGAGATGCAGCTCGGCGACCGACATATTCGCGTAGATGGGTGGGATAAAAAGAATACGACAGCTTACCAATTCCATGGGTGTTTGTTCCACGGGCACCCCTCTTGCCGTCTAACTGCTGGGAAAACGATTAATCCCGTCAATAAAAAACCGTTAGTCGAATTATACCAGAACACGTGTGACATCCACGAGTATCTAGAAAAATCTGTTGGGGTGACCGTTAAGGTTATTTGGGAATGTGAGTGGCAGAGACTAAAGAGGTCAAACACAACCATCAAGTGTTTCTTGCGGGAAACGTTTCCACCATCAGAACTTCCTTGGGGATCGTTGAGTGAAAACCAGATCATCGACGCTGTAAAAAGTGATACATTTTTCGGGTTGGTTGAGTGCGATATAGAGACCCCGACTGATTTAAAAGAGTCCTTTGCCGAAATGCCCCCTATTTTCAAGAACACGGAGGTGTCGAGAGACGATATTGGGGAGTTTATGCAAGAATATGCCATAAAAAATAAACTACTGAGTACTCCACGACGGACATTGATCGGTAGTTATTTCGGGAAGAAAATTTTATTAGCCACCCCTCTTTTAAAGTGGTATCTAGCGCATGGGTTGGTCGTTACCCACATCTACCAGACAATAGAATATCGACCGGTTAGTTGTTTTAAACAATTCGGGGAAGCAGTCTCTAACGCCCGTCGCCAAGGGGACAAAAATCCGGCCGAGTCTATTACAGCCGACACAATGAAGTTGTTAGGTAACGCCGCTTACGGGAAAACACTTACCAATAAGGCCAAACATACTGATGTCTCCTACTGCCAGGGAAAAGACACTACCAAACTAATCAATAACCCCAGGTTCAAAAGCATGACTGCTGTTACAGACGATCTCTTCGAAGTAGAAACCCTAAAAAAGAAAACTGTCTGGGATCTACCTCTACAGATTGGGTTCTTTGTCTACCAGTATGCCAAGTTGCGCATGCTAGCTTTTTATTACGACTTTCTCGACAAATTTATCGCTAAAGAAGACTACCAACTCACTGAAATGGACACTGACTCTCTCTATTTGGCCCTTAGCGCCGCCTCACTCTCTGAGGTAGTTAGACCACACCTACGAGAAGAATATGACAGAGTCTATAATCAGTGGTTCCCATCTGAAACCTGCCCTGTTCATAGAATTACCCCTAGTACTGATACCTGTCAGGATTGCCAGACTATCAAAGCCTATGAAAAGAGAACCCCCGGGCTTTTCAAACTAGAGTACGAAGGGGAGGGGATGGTCTCATTGTGTAGTAAAACATATATTTGTGTGGGTGATTATGATAAAATCAGTACCAAAGGTTTGACCAAAAACCACAACACCCATTTAAACAAGGACACGTTTTTGGAAGTATTAAACACCCAAACACCGAGTGGGGGAACCAATATAGGCTTCAAAACACAAGACTCTTCTGTATATACATACACACAACATCGTAATTCACTGTCATATCTCTATATAAAAAGAAAGGTTGACAGTGATAATATCTCGACTATGCCATTACTTATTTAATATGTATTGTTTGTCTATATATGATTTATTAAAATTATTATATACCTTACTTGACTCGTTTGTTTTTTATTTTTAATGTTTCATGTCGTATTTTTTATGTCGTACCTATAATTACTTGACCACGCACGCCACCTATGATGAGTCACTAGAACACGCCACCTATGATGAGTCACTTGACCACGCCACCTCTGATGAGTCACTAGACCACGCCTACATTTTTGGGGAAAAAAGAGTTATCGCCCTTTGAGGTGGAATATCGATTCCCACCTCAAAAATACGCTGGATGGAGCCCCACTTACACTACTCCACTGTCAGCGTCCTGGGAGATAAAAGAAGACATATGACAAGGACAGGACATAAGTATGCCATGGATAGGATATAGACGGGACTAGAGTATCCATCTACAGACAGGACATAAGGACATAGACAGGACAAGGTCCCTGAGCAACAGTACAATCTTGCACTGCATGACCTGAGACACCGGTCATCAACAGACGGGGTGAGGACAGGACGACAGCCAGAATACCGAGACATCTAACATAGCACGATTATTGCGGACCACACGGGGTCAAACACCACGTGACCACAGGACTGGGGGGGGGGGGGGGGGGGGCTAGAGAGATCAGACTGGACAGGACCGTGATAGAGGGAGGATGTGTGTTGCTTGGCGAGCGAATGTACTGATTGCCGACATGAAAGCATGCCTCTGCTGAGTGAATGAGGCAGTGATTTGCCGATGCAATGTGTGTGAGACAGAACTGCGTTACGAAAGCATGAATGCCTTTTGTGGCTGAGTATTTGATAGTACTTATATTGTATCATATTGATATATATGCTAACGCGACTGTGTGCGTTAAATAAATAATATTAGTTTTACATGCATTTTGTCTTGACACCTTTGTGTATGCATATATTTACTGTCTCTGTCGCACCCACGACGAGTAATAACTGAGACGTTGATAGCCCCGATAAAATGATTGCCCCTGTCGGAGTCAGGTTGAAGTTGGGTCTTCTCTTATGACCCAATATCAAAGTTGTTACCGTACGAACTGTTTCACAGAGCTCTCCCTAACCCCTCTAAGCTTAGAAACCTACAAGGAGTTCCAGGCTGGTAGTGGAACGTTATATAATCGGAAAGACATAAGAATTGTCTGGATGAAAGGTATAGTTAATGTTTATTCATTTGTGAATACATTTACACCCGTTGATACATATATGGTCCATGAGCTATTAGGCTGTTAGTGTAATCATTAGAGGGTTATGTTAATAATGTCGTGAGTGCGGTCGGACGAGGGTTGGGCTCCTGCGTTCGTCGTCCGCTAAGAAAGGGAAAGACTGACCACCTATTCCTCCGTGCATGCAGACCTACGAAATGTGATGGTCTTAACATATTACAGATCCATAGCAGGTTCCGACTTTATTTAGGCTTTCCAACTATTTATCATCTGTCAAAGTCTGACGTCGCTCGTTTGTCTATGACTCGACATGTAAATGACATGTACACATAAGTTAGTCAACTTTATTTCATGTTTAAATCTCTATTTAATATTGAAAAACCAAAATAGATAATATTACAACGAATAGCGCTCAGCACTGCACTCGTCCGCTCCATCCATCCATCCATCCATCCATCAAGCGTGGGCAGTCATGTTTTGCCATCTCACTCGATCACCAGAGTCGTGGATCAGATCTGTGTTTTTGTCTCGACCATGCCACGGGGCCAAGCCATCCAGGTACTTGCTTCTAGATCTTCCCCTTGGTCTGTTCCCTTCGATCTTACCAGTTGTCACCAAGTTCTCCAATTCATTTCTTCTCATAACATGCCCAAAAGATTTTGACTGTCTGCGTCTAATATCTCTAATCAGTTTACGATCTTCATTTGTTTCTTGAAGGACCTGTTCATTGGTCTTTCTGGCTGTCCATGGTATTTTTTCATTTTCCTCAGAAACCACATTTCTACAGCCATCAGATGTTTTTCAGCTTGACTGCTCATTGTCCAAGCTTCACATCCATATAAAAGTACAGGTTCTATGTAGCACCTCAACACTCTTTTTCTCGTTTCAATTGACATCTTTTTATTGGTCAGTATGTTTTTCATCTTGCTAAAGGCTACCTTAGACATGGCGATTCTTGTTCTAATCTCTTCAAGGCATCTCCCATCAGATGTTATTACTGTTCCGAGATAATTGTACCTATTCACTTGTTGAAGAATATTCCCATTTACTTGTATATTACATTGTGGTATTTCGTTCTTCCTAGTGACGACCATAATCTGTGTCTTTTTACAATTTAATTCTAACCCTCGTTGTTCACTGTGTGTAACAACTGCATCTACTAAATGTTGCAGGTCCTGTTCATTGTCTGCAATCAAGACTGTATCGTCTGCATATCTAATGTTATTGATGCATCGTCCCCCAATGTTGATTCCTTCCATATCTTCAATATTTCTGAAAATATTTTCACTGTACAGGGAAAACAGATCTGGAGACATTACACATCCCTGTCTCACACCTCTCTTGATAGGCTGATATTGGCCTACTTCATTATCAACTCTTATGGCAGCTTGTTGTTTCCAATATATGTTTTTTACAAGTCTAAGGTCTTTTCCATCAATTTGTAGATCTTCAAGCATCCTTATCATGTCGACATGTCTCACTTTATCGAAAGCCTTTGTGTAGTCAATAAAGCAAAGGTGTAGATCTTTGTTTACTTCTATAGATCGTTCAATTACGGTTCTCAGTAAATATACAGCATTTACTGTACCCTTTCCTTCTACAAACCCACATTGTTCTTCTCCTATTTCAGGTTGTATTTTCCTCCTAATTCTTTGCATGATAATTCTTAGCAAAATCTTCGTGATGTGACTCATTATACTAATTGTTCGATGTTGATCACATTCCAAGGCTCCTGATTTCTTTGGGATTGCAATAAATACAGAATTACATAATTCATGAGGTATATTTCCAGTATCATATATTGTATTAAGCAGACTGGTAACTTTATCTATTCCATATTCTTCTAAAGCATTAATCATTTCTGTTGTGACACTGTCTGAACCGGGGGTCTTGCCAGATTTCATATGGTTAAGAGCATTCTGAACCTCCATCTTCAAAATTGCTGGTCCTTCATTATTATTTTGAACATCGTAGTGTTCGTCTCTGTTGTCGTCATAAAGGTTTTTCACGTAATCTGACCATACATGTAAGATCTGATCTTTTTCTATTATGACTCTTCCATCTTTTGTCTTTAGGCAGCCTGCTGATGTACGTGTTCTTTGATTAGTAAGCTCCTGGATTCTTTTGTGCATTAATTTCGCATTTTTACTGTTGTGTTGTTTTTCAATTTCTTCGCAGTTTTTCTCAAGCCATGTTTCTTTTGCCTCCCTACATAAGGTTCTGACTTTTCTGTGAATTTCTTCATATTTAGCAGGATTATTTTTGTTCTGTCTTCTTGTTTCCATTAGTTGTAAAATTTCTTCAGTCATCCATGTCTTACGGCCCACTTTCTTTAATTTTGGAATAGTTTTTTCTGCTGCACAACTGATTGAATTCTTCAGCATTTCCCATTGATCATCTACATCTTGAAATAGGATCTCTAGATCAGACAATAAATCAAATTTGTTCTTTACTTCTATGTTAAAATTATCTTGTATTTCTTTGTCAGTTTTCAATTTGCACAAGTCATATTTAGGGTTTCCTGCTATATACTTGACTTTCTTTAACTTTACCCTCAATGTGCCTGTAATTAATCTGTGATCACTGTAACAGTCTGCATTTGGAACTGTTTTTACGACTGTTAACGCATTTCGAAACCTTCTGTTAATCAGGATGTAATCTATCTGGTTTTTAATCCTGCTGTCTGGACTCCTCCATGTCCATAATCTTCTAGGATGCTGTTTAAACCAGGTGTTTCCTACAACCATTTCTTGTTCTTTTGCCCATTCTACAAGTTTGTATCCTCTTTCATTTCTTTCTCCCAAACCATGGTTGCCTACACTGCATCCATCGCCTTGCTTTCCTATTTTTGCGTTGAAATCACCCATTATGATATTTATTTCTGATTTTTTGCAGTTCTTCAAAGCAGACTCCATATCGTTATAAAATTCCTATATACTTTCTTCACTGCATTCACTTGTTGGGGTATATACTTGAATGATATTTATTTTAAAAGGTCTTCCGTTTAATTTTACTAATAGAACTCTGTCTGACACAGCTCGATATCCTTTGACAGAATTTGATGTTTGTTTATCTAATATAATGGCTACACCTCTTTGGTGTTCTTCTCCCCCAGAGTAAATAATCTTATAATCATCTCCTGTCCTTATCCCTGCCCCTTTCCATCTCGTTTCCGATATTCCTAATATGTTAATCTTCTCTCTCTCCATTTCTTGTTTGATGTTTTCTAATTTTCCATCTGCATTCATTGTTCTAACATTCCAAGTTCCTACTTTCAATGATATTAATCTTTTGCACCTAGTAGCCTGTTGGCGGTCTGGAGTCACCTGGTGCGCATGACTATCCCTACCGGGCGAGGCTGCTCCTATGGAGCACCCATTTACGCCGTTTCTCTGATTATCGATAAGTCCACACAATCGTCCGCTCACATCACAATAACTTCGCTCACACAACGAGCGTATACACTGTCGGATCACAAATATATCGCAGCACTAGCAAATGCTCAAATCGGCTATACAAGTCATTCTCTCTAGCAAACACTCAGACACGTCCTTCCTCATCCAAAGCTCAGTCTCATCTCCCCAAACCTTTCACCCTGGGTTTCCAATCACGTGGTATTCACCCTAGTGCCGTCTGAGGCCACTCGTGGTCAGTACTGCGTCGTAGTATTGGGCCGTGTTCTGTCCGTGAACTAAGGGTCAGTCAGTCTGTTGACGACTACTGTCTCACGTAGTCAAGTCCAAGGGTACCCTGTCCTGTCTGTTCAGTGGCATCCTGTCCTGTCTGCTGTTCTCATGTCCTGTCTTCTATTCTCATGTCCTGTCACTAAGATATATCCTCCGTATCAGGTCGCTAGGACTCTGACACGCTCCCCTTGCTCTCCCCTGTGACACTTATTCTATACTAATAAGTGACACGTTGTCTATCTAATTAGTTTGAACCACTTCGTCAGAGGCCTATAGGGAGTCACTAACGGGTCATGGTAACTGTTGGTTGGGGGTGGCAACTGTAGCTTACTAGGGTATAATTCACTTTCGAAACCTGTACCATCTCAAGTTTATTCAACAGTACATTCTCGCTCAGTTGACATATATAATCTCATTCTATAGCTCATTTCACTACTGGGAACTGTACCGGACCAAGGTTTCGTTGACTAATGTTATCAAGATACAACCATCTAACTGCAACCCTCTCAAAGCACACCCGTGCCCACGGCCAATAATTTCCTTTCCAGAAACTCATCAAGGAAAATCTTATTTCCCGAGGTCCCCGTAAAATGGCAATATTCAACCTATATGGTCGAAGAAGTCTGTACAAATTGATATAACTTTTTAACTTCCGCTTGTTGGTAGGGTTTCTATGTAATGTTGTCCCTTTAGAGCTATTTGTGTCCCTTGTATATGTTTGGTGTTGGATAGTTCCCTTTTCCCCCTATAATAGTGGGTGTTTACTTTAACTGTTTGTATGCTGTGTATGTATACACTATTGTAGTAGTGTGTGTATAATTACAAACATGTATGTCTGTTTATAATTTGTGTAGTCATATTTTCTAAGTTTCATTTGCTTGGTTTTCAGAGATTCATGAATGACGAAATATTCATAACTCATGAGACCGACTACCGAACAATGATTCTTAGATAGATGTCTATAGATGTCGTGTAATGGTAACATTCACACCCCAAAAATTGCACAAATCGCATGTGTTGTAGATGACGAATACAATATATAACATTGAGTCAAATGTGCAAAATATTCTGCACATCTTCTTTCATACCCAATTTTAATACATATATCCTGTCTTTCGTTCATCTTTCATTCTCGCAATCTCTCAATCTGAATTCTCTTGTTAAAATATAATTTAAGGCAATAGGTATTGTGTTTTAACTAGTTATTACAGGATTTCAGTTTTCACCTTCAGTTTGGAAAAACTGGGTGTTTATATTTAAAATAAAAAATTAAATTGAAAAAAGTTTAACGTTTAAATAACTAAGTGTTTTAACTATATACACTGTTCAGAAATAGTACTTCAGTTCGAAAAGTGTTGTTGCGTTACTAAATAATAGTTTAATTAACACTTGTAATTTAATTAACACGAATAGTTCAATAAACACGTGTAGTTCACGTATAGTTCACTTAACACATATCGTTCACTTCACAATGTTGTTGAATTCGCAAAAGTAATAAAGTAATAAATTACGAAGAACATGGTCTTCAGTCTTATGTATGTTGTCACAAAATGTTTCTAGCTAACACTATTCTAAATGTGTAGACGTTGTCCCAAAAATTAACTAACTCTGTTCTAAATGTGTAGATGTTGTAACAAGAATTAACTAACATTGTTTCTGTTCGTATTGGTGCAACTATATAAAATATCACTTCAGTTAAAATATGGAGAGGGGGTCGGTCGATTAGTTGGCTTCCGTGACTGGTATCCTCATCAGCAGGTCTGGTAGAAAGTTGTCGCTTCCTTTAATATGTCTTATTGTAAAGGAGTAGTTTTGGAGGAGTAGGCCCCAACGAGCAATCCTGTTGTTTCTCGGCTTGCCTTGCTGTATGACGAGTAGTGGAGAGTTGTCACTTTCAATGATGAAATGCGTGCCTTGAAGATATTTGCTTAATTTAGTAACGCCGTACAAAACTGATAAGCATTCAAGTTCGGCAATGCTGTACTTTCTCTCCGCTGGTGTAAACTTTCTACTAATATAAATAATTGGGTGATCTATCCCATCGTCGTGCTGAATGAAAATGCCGCTGGCATCTGTTCTGAGTATAAAAGGCAATCTTGTGTCAGGTAATCTGAGAATTGGTGGATTAGAAAAAAATAATCTTTATCCTTTTGAGTGCTTCCTCTAGACAGGCACTTTTGGCAATAACCTTTATTTGTGATTTCAACAAGTTGGAAAAAACATTTGTCAAATCGGCCAAATTGGGAATAAATTTACCATAATAGTTAACTAGTCCTAATAGACTCCCAACTTGCTTTTTGGTAGTTGGTACAGTGAGGTTCAAAATTGTAGAGACAATTTTCTCATCAGTGCTCAGTTTGCCATTAGAAATTGTATGACCCAGAAATTATATTTTACTAAAGGCAATCTCTACTTTACTGGGCCTTATAGTGAGTCCAAACTGTTTGATCTTGTCGAAAATTTGTCTTAGTGCCCTTATGAGGTTTGTCATGTCGTCAGTATGTATGCAAATATCGTCAATGTAAGTCTGTATCCTAGGTAGGCCAGGTAAGAGGAGTCTAGTCAGTCTAACAAACGTGGCGGGAGAGTTAACAAGACCTAAAGGCAGAAATCGCCACTTATAGAGGCCTAATGGAGTTGAGAAGGGTGTCAGATGGGTTGAGTCTTCGTTCATTGGAATTTGTCAATAGCCTTTCGTCAGATCTAATTTAGAAAAAAAAATTGTCGACTTTGCCATGTTGATAATTAAGTCGTCACAGTTTGGAATAGGTTCAGCGTCTAATTTTGTTACAGCGTTAAGTTTCCTGTAGTCGATACAGAGTGTCGTGTCCTCCTTTAAAGTGTCGTCCCTGGAGTGAGGAGATCCGACACCCACATTATAATATTATTTTTTTCCCCCTCAATATTCTGGAGAATCCACCAGCTTCCGTCCAACACACTCCATCAGCCTATGGACACCTTTTCCTATCACTCTCACACTGTCGTACTATGCCCCCTTCTCATACTTTCCCCAACGCAACATACTCAACAACTCTTGCTTCTAGAAATTAATAAAGATTAATTTATTAAAATAAAAGTGTAACGTGTATGAGACGTGTATGCGAAGAAAATGTGTGACGTGTTCTATAAAGTGTGTAGACTCTGTCTCTCAGACATCAACTCAGTCAGCTGATCACAGCAAAGATAGACCACAGCACGTTACGTCAGAACAAGTACGTCCTCACCCGTTGCCGGAACCATCTTGCCC
>JACEFZ010026500.1:0-15000 GCA_014155875.1 Cepaea nemoralis
AAGGGCACTAAAATTTTTTTACCAAAAGACTTTAAAGAAAAATAGAGAAAAGCTGTCCACGAAATATTATGACAATATTACATGCTTTATCGCTGAAAATCATGAACACGTCCAATATGTAAATAGTATATACGTAAAATGTATTACTGGTGCATATACATAATAATTAATACACAATCATCGATTTTCTGTCTCCTCGGATGCAGCAGTTTCATTTATTGTAGCAATAGTTAACCAAGACTGTAGCTTTATCATTGCGCTAAAGTAGTTTTTATTGCAACAATAATTCAGTCACCATAATTATTATTTATTTCCTGTTTGGATTGCCATAGGTTTGTACAGCAATATGTTACCTATTCAACCTTATTTTATTTCTTCTACTCACATATTATGTTGTGTTTCATTGGCGACTACATGTTATTTGTGCCGGTGTTCCATTGTACAAGTTAGTGGATGCGCTAACATGTTATGTATTTTTTGTGTTATAACAGAACTGCTTGTAAGAACTTTAAATGACAGCAATGGGGTGTATAGACGACAGACGATAAGAGGCCCATTTCCAGTAGAGGTGCATGGCTTGTAATGCATATAAGTATTATAATGTCGTGGAAATTTGAAACAAGCTTTACGTCACAACAATCCCCAAACGGTTCTATGGGCATTGATTCAAAAACCATCCCTGCAAATAACACGCCAGCCACTTGGAAACCAAAATGTATCCCCGATCTTAAAACACAATCCCTTAATCTTTAATCATTTTAACATATTATCAGTTCTAGTCATCCCTGGTAATTATTTTATACTACTTAAAACATCCCCGGTTAACCATTGAAAAGTGGAGGCAGTTTCCAAGACTTGTTGATACTTACGAGAGGGGAATAAATTGTAAAACATCTTTTGTAACTCATAGTCACTTTCGGAGCCTTACCAGCAAGTCTAATAATTTGTCATGCGTGTGATCAGAATCACCAGTGCGCAGAGAACTAGACAGATTCCAGCGAATGAAATATTGAGAAAAGGAAGCTGCAACTAGAAATGACACATACTGAGAAGATTCTATAATAGTATGATTAGAAAGTCCTTTCGCTTGAATGCACTTCTTCTTGTAGTCCGTGTGTTGGGGTTTGGTGCTAATATCTGTTCACAGTCTTCTGTCTCGTGTTTTTTTTTTTTTTTTTTTAAATTCGCATATCCTTTACAGGACATCGCTGTCAACAGCAGCATCTTTCAGCTGTCTGTTGATTTCTTGACAAGATTACGCTCAGTTGTTTGATAGTTTGCCATTGCTTTCTGAGTGGCCGGCTCAGTTACCCCGCAAGTCATCAGCGGGGGTAGAACCGCTTCCAGCTCTCGCCCGCTAAGAGACTCTACGTGATAAACGGGATTACGGAGAAAGTGTTGTAACCCTCGGCCAGAGAGACCGGCCTGTCTAGTGTACTGACACTAAATTCACATGATTTTCCTCCATGTCAAACTGCCCGGAATCTCCTCTTTCGATCTGCCCGTCTCTCCACCCCTCCTGCTTCCCCGTTATTTCGGTGTACTCTAGCATGTAGATGGCCCCCTACTGATCCAGGTAACATATCTATGTGTGAGTTAGCTTCCTTCAAGGAATGTTTATTGTGCTTCTTATCTGCCTATGGTGTTATCGTCATTTTTTTTTAAGTTAAAAAAAAAAAACCAGAAAACTCTGCATCTTCCACATAGTTCCTCGCTAGTCTGGTAATCGCAAATGATTCGCTTCCGTAATCAGGTTTGGCTCAGTATATCTCATAAGAGCAATTTTTCTCACCTCAATCGGCATAAATATATTGCACAAAATATTCTTCATGGTATGAAACGCTGCTTTTAGTTGGATTATTCAGCATTTAACTTCTGTAATACATCCTCCGTCTCATGTTATTGAATTGATTTAGTGCCAAAAAAAAGGCAGGTCTGGACCACACAATAATGGATGGCGGACAATGAATAGTAGTTATGATTGACCAGTTGTTAATATGGTAGCAGACATGTTGTATTATATTTATCAAATGAAAGGGGGTTGCAAATGACAAACTACTGTATATAAGTACATGGCAGATACGGTAAGTCGATTAAGACTGGATTAAATTGTACATGTATGTATGTCATGTTATTTATTGTAACTGTTAGACATTAAATTGTACATGTATGTATGTCATGTTATTTCTTGTAACTGTCTTTCATTAAATTGTACATGTATGTCATGTTATTTCTTGTAACTGTCAGACATTAAATTGTACATGTATGTATGTCATGTTATTTCTTGTAACTGTTTGTCATTAAATTGTACATGTATGTATGTCATGTTATTTCTTGTAACTGTCTTTCATTAAATTGTACATGTATGTATGTCATGTTATTTCTTGTAACTGTCTTTCATTAAATTGTACATGTATGTATGTCATGTTATTTCTTGTAACTGTCCAGACATTAAATTGTACATGTATGTACGTCATGTTATTTCTTGTAAATTTCAGACATTAAATTGTACATGTATGTATGTCATGTTATTTCTTGTAACTGTCAGACATTAAATTGTACATGTATGTATGTCATGTTATTTCTTGTAACTGTCAGACATTAAATTGTACATGTATGTATGTCATGTTATTTCTTGTAACTGTCTGTCATTAAATTGTACATGTATGTATGTCATGTTATTTCTTGTAACTGTCTTTCATTAAATTGTACATGTATGTATGTCATGTTATTTCTTGTAACTGTCTTTCATTAAATTGTACATGTATGTATATTATGTTATTTCTTGTAACTGTCAGACGTTAAATTGTACATGTATGTACGTCATGTTATTTCTTGTAACTTTCAGACATTAAATTGTACATGTATGTATGTCATGTTATTTCTTGTAACTGTCTTTCATTAAATTGTACATGAATTTATGTCATGTTATTTCTTGTAATTGTCTTTCATTAAATTGTACATCTATGTATGTCATGTTATTTCTTGTAACTGTCTTTCATTAAATTGTACATGTATGTTTGTCATGTTATTTCTTGTAACTGTCAGACATTAAATTGTACATGTATATATGTCATGTTATTTCTTGTAACTGTCTTTCATTAAATTGTACATGTATGTATGTCATGTTATTTCTTGTAACTGTCCATTTTGTAATGTTGTTTGCATGTTATTTTCTTGTAATGTCCTTTTTTGTACAGGTATGCAGTTATTTTTTTAAAATGAACATTAAATTTTCAGATATGTCATTTTATTTCTTTTAACGCTTTCTTTAAATGGCAGTATGTAGTCATGTTTTTCTTTTAACGCAGACTAAAAAGAGGATTCAGTTTATTTTTTTAAATTTTTTTAAATTTTACAAATGTTTAAAAGATTTTTTGAAGTCCTTTTTTAAAACCTGTTTTCTTAACCCCCATGACCCCCACAAACCTTTATGGTCCATTTTTAAAACTGTCAAATTTAACGACATGACTAAAACCGTATAAAAATCAAAACTCTTGCAACATTTCAAAACCACCCTTTTACTAAAATGAAAAAAAAAAAAAAAAAAAAAAAAAAAAAAAAAAAAAAAAAAAAAAAAAAAAAAAAAAAAAAAAAAAAAAAACCCCCCCCCCCCCCCCCCCCCCCCCCCCCCCCCCCCCCCCCCCCCCCCCCCCCCCCGATCATGTGCAGTACATTACCCTGTCTAAAACTGCAACCGACATGACTAAATGAGCAAGTCAGGTCACAATTCACACTCTTGTCTAACACTGCAACCGACATGACTAAATGAACAGATCATGTGACAGTACACCACCCTGTCTAACGCTGCAACCGACATGACTAAATGAACAGATCATGTGACAGTACACCACGCTGTCTAATACTGCAACCGACATGACTAAATGAGCAGATCATGTCACAGTACACCACCCTGTCTAACACTGCAACCGACATTACTAAATGAGCAGATCATGTCACAGTACACCACCCTGTCTAACACTGCAACCGACATGACTAAATGAGCAGATCATGTGACAGTACATTACCCTGTCTAACACTGCAACCGACATGACTAAATGAGCAGATCATGTGACAGTACACCACGCTGTCTAATACTGCAACCGACATGACTAAATGAGCAGATCATGTGACAGTACACCACGCTGTCTAACACTGCAACCGACATGACTAAATGAGCAGATCATGTGACAGTACACCACGCTGTCTAATACTGCAACCAACATGACTACATGAACAGATCATGTCACAGTACATAACCCTGTCTAATACTGCAACCGACATGACTAAATGAGCAGGTCACGTCACAATTCACACTCTTGTCTAACACTGCAACCGACATTACTAAATGAGCAGATCATGTGACAGTACATTACCCTGTCTAATACTGCAACCGACATGACTAAATGAGCAAGTCAGGTCACAATTCACACTCTTGTCTAACACTGCAACCGACATGACTAAATGAACAGATCATGTGACAGTACACCACCCTGTCTAACGCTGCAACCGACATGACTAAATGAACAGATCATGTGACAGTACACCACCCTGTCTAATACTGCAACCGACATGACTAAATGAGCAGATCATGTCACAGTACACCACCCTGTCTAACACTGCAACCGACATTACTAAATGAGCAGATCATGTCACAGTACACCACCCTGTCTAATACTGCAACCGACATGACTAAATGAGCAGATCATGTCACAGTACACCACCCTGTCTAATACTGCAACCGACATGACTAAATGAGCAGATCATGTCACAGTACACCACCCTGTCTAACACTGCAACCGACATGACTAAATGAGCAGATCATGTGACAGTACACCACGCTGTCTAATACTGCAACCGACATGACTAAATGAGCAGATCATGTGACAGTACACCACGCGGTCTAACACTGCAACCGACATGACTAAATGAGCAGATCATGTGACAGTACACCACGCTGTCTAATACTGCAACCGACATGACTAAATGAGCAGATCATGTGACAGTACACATCCCTGTCTTATACTGCAACCGACATGACTAAATGAACAGATCGAGTGACAGTACACCACCCTGTCTAATACTGCAACTGACATGTCTAAATGAGCAGATCATGTGACAGTACACCACCCTGTCTAATACTGCAACTGACATGTCTAAATGAGCAGATCATGTGACAGTACACCACGCTGTCTAATACTGCAACCGACATGACTAAATGAGCAGATCATGTGACAGTACACCACCCTGTCTAATACTACAACCGACATTACTAAATGAGCAGATCATTTGACAGTACATTACCCTGTCTAATACTGCAACCGACATGACAAAATGAACAGATCATGTCACAGTACACATCCCTGTCTTATACTGCAACCGACATGACTAAATGAACAGATCGAGTGACAGTACACCACCCTGTCTATACTGCAACTGACATGTCTAAATGAGCAGATCATGTGACAGTACACCACCCTGTCTAATACAAACACCGACATGACTAAATGAACAGATCGAGCGACAGTAAACGATTATTTTCTCGGGGTATAAGTCTATGCTTCAGAAAGCCCGGAATATGTTGTATGCGGAATGAACGGCTGTCAATTTAGAGATCTCGCACCTCAGGCAACTTGTATGGGTCTTCCGTGTGGTCATGCAAGGTACGCGGAAACAAAAGGCCTGATCTGCTAGCTTCAAAAGCTACTATCACTGGTATTGTGAAGCTGGGCGGTAGGTTAAAGTGCTTGAAATAAGTGACAACTTGGTGCATGTTGAGCTCTTGGTAAGTCATCTCGATGACGGAAGTTGGAATGAGGAATCGCTGGGGAACTGGTGACAATGAACGCAGCTGATGATGATTCAACGTGTAAATAACCAACTCGTTAAAAAGAAAATGCATCATCTACACTCTTCGACTTCTGTTAGAAAAGACCTTGTTCTGACATGTTTGTCCTGAGTGCAGTGACGTGGATTCTTCACTGTAAATCACACATTCTCAAATATCCTGACCTGAGTGCAATGAAGTCTGTTCTACACCATAAATCCTAATATTGTATTCGTTAGACAATAAAACCAGGTAAGCGTAACTCCTGCTATAAAGTGAGAGATAATGTTAGTTAGTTAGTTAGTTAGTCGACAGATCATCCTCGTTGCACATCGGACCATTCAGTCCATAAGTGCTCGGATCCCCTCCTCAGCAAGTCCCGCAGCGTGTAGCGGCTAACGACGCCAGTTCTGTGTTGGTTTATCAATCTTCTTTGGCTTCCTGCGTAGTGTTCTTGTTTGGCCACCCCTCTTTTAATTTGCTGCTCTCGCAGTCTGGCCATTGTTGTAGATTCACAGTCATCACTTGGTTCTCTGCAAAAGTCTCACTTCTCGTAGAGCATTCAGAATGTCAGCCTGGTCCATGGCGCGTCCGCCCTCCACAGTAGCCTCACCTGCGAGCTTGTCAGCCCGCTCATTTCCTTGTACTCCCGCATGACCTGGCACGAAGATGAAACTAATCTTTGCCAGCCGAGACCGCTTCAGAGGCAGCAACCATTCTCTTCGGATCGACCCCTCCTCTATCCTCTTGATCATGTTCATTGAGTCGCTAAGGAAACAAGCCCTAGTGAATGTCTGTGTCTCGAGCCATGTTATTGCTTTACTTACTGCCATGACTTCCATGGTCAGGCTACTTGTGGTTTCAGTGAAAGCACCAGAGTCCTCCTTCACAATTCTCCCTCCGGCCCGAGCTGTAAAGGCCCATGAGCTTCTCACATGTCGGACGACCGACCCATCTGTGTAGATGACCGCGTCACTGTCTAGCGAATTCTCGAAAATCAACGCTTGTACTTCAGCCTCAACAGCAGCCGGATTTTCTTGTCTGCATTTTCTATCTAGTTGGATGCAAACTGAAAAGGATGTGCAGAAGTCTGTTGGCACTTGCACCCACTCCTCGCCAGGTTCTAAGTCCTCAAGTGAACACACCTGTTGAAGAATGTCTTCGGCTTGACCCATCCACGACCGTCCTCTTTTTAACCTGCTGCCCTTCACCTTCCTAATTTCACTATGCAGTGGATGCTGTGTGTTTGCGTTAATTCTGAGGTAGGCGCGTGCCCTGCAAACTTGCATTCTCTCTTCAATGGTTGGAAAATCAAGAAGGTAGCGCATCGCCCTGCATGCTGTATCTCTTGTACATCCAAGAATAATGCGCATAGCTTCATTCTGTATCCTTTCCATCCTTTCTATCTGCTTATGGCTGAGAGTCAGGATTGCCATTGCATACTCCAAAACAGACATGACCAGCCCCTCGTACAGAAGACATAGATGGCGCTGCTCACAGTTTGCTGCCGCCATCACCCGCATCGCTGCCAAGCCCCGCTTGGCCTTTGTTATCACCTGGTCTATGTGCACATTATAAGCAAGGCTTCGATCAAACCGTATCCCCAGGTAATTCATTGCCTGCGTTCTTTCCACCGTCTCTGAACACAGCATTACAGTTGGTGTTGGATTGTTGACAATATGATTATTCAACGAGAACCAAGTCACTGTTGCCTTTGTTGGGTTGACCATTGCTCCAGCTTCATCACACCAAGTACTTATGCGATTGAGTTCGGTTTGTAGTTCCACAGCAACCTCCTCTCTATCCTTACCCTGACGATACACTAAAACATCAACGGCATATGACAATGTCCTGCCAGGTCCAGTGATCTGCTCACTGGTGATTCTCACTGTGTAGGCGTTGAACAGTACCGGAGGAATGGACTTACGTTTAGTTCAAGAAGCTGAAACATTAAAAAATCCAGTGGTACTCTGTTGTATGCGTCCTCAAGATCAATCGCTGCAGCAACAGTTTCAGTGCCTGAGTGGAAACCTTCATAGACATCATGGGCAAAGACTGCTGCATTGGTCCAGGTTTCTCTTTTTGGACGGTACCCACCCAGGGTAGGTGGGAAAACACCTTGCCTCTCTAGTTGGCTTGATATTTTCCTGGCAATTACCTTCTCCAGCAGCTTGCCTACTGTATTCTGCATGGTTATAATTCGATATCCCTGAATTTTTTTGTGGTCTTTGTCAGGCTTCGGCAAGGGAATCAGATAGCTATGTAACCATTCCTCCTTGATGCTAGCACTCCCTATACTGTTGTTGTACATGTCTGCTAGTTTCTCTAGCTCATTGTCGGTACACCTATTTATGTCGTCATATCTTATGCCATCAGGACCTGGAGCACTGTTTTTTGATCGTCGAAGCACAGCCTTGATTTCTTTCACTGTCACTGTGTCTTCATCCGAAGTGTTCTGGGCCTTGCATCTGTCTGAGGTGACCTCCTTGGCCAGATTCCGGCCTCCCATGTCTGTCTGGTTGCTCTGCTCAAGGTAGCGTTCAAAGAGGGCTTTGCCCTTGTCCTCATCAGTCCTCTGCCAGATGAGGTCAGCACCTTGGAAGTCAGAAATGCTCTTATTCTTGACTAATAACCACAGACACGGTTCACATACCTTAGGAGGGAGAGAGAACAATGAGAATAACTCAATAATGCCCAAAAATGTAAGATAAAAATAAGTTATATAACGACGCAACGAATCAATGTTTCTCTATGATCGAAACGTCGATTCGTTGTGTCGTGGTATAACTTACTTTTATCTTATTTTCTGTATATTATCATTGACTTTTTTCCATTGCGATTTACTTTTACCGTACTAGAGTTCTCTGTAAGGCATGTACACTGTGTCAGTGTTTATTAACTCTCACTTTCTCGCAGGAGAAACTACTTAACTGTTTTTATTTTGTATAGTTATATCCTGCTGCAGCCGTTACTTCTCTTATCTGTTATTATTTCATTCAGTGTTTCAAAACCTTAACAATGCAGAAAGTAGCCTTATATGTTATTTGTGTTCGCTCTCTCGCGCGCTCGCGCGCGCGTGCGTATGTGTTTGTGTGTGTGTGTGTGTGTGTGTGTGTGTGTGTGTGTGTGTGTGTGTGTGTGTGTGTGTGTGTGTGTGTGTGTGTGTGTCCAGACCAGCCAGGTAATTTTTTTCATGGAGTCTTGATTCACACACAAACACGGTTTCCGGGTTACCACCCGTCTGATAATTAAATATCTTATTTATCTCTCTACCAGTGGTGTAGGGTTTCCTGTTGTGGATGACAGCCAGAGTGCAAGTGTTTTCTTGTTGGAAACTGATGTCTAGATGTCACACAGATAATTTAAGTCCCAGCATGGTCTACGCCCTTGGCAGCGGCGTGAAATGTGGCCCATGTAACCGGACATGACACCATTTGGAAACGGCACGCACGCACACACACACACACACACACACACACACACACACACACATACACACACACATGTTAACAAATGTCCAGAGGGCAGACAGTCCCAATCATTCCAAACATCAAGACCTCGCCTGGTCTGGTACTGCATAATGAAGATGCGAATAGTAGAGGTTTTAATAAGGTGTGCTGCTTAAACAGACATCAGAACTACTACAGAACTACTTTACAGATGATCCAAAACTGCAAATTGTAGGGTAGGATACTGTCAGGCATGAATCTCCAGCTTGGTAAGATTGTCGATTTGCAACGTTCACTCTAGGTTAACTCTTCCTTTTTAAACATATACATCGTGGTGTCTCTTAACATAGATGTAGTACACTGTTTACACACACACACACACACACACACACACACACACACACACACACACGTACATGCACGCGTACACACGCACACACACACACGTGCACGCACGTACGCACACAAGTTTGGACACCGTCGGGCTGGCAACATTGCACACATAGTCCGAGTGTCGTGGCTGCTGTGGTCGGGCATGGCTGGCACGTTTGCTTGCTGGTTCGGGTGTGTTCGAATGCTGGGTTACGGTGGGGATTTCTTATTTATTTATTTTTATTTTTTTTGGACATAGGGACCTACGTTGATCGATCAAATCTAAGTTAATGGGAGCGCTTATGGGAATGTCCCGAATGCTGTGATGTCGGTTCCTAGATCAATCAATCAATCAATCAATCTAAATTAATGGATGCCTAGAAATTTTCTGGGGGTAAAAGGTGGATTTGCGTTAGCGACATCAGCCATTGCTGCTGATGGGTCTATGTTAATTAGTCGACAGATCATCCTCATTGCACATCAAACCTTTCATTATATAAGTACTCAGATCCACCCCTCAGTGAATACCGCAGCGTGTAGCGGTTACCGACACCAGTTCTATGTTGGTTTATTAATCTTCTCTGGCTTCCTGCATAATGTTCTTGTTTGGCCACAACTCTTTTATCTTGCTATTCTCGCAGTCTGACCATGGTTTTAGATTCAGAGTTACCTTCCGGTCAAGATAGATGGCGACGGACGGTTATTTTGTTTATGTGACCGTTACCTTTTTCGCGTAGGAGATGGATATTTTCATCTCCTACGTGTAATTTGTGTGCCAGGATGTAAAACCAGGAGTTTCTTCTCAAGATTTGCTCCGATGCTACGGGGTTTCGTGGCATTGAGCGAAGCAATCCTTGAGTGAATTTTCGCAAGGTGTGTGGTTCTGTGGTGTTCGGTCTTTTCAATATGGCGAACAATTCGTGTGTTCCTTGCGGAAGGCAGTCAACAAACAAGACGACGGGGCCAACGTGGTGGCCGCAAGCGACTCAAGCGTGGAGGGGTCAGGCGTTTTAGACTTAAATGTGAACATCTGGGCTTCAGGTATACTCGCATCCTATAATGGAACTGCGTCAGCGTAAAACAACGTCGCCCTATTCTCGAAAACCTGGTGTACAGGAATGACATTGTAGCACTCCAGGAGATGAGACTGGGTGATCAGATACCCAAAATGGGCGGCTTCAAATGTTTCTACAACAGGCGACATCAGGGAATGGCGATTCTCATCCGCGACAGTATGGTTGCTTCAGGGCTAGACATGTCCAGCTGGGACAATGACGACATACAAATACAGGCGGTCAGAGTTCAATCCGGATTATCATTCGTGTTGGTTAATATTTATTCCCGTAACGCGAGTGTAGATTCCCAGAAGTGGCAGTGCTTAATTAACATATTAGGTCATGAATAAATGTCATTTTCTGTGGCGAATTCAACGCTAAAGGAAGATCATGGGGAAACATTTCCTCCAACACACAGGGGGAGGAGCTCGAGACTGCACTTGAATCCATTGACTTGGTTTGTATCAACAGTGGCTGTGTCACCAGAACAGCAAGCCGCCCAGGTGATCAGGGCAGTGCTATTGATCTGGCGCTGGTTTCTCCTGCACTCACTACAGTGTGTAGATGGGGTGTCCTAGGGTACCAAGGCAGCGACCACCACCCTTGCAGCATATTGGTGGAGAAAGGCAGAACCAGGCAGCACAAGTCAACGGTCAAGACTTTCTAATATGACAGTACAGGGCAAGATGTTGTGAGTAAAATCAGGCGCGACAAGCGCCAAAAGTTTCAGGGCAGGGAAAAAAAGCTGGGAGCAGCCACCCTGGTGGAATTTTGAGGTGAAGAAGGCCTGGATGGGTAAGCGTAGTGCTGTAAGGAAATGACAAAACGCCCAGAAGAACAGAGTTGCCTATCATAATCCCTGCATGCACTTACAAAGAGAGATGCACACAAAAGTAAGCAATTTCAAATAACTGGTTAATGTGGTTAAAAGTGAAAAATGGGCAGGGGTATGTCAAAGAGTAAGCACAGACAAGTCACTGAAATTGTTGTGGTACTACATAGAAGCATGAGTGGGGTAGTCAAGACTTCCAAGGTGCTGACCTCATCTGGCAGAGGACTGACGAGAACAAGGGCAAAGCCCTCTTCGAACGCTATCTAGAGCAGAGCAATCAGACAGACATGAGAGACCGAAATCTTGCCAAGGAGGTCACCTCAGACAAGTGTAAGACCCAGAACATTTCGGATGAAGACACAGTGATAGTGAAAGAAATCAAGGCTCTGCTTCGACGATCAAAAAACAGCGCTCCAGGGCCAGATGGCATAAGATATGACGACATCAATAGGTGTACCGACAACGAGCTAGAGAAACTAGCAGACATGTACAACAACAGTATAGGGAGTGCTAGCATCAAGGAGGAGTGGTTACACAGCTATCTGATTCCCATTGCCGAAACCTGGCAAAGACCACACAAAAACTTCAGGGATATCGAGTAATTAACCATGCAGAATACAATAGGTAAACCGCTGGAGAAGTTAATTGCCAGAAAAATATCAAGCCAGCTAGAGAGGCAAGGTGTTTTCCCACCCACCCTGGGAGGGTACCGTCTCCAAAAGAGAAACCTGGACCAATGCAGCAGTTTTTGCCCATGATGTTTATGAAGGTTTTCCACTCAGGCATTGAAACCTTTGCTGCAGCGATTGATCTGGAGGACGCGTACAACAGAGTACCATTGGATTTTCTAATGCTTCAGCTTCTTGAACTCAAGATAAGTCCGTTCCTCCTTAGTTGGATCGCTGCAGCCCTCTTCCAACGGAAAGTAGTTTTTAGATGTGGCAGTTGGACGTCGGAATCAACAACAATATATCCTGGCCTACCACAGGGATCACCATTATCTCCGGTGCTGTTCAACGCCTACACTGTGAGAATCACCAGCGAGCAGATCACTGGACCGGGGAGGACATTGTCATATGCCGACGATGTTTTAGTGTATCGTCAGGGTAAGGATAGAGATCAGGTTGCTGTGGAACTGTAAACTGAACTCAAACGCATAAGTACTTGGTGTACTGAAGCTGGGGCAATGGTCAACCCAACAAAGGCAACAGTGACATGGTTCTCTTTTAATTAATAATATTGTCAACACCCCTACACCAACTGTTAATCGGTGTTCAGAGACTGTGGAAAGAACGCATGCAATGAATTACCTGGGGACACGTTTTGATCGAAGCCTTGCTTATAATGAGCACATAGACCAGGTGAGATAACAAAGGCCAAGCGGGTTTGGCTGCGATGCGGGTGATGGCGGCAGCAAACTGTGAGCAGCACCATCTATGCCTCCTATACGAGGGGCTGGTCATGTCTGTTTTTGAGTATGCGATAGCGATCCTGACTCTCAGCCGTAAGCAGATAGAAAGGATGGAAAGGATACAAAACGAAGCTATGCGCATTATTCTTGGATGTACAAGAGATACAGCTTGCAGGGCTATGCGCTACCTTTTGATTTTCCAACCATTGAATACAGACTACAAATTTGCAGAGCACGTGCCTACCTCAGAGTCAACACAAACACACAACATCCACTGCATAATAAAATTAGGAAGGTGAAGGGCAACAGGTTAAAAAGAGGAAGGTCTTGGATGGGTCAAGCAGCAGACATTCTTCAATAGGTGTGTTGACTGGAGGACTTAGAACCTGGCGAGGAGTGGGTACAAATACCAACAGATTTATGTACGTCCTTTTCAGTTTGCATCCAACTAGACAGAAAATGCAGACAAGAAACCGGCTGCTGTGGATGCGGAAGTACAAGCGTTGATTTTTGAGAATTCGTTAGACGGTGATGCTGTTATTTACACAGGTGGATCTGTCGTCCTGAAATGTGAGAAGCTGATGGGCTTTTATGGTGCGGACCGGGGGGAGAATTGTGAAGTAGGACTCTGGTGCTTTTGTTGAGACCACAAGTAGCCTGACTATAGAAGTCATGGCAGTAAGTAAAGCAATAACATGGCTCGAGGCACAGACATTCACTAGGGCAGTGGTTCTCAACCGGTGGGGAATTCCCCCCCCCCTGGGGAATTTTAGGGTTTCCAGGGGGGGGGGGGGGGATGAAGATCATTTCAAGACCGCGTTAATACAAGAACCGATTACTTGATATTGCTTTTCCCTTCATACTTTACAGTTATGCACGTCTCATCCTTCTAAAATTCATTTTATAAAGTAAGTAGACCCACAAATCACGTTTTATGTGGATGTCTAGACCTGTTTTACCATATTTACCTTCCATTTTTACGTATACTGTGTAGGGGTGGGGGGGGGGGGATTTTTAGGTAGGAAATATGAAATGGGGGGGGGGTGACGTTCTGAAAATATGGTGAAGGGGGACGCGGGCCAAATTTTTGATAGGAAGGGGGGGGGGGTGACGTTATGAAAATATGGTGAAGGGGGGCACGGGCCAAAAAATGTTGAGAACCACTGCACTAGGGCATGTGTCCTTAGCGACTCAATGAGCATACTCAAGAGGATAGAGACGGGATGGATGCGAAGAGAGTGGTTGCTGTCTCTGGAGCGGTCTCGGCTGGCAAAGATTAGTTTCATCTTCGTGCCAGGGCATGCGGGAGTACAAGGAAATGAGCGGGCCTACAAGCTCGCAGGTATGGCTAATGTGGAGAGCGGACGCGCCATGGAACAGGCTGACATTCTGAATGCACTACTAAAAGTAAGACTTTTTCGAGAACCAAGTGATGACTGCGAATTTACAACCATGGTCAGACTGCGAGAACAGCAAATTAAAAGAGATGTGGTCAAACAAGAACACTAAGCAGGAAGCCAAAGAAGATTGATTTATTGATTGATTGGTTTATTTAGGAATTAGGAACCGACATCACATCATTCGGGGCATTCCCATAAACGCTTCCATCCCGATCCTCAGCAGCCAGCGAAGAGTTCCAACACTAATAGTACCAGTAGCAATCTGATTATATGTCCGTCTCGCCTTTCCTCTGAGCGTCGAGCGTCGGCCAGATCCCCTCGTCACTCCTTGCTGTCTCATTCTTGCCAGACCATGGTGATCCATTAGCTCCTCCGAGATGTGCACGTGCTCCCACAAGGCCGCAACCACGCTGCATTTTCATGCATCAATACACCACCAAGTTTTGCAGAGCGAGCCAATCTGTCCGCCTGTTCATTCCCCAGCACACCGGCATAACCCGGAGAAAAGATCCAGGCGATACTTGCCACCCGTGACTTCCGAAGCGAAGGAAGCCACTCTACCCGAAGCTTGCCTGTCCTCACCTTCCTCAGCATGCTTTCTGAGTCAGTTACAATCACGATGTGTGTGTGTGTGTGTGTGTGTGTGTGTGTGTG
>JACEFZ010026500.1:17500-27500 GCA_014155875.1 Cepaea nemoralis
TCAAGCGTGGAGGGGTCAGGCGTTTTAGACTTAAATGTGAACATCTGGGCTTCAGGTATACTCGCATCCTATAATGGAACTGCGTCAGCGTAAAACAACGTCGCCCTATTCTCGAAAACCTGGTGTACAGGAATGACATTGTAGCACTCCAGGAGATGAGACTGGGTGATCAGATACCCAAAATGGGCGGCTTCAAATGTTTCTACAACAGGGCGACATCAGGGAATGGCGATTCTCATCCGCGACAGGTATGGTTGCTTCAGGGCTAGACATGTCCAGCTGGGACAATGACGACATACAAATACAGGCGGTCAGAGTTCAATCCGGATTATCATTCGTGTTGGTTAATATTTATTCCCGTAACGCGAGTGTAGATTCCCAGAAGTGGCAGTGCTTAATTAACATATTAGGTCATGAATAAATGTCATTTTCTGTGGCGAATTCACGCTAAAGGAAGATCATGGGGAAACATTTCCTCCAACACACAGGGGGAGGAGCTCGAGACTGCACTTGAATCCATTGACTTGGTTTGTATCAACAGTGGCTGTGTCACCAGAACAGCAAGCCGCCAGGTGATCAGGGCAGTGCTATTGATCTGGCGCTGGTTTCTCCTGCACTCACTACAGTGTGTAGATGGGGTGTCCTAGGGTACCAAGGCAGCGACCACCACCCTTGCAGCATATTGGTGGAGAAAGGCAGAACCAGGCAGCACAAGTCAACGGTCAAGACTTTCTAATATGACAGTACAGGGCAAGATGTTGTGAGTAAAATCAGGCGCGACAAGCGCCAAAAGTTTCAGGGCAGGGAAAAAAAGCTGGGAGCAGCCACCCTGGTGGAATTTTGAGGTGAAGAAGGCCTGGATGGGTAAGCGTAGTGCTGTAAGGAAATGACAAAACGCCCAGAAGAACAGAGTTGCCTATCATAATCCCTGCATGCACTTACAAAGAGAGATGCACACAAAAGTAAGCAATTTCAAATAACTGGTTAATGTGGTTAAAAGTGAAAAATGGGCAGGGGTATGTCAAAGAGTAAGCACAGACAAGTCACTGAAATTGTTGTGGTACTACATAGAAGCATGAGTGGGGTAGTCAAGACTTCCAAGGTGCTGACCTCATCTGGCAGAGGACTGACGAGAACAAGGGCAAAGCCCTCTTCGAACGCTATCTAGAGCAGAGCAATCAGACAGACATGAGAGACCGAAATCTTGCCAAGGAGGTCACCTCAGACAAGGTGTAAGACCCAGAACATTTCGGATGAAGACACAGTGACAGTGAAAGAAATCAAGGCTGCTGCTTCGACGATCAAAAAACAGCGCTCCAGGGCCAGATGGCATAAGATATGACGACATCAATAGGTGTACCGACAACGAGCTAGAGAAACTAGCAGACATGTACAACAACAGTATAGGGAGTGCTAGCATCAAGGAGGAGTGGTTACACAGCTATCTGATTCCCATTGCCGAAACCTGGCAAAGACCACACAAAACTTCAGGGATATCGAGTAATAACCATGCAGAATACAATAGGTAAACCGCTGGAGAAGTTAATTGCCAGAAAAATATCAAGCCAGCTAGAGAGGCAAGGTGTTTTCCCACCCACCCTGGGAGGGCACTCTCCCAAAAGAGAAACCTGGACCAATGCAGCAGTTTTTGCCCATGTGTTTATGAAGGTTTCACTCAGGCATTGAAACCTTTGCTGCAGCGATTGATCTGGAGGACACGTACAACAGAGTACTATTGGATTTTCTAATGCTTCATATTCTTGAACTCAAGATAAGTCCGTTCCTCCTGAGTTGGATCGCTGCAGCACTCTACCAACAGAACGTAGTTTTTAGATGTGGCAGTTGGACGTCGGAATCAACAACAATATATCCTGGCCTACCACAGGGATCACCATTATCTCCGGTGCTGTTCAACGACTACACTGTGAGAATCACCAGCGAGCAGATCACTGGACCGGGGAGGACATTGTCATATGCCGACGATGTTTTAGTGTATCGTCAGGGTAAGGATAGAGATCAGGTTGCTGTGGAACTGTAAACTGAACTCAAACGCATAAGTACTTGGTGTACTGAAGCTGGGGCAATGGTCAACCCAACAAAGGCAACAGTGACATGGTTCTCTTTTAATTAATAATATTGTCAACACCCCTACACCAACTGTTAATCGGTGTTCAGAGACTGTGGAAAGAACGCATGCAATGAATTACCTGGGGACTACGTTTTGATCGAAGCCTTGCTTATAATGAGCACATAGACCAGGTGAGATAACAAAGGCCAAGCGGGGTTTGGCTGCGATGCGGGTGATGGCGGCAGCAAACTGTGAGCAGCACCATCTATGCCTCCTATACGAGGGGCTGGTCATGTCTGTTTTTGAGTATGCGATAGCGATCCTGACTCTCAGCCGTAAGCAGATAGAAAGGGATGGAAAGGATACAAAACGAAGCTATGCGCATTATTCTTGGATGTACAAGAGATACAGCTTGCAGGGCTATGCGCTACCTTTTGATTTTCCAACCATTGAATACAGACTACAAATTTGCAGAGCACGTGCCTACCTCAGAGTCAACACAAACACACAACATCCACTGCATAATAAAATTAGGAAGGTGAAGGGCAACAGGTTAAAAAGAGGAAGGTCTTGGATGGGGTCAAGCAGCAGACATTCTTCAATAGGTGTGTTGACTGGAGGACTTAGAACCTGGCGAGGAGTGGGTACAAATACCAACAGATTTATGTACGTCCTTTTCAGTTTGCATCCAACTAGACAGAAAATGCAGACAAGAATAACCGGCTGCTGTGGATGCGGAAGTACAAGCGTTGATTTTTGAGAATTCGTTAGACGGTGATGCTGTTATTTACACAGGTGGATCTGTCGTCTGAAATGTGAGAAGCTGATGGCTTTTATGGTGCGGACCGGAGGGAGAATTGTGAAGTAGGACTCTGGTGCTTTTGTTGAGACCACAAGTAGCCTGACTATAGAAGTCATGGCAGTAAGTAAAGCAATAACATGGCTCGAGGCACAGACATTCACTAGGGCAGTGGTTCTCAACCGGTGGGGAATTCCCCCCCCCCTGGGGAATTTTAGGGTTTCCAGGGGGGGGGGGGGGGGGGGAATGAAGATCATTTCAAGATCCGCGTTAATACAAGAACCGATTACTTGATATTGCTTTTCCCTTCATACTTTACAGTTATGCACGTCTCATCCTTCTAAAATTCATTTTATAAAGTAAGTAGACCCACAAATCACGTTTTATGTGGATGTCTAGACCTGTTTTACCATATTTACCTTCCATTTTTACGTATACTGTGTAGGGGTGGGGGGGGGGGGGGGATTTTTAGGTAGGAAATATGAATGGGGGGGGGGGGTGACGTTCTGAAAATATGGTGAAGGGGGACGCGGGCCAAATTTTTGATAGGAAGGGGGGGGGTGACGTTCTGAAAATATGGTGAAGGGGGGCACGGGCCAAAAAATGTTGAGAACCACTGCACTAGGGCATGTGTCCTTAGCGACTCAATGAGCATACTCAAGATGATAGAGACGGGATGGATGCGAAGAGAGTGGTTGCTGTCTCTGGAGCGGTCTCGGCTGGCAAAGATTAGTTTTCATCTTCGTGCCAGGGCATGCGGGGAGTACAAGGAAATGAGCGGGCCTACAAGCTCGCAGGTATGGCTAATGTGGAGAGCGGACGCGCCATGGAACAGGCTGACATTTCTGAATGCACTACTAAAAGTAAGACTTTTTCGAGAACCAAGTGATGACTGCGAATTTACAACCATGGTCAGACTGCGAGAACAGCAAATTAAAAGAGATGTGGTCAAACAAGAACACTAAGCAGGAAGCCAAAGAAGATTGATTTATTGATTGATTGGTTTATTTAGGAATTAGGAACCGACATCACATCATTCGGGGCATTCCCATAAACGCTTCCATCCCGATCCTCAGCAGCCAGCGAAGAGTTCCAACACTAATAGTACCAGTAGCAATCTGATTATATGTCCGTCTCGCCTTTCCTCTGAGCGTCGAGCGTCGGCCAGATCCCTCGTCACTCCTTGCTGTCTCATTTCTTGCCAGACCATGGTGATCCATTAGCTCCTCCGAGATGTGCACGTGCTCCCACAAGGCCGCAACCACGCTGCATTTTCATGCATCAATACACCACCAAGTTTTGCAGAGCGAGCCAATCTGTCCGCCTGTTCATTCCCCAGCACACCGGCATAACCCGGAGAAAAGATCCAGGCGATACTTGCCACCCGTGACTTCCGAAGCGAAGGAAGCCACTCTACCCGAAGCTTGCCTGTCCTCACCTTCCTCAGCATGCTTTCTGAGTCAGTTACAATCACGATGTGTGTGTGTGTGTGTGTGTGTGTGTGTGTGTGTGTGTGTGTGTGTGTGTGGTGTGTGTGTGTGTGTGTGTGTGTGTGTGTGTGTGTTGTGTGTGTGTGTGTGTGTGTGTGTGTGTGTGTGTGTGTGTGTGTGTGTGTGTGTGTGTGTGTGTGTGTGTGTGTGTGTGTGTGTTGTGTGTGTGTGTGTGTGTGTGTGTGTGTGTGTGTGTGTGTGTGTGTGTGTGTGTGTGTGTGTGTGTGTGTGTGTGTGTGTGTGTGTGTGTGTGTGTGTGTGTGTGTGTGTGTGTGTGTGTGTGTGTGTGTGTGTGTGTGTGTGTGTGTGTGTGTGTGTGTGTGTGTGTGTGTGTGTGTGTGTGTGTGTGTGTGTGTGTGTGTGTGTGTGTGTGTGTGTGTGTGTGTGTGTGTGTGGTGTGTGTGTGTGTGTGTGTGTGTGTGTGTGTGTGTGTGGTGTGTGTGTGTGTGTGTGTGTGTGTGTGTGTGTGTGTGTGTGTGTGTGTGTGTGTGTGTGTGTGGTGTGTGTGTGTGTGTGTGTGTGTGTGTGTGTGGTGTGTGTGTGTGTGTGTGTGTGTGTGTGTGTGTGTGTGTGTGTGTGTGTGTGTGTGTGTGTGTGTGTGTGTGTGTGTGTGTGTGTGTGTGTGGGTGTGTGTGTGTGTGTGTGTGTGTGTGTGTGTGTGTGTGTGTGTGTGTGTGTGTGTGTGGTGTGTGTGTGTGTGTGTGTGTGTGGTGTGTGTGTGTGTGTGTGTGTGTGTGTGTGTGTGTGTGTGTGTTGTGTGTGTGTGTGTGTGTGTGTGTGTGTGTGGTGTGTGTGTGTGTGTGTGTGTGTGTGTGGGTGTGTGGTGTGTGTGTGTGTGTGTGTGTGTGTGTGTGTGTGTGTGTGTGTGTGTGTGTGTGTGTGTGTGTGTGTGTGTGTGTGTGTGTGTGTGTGTGTGTGTGTGTGTGTGTGTGTGTGTGTGTGTGTGTGTGTGTGTGTGTGTGTTGTGTGTGTGTGTGTGTGTGTGTGTGTGTGTGTGTGTGTGTGTGTGTGTGTGTGTGTGTGTGTGTGTGTGTGTGTGTGTGTGTGTGTGTGTGTGTGTGTGTGTGTGTGTGTGTGTGTGTGTGTGTGTGTGTGTGTGTGTGTGTGTGTGTGTGTGTGTGTGTGTGTGTGTGTGTGTGTGTGTGTGTGTGTGTGTGTTGTGTGTGTGTGTGTGTGTGTGTGTGTGTGTGTGTGTGTGTGTGTGTGTGTGTGTGTGTGTGTGTGTGTGTGTGTGTGTGTGTGTGTGTGTGTGTGTGTGTGTGTGTGTGTCCAGACCAGCCAGGTAATTTTTTTCATGGAGTCTTGATTCACACACAAACACGGTTTCCGGGTTACCACCCGTCTGATAATTAAATATCTTATTTATCTCTCTACCAGTGGTGTAGGGTTTCCTGTTGTGGATGACAGCCAGAGTGCAAGTGTTTTCTTGTTGGAAACTGATGTCTAGATGTCACACAGATAATTTAAGTCCCAGCATGGTCTACGCCCTTGGCAGCGGCGTGAAATGTGGCCCATGTAACCGGACATGACACCATTTGGAAAACGGCACGCACGCACACACACACACACACACACACACACACACACACACACATACACACACACATGTTAACAAATGTCCAGAGGGCAGACAGTCCCAATCATTCCAAACATCAAGACCTCGCCTGGTCTGGTACTGCATAATGAAGATGCGAATAGTAGAGGTTTTAATAAGGTGTGCTGCTTAAACAGACATCAGAACTACTACAGAACTACTTTACAGATGATCCAAAACTGCAAATTGTAGGGTAGGATACTGTCAGGCATGAATCTCCAGCTTGGTAAGATTGTCGATTTGCAACGTTCACTCTAGGTTAACTCTTCCTTTTTAAACATATACATCGTGGTGTCTCTTAACATAGATGTAGTACACTGTTTACACACACACACACACACACACACACACGTACATGCACGCGTACACACGCACACACACACACGTGCACGCACGTACGCACACAAGTTTGGACACCGTCGGGCTGGCAACATTGCACACATAGTCCGAGTGTCGTGGCTGCTGTGGTCGGGCATGGCTGGCACGTTTGCTTGCTGGTTCGGGTGTGTTCGAATGCTGGGTTACGGTGGGGATTTCTTATTTATTTATTTTTTTTTTTTTTTGGACATAGGGACCTACGTTGATCGATCAAATCTAAGTTAATGGGAGCGCTTATGGGAATGTCCCGAATGCTGTGATGTCGGTTCCTAGATCAATCAATCAATCAATCAATCTAAATTAATGGATGCCTAGAAATTTTCTGGGGGTAAAAGGTGGATTTGCGTTAGCGACATCAGCCATTGCTGCTGATGGGTCTATGTTAATTAGTCGACAGATCATCCTCATTGCACATCAAACCTTTCGTTATATAAGTACTCAGATCCACCCCTCAGTGAATACCGCAGCGTGTAGCGGTTACCGACACCAGTTCTATGTTGGTTTATTAATCTTCTCTGGCTTCCTGCATAATGTTCTTGTTTGGCCACAACTCTTTTATCTTGCTATTCTCGCAGTCTGACCATGGTTTTAGATTCAGAGTTACCTTCCGGTCAAGATAGATGGCGACGGACGGTTATTTTGTTTATGTGACCGTTACCTTTTTCGCGTAGGAGATGGATATTTTCATCTCCTACGTGTAATTTGTGTGCCAGGATGTAAAACCAGGAGTTTCTTCTCAAGATTTGCTCCGATGCTACGGGGTTTCGTGGCATTGAGCGAAGCAATCCTTGAGTGAATTTTCGCAAGGTGTGTGGTTCTGTGGTGTTCGGTCTTTTCAATATGGCGGAACAATTCGTGTGTTCCTTGCGGAAGGCAGTCAACAAAACAAGACGACGGGGCCAACGTGGTGGCCGCAAGCGACTCAAGCGTGGAGGGGTAAGACGTTTTAGACTTAAATGTGACAGTCTGGGCCTCAGGTATACTCGCATCCTATATTGGAACTGCGCCAGCGTAAAACAACGTGGCCCTATTCTCGAAAACCTGGTTTACAGGAACGACATTGTAGCACTCCAGGAGACGAGACTGGGTGATCAGCTACTCAAAATGGCCGGCTTCAAATGTTTCTACAACAGGCGACATCAGGGAATGGCGATTCTCATCCGCGACAGTATGGTTGCTTCAGAGCTAGACATGTCCAGCTGGGACAATGACGACATACAAATACAGGCGGTCAGAGTTCAATCCGGTCTACCATTCGTGTTGGTTAATGTTTATGCCCGTAACGCAAGTGTGGATTCCCAGAAGTGGCAGTGCTTAAGTGACATATTAGGTCATGAATAAAATGTCATTTTCTGTGGCGATTTCAACGCTAAAGGCAGATCATGGGGAAACATTTCCTCCAACACACAGGGGGAGGAGCTCGAGACTGCACTTGAAATCCATTGACCTTGGTTTGTATCAACAGTGGCTGTGTCACCAGAACAGCAAGCCGCCCAGGTGATGAGGGACAGTGCTATTGATCTGGCGCTGGTTTCTCCTGCACTCACTACAGTGTGTAGATGGGGTGTCCTAGGGTACCAAGGCAGCGACCACCACCCTTGCAGCATATTGGTGGAGAAAGGCAGAACCAGGCAGCACAAGTCAACGGTCAAGACTTTCCAGTATGACAGTACAGGGCAAGATGTGGTGAGTAAAATCAGGCGCGACAAGCGCAGAAAGTTTCAGGGCAGGGAAAAAAAGCTGGGAGCAGCCACCCTGGTGGAATTTTGAGGTGAAGAAGGCCTGGATGGGTAAGCGTAGTGCTGTAAGGAAATGACAAAACGCCAAGAAGAACAGAGTTGCCTATCATAATCCCTGCATGCACTTAGAAAGAGAGATGCACACAAAAGTAAGCAATTTCAAATAACTGGTTAATGTGGTTAAAAGTGAAAAATGGGCAGAGGTATGTCAAAGAGTAAGCACAGACAAGTCACTGAAATTGTTCTGGCGACTACATAAAAGCATGAGTGGGGTAGTCAAGAATAAGAGAATTTCTGACTTCCAAGGTGCTGACCTCATCTGGCAGAGGACTGACGAGAACAAGGGCAAAGCCCTCTTCGAACGCTATCTAGAGCAGAGCAACCAGACAGACATGAGAGGCCGAAATCTTGCCAAGGAGGTCACCTCAGACAGGTGTAAGACCCAGAACATTTCGGATGAAGACACAGTGACAGTGAAAGAAATCAAGGCTGTGCTTCGACGATCAAAAAACAGCGCTCCAGGGCCAGATGGCATAAGATATGACGACATCAATAGGTGTACCGACAACGAGCTAGAGAAACTAGCAGACATGTACAACAACAGTATAGGGAGTGCTAGCATCAAGGAGGAGTGGTTACACAGCTATCTGATTCCCTTGCCGAAGCCTGGCAAAGACCACACAAAAATTCAGGGATATCGAGTAATAACCATGCAGAATACAATAGGCAAACTGCTGGAGAAGTTAATTGCCAGAAAAATATCAAGCCAGCTAGAGAAGCAAGGTGTTTTCCCACCCACCCTGGGAGGGTACCGTCCCAAAAGAGAAACCTGGACCAATGCAGCAGTTTTTGCCCATGATGTTTATGAAGGTTTCCACTCAGGCATTGAAACCTTTGCTGCAGCGATTGATCTGGAGGACGCGTACAACAGAGTACCATTGGATTTTCTAATGCTTCAGCTTCTTGAACTCAAGATAAGTCCGTTCCTCCTTAGTTGGATCGCTGCAGCCCTCTTCCAACGGAAAGTTTTTAGATGTGGCAGTTGGCGGAACCAACAACAATATATCCTGGCCTACCACAGGGATCACCATTATCTCCGGTGCTGTTCAACGCCTACACTGTGAGAATCACCAGCGAGCAGATCACTGGACCGGGGAGGACATTGTCATATGCCGACGATGTTTTAGTGTATCGTCAGGGTAAGGATAGAGATCAGGTTGCTGTGGAACTGCAAACCGAACTCAAACGCATAAGTACTTGGTGTGCTGAAGCTGGGGCAATGGTCAACCCAACAAAGGCAACAGTGACATGGTTCTCTTTGAATAATCATATTGTCAACACCCTAACACCAACTGTTAATCTGTGTTCAGAGACTGTGGAAAGAACGCAGGCAATGAATTACCTGGGGATACGTTTTGATCGAAGCCTTGCTTATAATGAGCACATAGACCAGGTGATAACAAAGGCCAAGCGGGGTTTGGCTGCGATGCGGGTGATGGCGGCAGCAAACTGTGAGCAGCGCCATCTATGCCTCCTATACGAGGGGCTGGTCATGTCTGTTTTTGAGTATGCGATGGCGATCCTGACTCTCAGCCGTAAGCAGATAGAAAGGATGAAAAGGATACAAAACGAAGCTATGCGCATTATTCTTGGATGTACAAGAGATACAGCATGCAGGGCTGTGCGCTACCTTCTTGATTTTCCAACCATTGAAGACAAGACTACAAATTTGCAGAGCACGTGCCTACCTCAGAGTCAACACAAACACACAACATCCACTGCATAGTGAAATTAAGAAGGTGAAGGGCAGCAGGTTAAAAAGAGGAAGGTCTTGGATGGGTCAAGCGGAAGACATTCTTCAACAGGTGTGTTCACTGGAGGACTTAGAACCTGGCGAGGAGTGGGTACAAGTGCCAACAGATTTCTGTACGT
>JACEFZ010026500.1:32500-34802 GCA_014155875.1 Cepaea nemoralis
TGGTTTGTATCAACAGTGGCTGTGTCACCAGAACAGCAAGCCGCCCAGGTGATCAGGGCAGTGCTATTGATCTGGCGCTGGTTTCTCCTGCACTCACTACAGTGTGTAGATGGGTGTCCTAGGGTACCAAGGCAGCGACCACCACCCTTGCAGCATATTGGTGGAGAAAGGCAGAACCAGGCAGCACAAGTCAACGGTCAAGACTTTCTAATATGACAGTACAGGGCAAGATGTTGTGAGTAAAATCAGGCGCGACAAGCGCCAGAAAGTTTCAGGGCAGGGAAAAAAAAGCTGGGAGCAGCCACCCTGGTGGAATTTTGAGGTGAAGAAGGCCTGGATGGGTAGCGTAGTGCTGTAAGGAAATGACAAAACGCCCAGAAGAACAGAGTTGCCTATCATAATCCCTGCATGCACTTACAAAGAGAGATGCACACAAAAGTAAAGCAATTTCAAATAACTGGTTAATGTGGTTAAAAGTGAAAAAATGGGCAGGGGTATGTCAAAGAGTAAGCACAGACAAGTCACTGAAATTGTTTGTGGTACTACATAGAAGCATGAGTGGGGTAGTCAAGACTTCCAAGGTGCTGACCTCATCTGGCAGAGGACTGACGAGAACAAGGGCAAAGCCCTCTTCGAACGCTATCTAGAGCAGAGCAATCAGACAGACATGAGAGACCGAAATCTTGCCAAGGAGGTCACCTCAGACAAGTGTAAGACCCAGAACATTTCGGATGAAGACACAGTGATAGTGAAAGAAATCAAGGCTCTGCTTCGACGATCAAAAAACAGCGCTCCAGGGCCAGATGGCATAAGATATGACGACATCAATAGGTGTACCGACAACGAGCTAGAGAAACTAGCAGACATGTACAACAACAGGTATAGGGAGTGCTAGCATCAAGGAGGAGTGGTTACACAGCTATCTGATTCCCATGCCGAACCTGGCAAAGACCACACAAAAACTCAGGGATATCGAGTATTAACCATGCAGAATACAATAGGTAAAGCCGCTGGAGAAGTTAATTGCAGAAAAATATCAAGCCAGCTAGAGAGGCAAGGTGTTTTCCCACCCACCCTGGGAGGGGCACTCTCCCAAAAGAGAAACCTGGACCAATGCAGCAGTTTTTGCCCATGTGTTTATGAAGGTTTTCACTCAGGCATTGAAACCTTTGCTGCAGCGATTGATCTGGAGGACACGTACAACAGAGTACTATTGGGATTTTCTAATGCTTCATATTCTTGAACTCAAGATAAGTCCGTTCCTCCTGAGTTGGATCGCTGCAGCACTCTACCAACAGAACGTAGTTTTTAGATGTGGCGTTGGACGTCGGAATCAACAACAATATATCCTGGCCTACCACAAGGGATCACCATTATCTCCGGTGCTGTTCAACGACTACACTGTGAGAATCACCAGCGAGCAGATCACTGGACCGGGTGAGGACATTGTCATATGCCGACGATGTTTTAGTGTATCGTCAGGGTAAGGATAGAGATCAGGTTGCTGTGGAACTGTAAACCTGAACTCAAACGCATAAGTACTTGTGTACTGAAGCTGGGGCAATGGTCAACCCAACAAAGGCAACAGTGACATGGTTCTCTTTTAATTAATAATATTGTCAACACCCTACACACCAACTGTTAATAGGTGTTTCAGAGACTGTGGAAAGAACGCATGCAATGCATTACCTGGGGACACGTTTTGATCGAAGCCTTGCTTATAATGAGCACAATAACCAGGAGATAACAAAGCCAAGCGGGGTTTGGCTGCGATGCGGGTTGATGGCGGGAGCAAACTGTGAGCAGCACAATCTATGCTCCTATACGAGGGGCTGGTCATTTTCTGTTTTTTTAGTATGGGGATAGCGACCTGACTCTCAGCCGTAAGCAAAAGAAAGGATGGAAAGGATACAAACGAAGCTAGGCGCATATTCTTGGATGTACAAGAGATACAGCTTGCAGGGGTATGCGCTACCTTTTGATTTTCCAACCATTGAATACAGACTACAAATTTGCAGAGCACGGCCTACCTCAGAGTCAACACAAACACACAAATCCCTGCATAATAAAATTAGGAAGGTGAAGGGCAACAGGTTAAAAAGAGGAAGGTCTTGGATGGGTCAAGCAGCAGACATTCTTCAATAGGGTGTTTTACTGGAGGACTTAGACCTGCGAGGAGTGGGTACAAATACCAACAGATTATGTACGTCCTTTTCAGTTTGCATCCAACTAGACAGAAAATGCAGACAAGAAAACGCGCTTGGGGTGGATTTGCGGAAGGTTTACAAGCGGGGTTGGATTT
>JACEFZ010026501.1:0-23885 GCA_014155875.1 Cepaea nemoralis
AAAAAAAAGTGTGGGATCAGCTCAGTGTTCTTGTCTCGCCATGTCATGTGGCCAAGCCAGCCAGGTATTTACTTCTCTGCCCTCCTCTTGTTCTCTCCCCCTCTATCTGGCCAGTTGTCACTAAATTCTCCAATCTATTTCTTCTCATAAAGTGAACAAACAATTTTGTGTCTACGTCTAATTTCTCTAAACCGTTTATGGTTTTCATTTGTTTCTTGTAGGACTTGGTCATTCGTTTTTTCTGTCTGTTCATGGTATTCTTTGCATTTTCCTCAGAAACAATATTTCCACAGCCATCAGATGTTTTTCCGCTTGTCTGTATGTTTTTCATCCTGGAAAAAGCTGCCTTCGCCACTGCGAGTCTTATTCTAATCTCTTCAAGGTATACCCCATCACATGTTATTACACGCTTGTAGCCACACTGGGCGTATGGTATTATCCCCACATTTGTATTGGCCAACCTGGACCTGGTGGCCGATGTAGTCAACATCGCGATGGCCCAATTTACTTTCCATGATATTTTCTGGTCCAGCGTCAGATTGCCTGGACCTTGGAGGCCACGTCCATTATACAAATCCACATCAATGCTGATTCGAACCCATACAGTAAATTAGAATGCACTGTTTCATCCAGCCTGCGACACTACTCCCAGTTTCTAGTAGCACTTTTGTGTTTGTTTTTTTTTGTTTGTTTTTTTTTTGCGCTCACTAGCTCGCTTTGAACCCAAGCGTAGTCCATACACACTACTTCTCGCAGTGCTGGACTGAATTTTGCAAGTGGATTAGCTTTCCCTATTACCAGTGTCCTTTGCCATCAGGCGAACTCTCTCAGACTTCAGAGGCACTTGTAATCTACGTCCCCAAATAAAGGACGATAGGTCAACCTTTTAGTCCAACAGTCCGGTGTAGGGAATGAACACCTTCCCTCGGCATCAGCACACCGGATGTTTAAGAACACATGTTCTTATCCATTCGGCCATGCTGACCTACGTTTTTTGGGTTTGATTTCCGTAGTCTTTGATCGTGCTGAGTTTACCTGCGGGCAACTGATTTGTGTCTTCACGTCGTCTGGTCCCTACCTCTTGACCTGCCCGACATGGGAGACTAAACCATCTCTGAACTACCGTGGTCATGTTGGTCTTATGGCAATTGGAATACTCAAGCTCTTCAACTTCTTCAAGATGGAGTCACAAACGAGGGGAAGAAGGGAACTGATCACCTAATGTAATTATGCTATGACCAGGAATATGTGTAGGCCTAACATGCCATTTTTCAACGGCAGCATTTTCTATTGGGCAGCCTTTAACATTGAATTAAACATTGCTGGAGAGTACAGCAATCATGTGTGCATAGAGAACGTGACACTGCAAGAAATACTGCTTTAGTATCCACAGACATAACAAGTAAGTAAGTTGTAAAAAGCATGTTTACACTTCTTGATGCGCATTGGGCATATGGTGCTAGTTTTACTCAGGTCACTTTTACTTCCCACGACATTTCCTGGTACCCGTTTTACACTGAACAGACATGAGTGCCCGGGCCAAATTTTAAAAACCGCCCGATACGAACTCTAGTTCACAGGGCCGTCAAGCGAAGCCTAGCCACTGCTTTAAAGCGACTCCCAGACACAACTAATCAGCACAGTCAAAAATGAGAACATTGACAATGTCACAAACATTGAATATCGTAGCCCTCATAATCAACAAGAATGAGGATTGTGTCAAGCAAGTTATACGTAGATTGACCATAGAAATCAGATTTAACATCCCGTTGGACAAGACCAGAAACAAATGAAAGTGAACCTTTTGAGAACATGCGTCTTTCCTGTGGCAACATTCGAATGTGAGTTATTAACTATTTCGCAATAACAAATAAGAACATTTGGGTTTTTGAACTTCAGTGTTATAGCAGAGTTATTAGAATTTCGTGGGGAAAAGAAGAACCAAAAATACTGACATTCTTCAAGATGTGATCATCGCAGAAAACTAGGCCATCATCATCATCATCATCATCATCATCATCATCATCATCATCATCATCATCATCGTCATCATCATCATCATCATCATCATCATCATCATCATCATCTTCATCATCTGGGTGGTCATGATTTGTCATCTCAAGGGTCACCAGTGCAAGGATCGGGTCTTTGTTCTTGTTGCGACTCTACTATGGGCCAGACCCTCCAGGTATTTATATCCGTGACTTTCTCTTACTCTTCAGCCGCAATATTTGTCAGTTTGTAAGTCTATTTCTCCCCATAACGTTGCAAAAGTAGGAGAGGGAAAAATAGAAGATGTACTGGGGAATTATGGTTTAGGTACCAAAAATGAAAGAGGAGAGCAACTATCAATGATATATATTAACTGGAAATACCTTGTTTAAACACCGTAAAAGACGACTTTACACGTGGAAAAGCCCTGATAAGAAAATACTCCACCAAATTGACTATATACTTATTAATAACAGGTTTAGAAATGTGTTAATTAATGTAAAGAGAATGCCTGGTGTTTACTGTAATAGCGTTAAGAACATGAGGCATACTAAAGATTTTTTGAAGCTAGATAAAGAAATTCAAGAACAATACAGACTGATTGTGAATAATAAGTACAATGCAAAAGCTAAAATATAGAGTATAAACGAACAATGAGAAATATTAAGCGACTAAATTCATCAAACGAGCAAAGAATGAGATGATACCAAAAAGCTAAGAAAAATGGATGACTGATAAAATCTTTAAGCTAATGGCCAAAAGAAAAGAATAAAATGATAAACAAGAATATGATGAGGTGACTAAAGAAATAAGAAATAAATGCGTGAAGACAAAAGAAAGTTAGTTAGACGAGCAGTGCAAGAAAGTTACATTAAATTATATTAAAGATACAAAACATATGTACAAACAAATCAATGAGCTGAAAGGAAGGGAAAAAAAGAATAAATACAGGGTGTTTAAGATCAAAACAGGAAAGATATTATTGGAGGAAGATGCTATAATGACGAGGTGGAATGCATATATAAGAGAATTATATGATGGAGAAAGGGCAGAATTAACAGAGGAAAATAACTTAGAAGGTCCACCCATTATAAAAGAAGAAGTCGCTGACGCTATCAAACATATAAAGAAAGCACAAACAGCTGAGCCAGATGGAATCACAATAGAAGAATTAGAAGTAACGGAAAATTTGGAGTAGATATATTAAGCATAATGTTGAATGATATTTACAGCAGTAGATATCTACCGAGCTATATGCTGAAATATGTATGTAAACCTATACCAAAAAGACCAGGAGCGACTGAATTTGCCGATTTTAGTACAATTAACCTCATAAACCATGTCACTAAGCTTCTACTCAGAATTGTAATGAGAAAAACAAGAAATAACATAAAAGTGGAAACTGATGAAGAAAAATATGGCTTTATGGAAGGAAAGGGTACAAACAATAAATATATACATTACGGACACTATTAGGAAGATCAATAGAGACAAAGAAAGACATATTTGTGCTTCATAGATTACACAAAGGTATTTCATAAAGTAAAACACAATGAAATTATTAAAATGTTGGAAGATATTAACATTGATGGGAAAGATCTCAGAATAATAAAAAAACTATTTACTGAAATCAGATAGCAGCAATTAAAATGGAAAATAAAGAGGGAAATTATATACAAATAAGGCTGGGAGTACGGACATTGATGTGTTTTGTCACTGGATCTCTTCTCCCTCTATAATAATTAGAGAGATCAAAGAGAAGCCAGGAATATTATTTGGAGGTTATAATATAAACAATAAATGCTATGCAGATGATACAGTATTAGTGGCGGATAGTGCAACAGACCTATACAATTGTTGGACATTGTAGTAATGGAGATTGCAAAGAAAGGACTCTCCTTGAACATTAAGAAAACATTAACAATGATGATCTCAAAGAGAAAGGTAACACCCAAATGTGCAATAGAAATAGAAGAAACATTTCTTCGCCAAGTGGGTAGTTTTAAATACCTAGGAACATTTATAACATCAGATGGAAGATGCACAACAGAGATTAAGAGCAGAATAGGGCAAGCAAAGGCTGCATTTCAGACAATGAAGAATATCTTATGCAATAAGTCACTATCAATGAATGTAATAAATAGAGTGCTGAAGTGCTATATTGAACCTGTTGTGCTGTATGGCTGTGAATCTTTGAATATAAATTAACAAATTAGGAAGAGATTGGAAGCAACACAGATGTGGTTCCTTTGACGAATGTTGCGAATTCCTTGGACTGCCAAAGTAACTAACATCGACTGCTTGAAAGAGGCTAATGAAACTAGAACATTAAATACAACTAATTTACGGTGTTGGAGGACCGCTGGAGTTGTCGAAGGATCTAGGGAACTCCTGCTCCGTGCTAAGCTGCTGCAGAAAGAAGTCGGGGTCATACGGCATAAAAACTGGTGCAACGAAGTTGATCCTTTTGTTTTAACCCTCTTTTAACTCGCTAATCAACGTATGATTTTCATTTGTTTCTTGTAGGGCTTTCACGACGTTGTCATAGCAGTTCTTGTTCTAATCTCTACAATGCATCTCCAGTCAGATGTCATGAAGTCATAGATAGTTGAACGGATTCACCTGTTTAACTATTGTCCCGGATGGCGGAATGGATCAGAGCGTTCGTTCTTAAACATCCGGCGTGTTGATGACGAGCTAGCGGGTTCAATGCCAACACCGGTCATTTGGACTAAAGAGTTGACTTCTATTCCTTGACTGTAGGACGTAAATTACAAGCACCACTGATGTCGGAGTGGGTTCACCTCTTGACGAGGGACACTGGTACTAGGGAAAGCTAATCCACACGCGAAAATCAGTCCATTGCACTAGAAGTAGTAACACATGTATGGACTACGCTTGAGTTCAAAGCTAGCGAACGCAAAATACACACACACACACACACACACACACACACACACACACACACACACACATATATATATATATTAGCATGTTTGAGTTTGATGTTACATTGTCTTATTTCTCGCTTCTTGGAAATGAGACAAATCTATTATTTATTACAATACAATTCTAACCAGAGTCGCTCAATGTGCGGTGATAATAATAACCGCATCTACTAAGCGCTGAAGATCCTGTTCATTGTCTGCAATCAATACTGTATATTCTGTAGATCTTATATTGCGTATGCTATGTCCTCTGATGATGCTGTCTTCGTGGCGAAGGTTTACGGACGTGGTTCGTGGTTTCGTATATCCGCGTTCGAAACACAACTGCGCGCGATTTGGTAGCAGACAGCGTTGCGCTGTATTTTTATTTACGAAATGGTTTGGGTGCCGGTCGTTCAGAAAGCAATGGCAAACAACTGAACGTAAACATTCCAAGACATCAACAGCAAACAAATTGTGGTGTTGACTGCAAACGTCCTGTAAAGGATATGCAACTAATAATAATAATGTCATCTGATGTCGATTCCTAAGATAGTTTAGTTTAGTTTGAAAGATATACTCTGTATATCTCCTAGGAGGGGGAGGGGGTGGACTGAGTGGTCTCGAGGTATGGTGTCCGCCTCGTGTGCTGGAGGTTCCGGGTTAAAGACCCGGTGAGGGCCGGGATTTTGTTCACGTGACTTCTAGTAACAAAATTTCACCTGATCTCTGGGAAGTGAGATCTGACGCCCGTGTGTATTGTTGCCCACGTAAAACATCCCTTGGCAGTTGAAAATCGAAAAGCCTAACGGCGCTGCCCGGGCAAAATTTCGAGATAAAGTTCTACCCAAAGTATTTCAGGATCCTCGCCGGCGCTACGGAGTTTGTGCACTGAGCTGAGATTCTCCGGACACAGGCTTGAGTTAAGAGTTGGACGGAGCACTTATGGGTTACACCTGTGTGCCATGATGTTGATCCGTCGACTAAACTAAACTAAACTAAACTCCAATTTATGAATGTAAAAAGAAAACAAATTATCCACTGTCTAGTTGTAGAATGGATATTTACCGACTATTAGAAAGGACAATCATTTCTCGACATAATATCCTTGCTTTTCAATACACTGTCCTTCTGTCAAGAAACATTCGCATTCCTTTATTTTACAAACATATTTTAGGCTGAGCAGCAATTCACGAATGCACTGCTGTCTTCACGTCTTCTTCAGAGGTGAATCTTCACCCTTGAAGAGCTGTTCCCAGGAGACCAAACAGTTTTGCGGAGTGTTAAGTGTGGGCAGAGGTGTGCAGACGTGCATTGTTACGCGATCGTTCTAGTTTACCGCGATTGAGAATGGCTGACAGGGGGAAGGAGTTGAATTACTTCTCCTTTGATAAGGGATACTCTACCTCGCCACCCAACAGCATCTAAATTGAATTACTTAGGCATATTAAAAGCCACAGTGGTATGGAAAGCACATTGATTGGAAGGAAGGTGACTAAAAGAAGAATAAAGGTTAGACCAGCATGAATAAGGGCGCGAAACATTAAAAACATCTTGGGAATAAAAATGCATTAAGCTTGGAGAACTGAAAAAAGACAGAGGATCTTTTCAACGGGTCGAAAAGAGAGCGACTTTCTGAAAAGTATCTACTACATGGCGATGAAGAAGACTGACCACCGCACCTCTGTAATCCACGAACATCTACTATGGTTTTTTTTTTTTTTGGTTTAAATAGCCTTAAAACTGTGATAGAAATTACAATAACCATCTCATTGCTTTGTAACCTGTCAATATCATTGGTTCGATTGTCAAGAGTTTTCAGCAATGTGGTATCACGAAACAGACCAAAATGTTGACATCATAAAGACAGTTTAAAGATGACCGCCCCACTTTTGGCATGCACCAAAGAGGAGCAGCATTCTGTTATCCATTTTTTGTTTAATCAGTGAAGGGTTGAACCCTATAAAAATTCATCAACGAATTATGATCCAGTATAGTGATGCATGCCTGTCAGTCCAGTAACTGTACATGTGGAGTAGGAAGTTTCAAAACTTGTCAGTCCGATGAAGATGTACAACAGGTGATGCATGAGTGATTACACACGTGACCAATACAACTTTTTTCTACAGGAATCCAAGCAAGTACTTGCATGGAACACAGTGTGACTACATCGAAATATGATAGATTTGTTCTTTACTCTTTCAGAATATATTCACACAACAAAATAAAATGAAAACACATTTAAGGTTTTCATTTGAAGTCCCCTCGAATGTAGATCTGAAACTTCATACTTCTAGGGCAGTGTTTGCTCTTGTCCATTTTACTATATCTTTTAAACACACATTCACGCGAGCGCGCCCGCGCGTGCGCAAACACACACACACACACACACACACACACACACACACACACAAATATAACACCTTAATAAGAAAAGCCGAAGATAAAATGGTTCGGCCATCTCTTTAGAATGGCGTGAATGGCTTTAACAGTAGTACACTACCAAAGGCATTGTTCTTGTGGCCATTGGGACACTCAAGAGGTCATGTGGTCGAATCCTTCTCGAGGCAGGGATTTCTTTAAACAAATATTAACCTGAGCTCCCTGGTTGACCGAGCCTAAAATGGGAAACAGGAAGTGTTTTGGGAAGTACAGGCTATCGGCAGGACATTGACCGCATGAACCATCAAGTGAAGACTGGGCTGTACAGTTATGGGGCTAGCACTATGTAGCCAATATATCTCCAAGTCTATACCATTTTTTACACAGTCCCCACACACACACGCGCTCGCGCACGAGCGCACACACACGCACACACACTTACACACAAACATATGTGCAAATTGCAAGACTTGTATTACCAGTCAAATTACAAGTTCCAAATCCATATTAATCTATTCTGTTCTATTTTTCCGGTGTACTTTTTTTTTGATACACACATCTGCTGACCTTCTTTGTTTTTGTTTTTTTGTGTTTTTTTTTTCGTTTTTTCTCCACATTGTTACTATTTTACATGGTATCATTTTCCCCTCCGTTATTGGCCTTGGCAGACAACATTCCTATATCGACAAATGAAATGTGCTACGTCGAGGACAAAAAGACCTTCAGGTTAATATGATTGAAAGAATCGCCCAGATAATCTCCCCACAAGTCTGCGCCGAAAATAGCTTGAAATCCGTTTGAAGACAGGCCATAATTCTGGTCAAATTTCGTCAAATGTTCAGCACGCTCTTCAATGACAACCCGGAAAACCAACAGCTCCATGACAGACATTGAATTGCTGGATTTAGATGGAGATAGTGAAGCTGTAATTATTTCTTCTACCACTGACAATGCCACCAATCGATACTGATGTCGCAGTTGGGGCTGACATGTGGGAGATGCTGTCACCAGTTTCTAGCCATTTAGAGTACACCGGCATTCATAAAGCAGGCTTGGTGATTCTGAAAATAGTAGATCTGTTTACTACATCGAGTTATACACGTTCATTGAGGTAGGTTACTTTCATATAGCAGGCTCGGAGTTTCTGATCCGCTTACTACATCACCTTTAACACATTTACCGAGGTAGGTTACTTTCATGTAGCAGGCTCGGTGTTTCTGAAAATAGTAGATCTGTTTACTAAATCGTCTTATACACATTCATTGAGGTAGGTTACTTTCATATAGCAGGCTCGGAGTTTCTGATAATAGTATCCACTTACTACATCATCTTTAACACATTTACCGAGGTAGGTTACTTTCATATAGCAGGCTCGGAGTTTCTGATAATAGTATCCGCTTACTACATCATCTTTAACACATTTACCGAGGTAGGTTACTTTCATATAGCAGGCTCGGAGTTTCTGATAATAGTATCCGCTTACTACATCATCTTTAACACATTTACCGAGGTAGGTTACTTTCATATAGCAGGCTCGGAGTTTCTGATAATAGTATCCACTTACTACATCATCTTTAACACATTTACCGAGGTAGGTTACTTTCATGTAGCAGGCTCGGAGTTTCTGATAATAGTATCCGCTTACTACATCATCTTTAACACATTTACCGAGGTAGGTTACTTTCATATAGCAGGCTCGGAGTTTCTGATAATAGTATCCGCTTACTACATCATCTTTAACACATTTACCGAGGTAGGTTACTTTCATATAGCAGGCTCGGAGTTTCTGATAATAGTATCCGCTTACTACATCATCTTTAACACATTTACCGAGGTAGGTTACTTTCATATAGCAGGCTCGGAGTTTCTGATAATAGTATCCACTTACTACATCATCTTTAACACATTTACCGAGGTAGGTTACTTTCATGTAGCAGGCTCGGTGTTTCTGAAAATAGTAGATCTGTTTACTAAATCGTCTTATATACATTCATTGAGGTAGGTTACCTTCATATAGCAGGCTCGGTGTTTCTGAAAATAGTAGATCTGTTTACTAAATCGTCTTATATACATTCATTGAGGTAGGTTACCTTCATATAGCAGGCTCGGTGTTTCTGAAAATACAAGGGGCTTCTCATAAGTCTTTAGCCTGACCATGAAGGAGTAGGCGGAGAATACTGAAATTTGGCACCGTGCTTATTCCATCTCAGTGTAGCCACTACCTGAATTTATGCATTCCTGCAATCTTTGCGTGACCTTGAAAAGAGATTCAGAATAAAACAACCTATTTTTCGAACTAAACCAGTTATCACAATCCAGCATGACATCTTCATCACAGTCAAAACTATTTCCTTTCAGCTGTGTTTTAAGATTTGGGAAAAGAAAAAAGTCTGATGGAGCCAAATCTGGAGAATATGGTGGGTGTGGAAGAATTTCAATATTCAAATCGTTGACAGTTTACAGCACAAGCCGTGCTTTATGGGAGGGCGCGTTGTCTTGAAGCAAAGGCAGAATTTGCATACGCGCTATCCCTCGGTTTCTGGTCACAGCCTTTCTTAGTTTGATAAGGAGATTTGCATAGTACTGCCCATTAACCGTGTTGCCATGAAGCATGTAATCTTTCAATATGACACCTTATGACTGTCCCAAGAAACTGTCAGCATCACTTTTCTTGCAGATGTTTGTGTTCTTGGCTTGACATGTGTTGGCGAGCCCGGGGTTTTCCACTGCATGCTGGCAATTTTGGATTCTGGGTCATAATGGTGAATCCAAGTCTCATCTACCGTCACCATAGTCAACATGTTTTACAGCCGCCACATGTTGAGCAATTGGCCACAGCAATCAACCCGTGTTTGTTTCTGTTCACATGTCAGCAGGCGCGGGACCCAGCGGGCACACACTTTTCTCATGTTCAGTCTGTTGTGTAAAATTCTAACAACTGTACTCTTACTCAGTGTTGCTGAACCCGATATCTCTGCAGTTGTCATTTTTCTATCCTGGTCTATGATTTTCTTTACTTTTTCAGCATTTGCATCATTGCGCTCTGAGGCTGGTCGTCCTGAAATTGGCAGATCTGTAACTTGGGAACGACCACACTTAAACTGAAAACACCAATATTTTCATAGAAGCATACGAAGGACAGATTTCCTCAAACAATGGCTCTATCTCATCTCCCTGTGCATTTATGTAGGTGTTTTTCCCTGTAACATCACGAATTTTATCACAGTCCAAGCTTCTGATTTCTCCATTGTTCTGACAAACCGTTGGATGTGCAGATCTGGTCAATAGGGTGTGTTGTGCCATGCACCATATCGGGAAAACCAGTTGAGGAGGAAAATTCATAATTCATATGTATATTACAAATTAAATGAGCTATACATGTGCCAAATTTCAATTTTCTCTGCCTGCTCCTTCATGGTTAGGCTAGAGACTTATGAGAAGCCCTTTATAGTATCCGCTTACTGCATCGTCTTATAAACATTCACTGAGGTTGATTACATTGGGAGCGACTTGTTGCTGTGATAGACTGAGATTCTATATATTATATTTATTTCTAACATTTATAAACTTTCATGTGATACCGTAAGCTCTATGGCGACAGTGTTAGGACGCGATTGGTAATCCCGCGTACAGCATTCGGAATACAGCTGATGGCTATTTGGCAGCAGGCCGCCTTGTGTTGGGTTTCTTTTTTATAAAATGGTACGACTGCCGGTCGTTCAAAAAGCAATGGCAAACCACCGAAGGTAAAAGTGCCAAGAAACCGCAAACAGTCTAAACATGCTTGGGTTGACAGCGATGTCGTGTAAAGGATATGCAAATAACTTTTTAACCGAAAGATGAGAGCTATGGCAATATTTGAATATATAGGTGTGTATAGTTTGTCATCATCTTTCACTTTGCCTTGTGTGGAGGAATATCTGAGGTTTCAGCGTCCGATGAATGGCACTGGATAGTGTCGTTTGGTGTGACTGTACAATGTCTCTGATGTGGTCAATTCATGTTCGACTTGTGCGTCCTCATGCTCTTGTACCATATCTTCTTAGATGTAGCGCTAGTGCACGCAGTTGAAAGTGCTGCATTTTGCCATTCTGCAAAATGTGAACATCGAAAATCCTTCTTTATAGTCCATGGCATGAGTCGTTGATGACCATGTCTGTCCACAGCCTTCTGTCTCGTGTACTGTTAATCCTTTATAGTCCATGGCATGAGGCGTTGATGACCATGTCAGTCCACAGCCTTCTGTCTCGTGTACTGTTAATCATTCTTGCAGCTGATGTTCCTGTATACGATGACGTAAAACTGTCTAGCATCGTTTATCTATGGAGAGACTATCGTATCGACAATCATGGTTAGCATTGTCTCCTATCTGAGGGACTATCTTGGTTATCTTTATCTGTTTTTTTTTTTTTTTTGCATATCCTATATACTGGACATCGCTGTCAGCACCAGCAGTAAAGTTGTTGTTGATGTCTTGGCAAGTTTACGTTCAGTAGTTTGCCATTGATTTCTGAACAACCGGTTACCATACCAATTCGTTAAAACTAAGCGCAACGCGGTCTGCTGCCAAATCGGTCGCAGCTGTATTTCGAACGCAGGTAAGCGGAATTAAGAATCGCGTCCGTAAGACCTAAGCCACGGAGACGGCAACATAACATTAGTACCATATAACTTTCTTGTAGTGGTCTGGAAAAGACAGGTGGCGAGGAAGGGAACTGGGATGCTCACGTCATTATTCCGCAAACTATAATACGTTATGATTCAACACTTCTCATCTCTACAGTAACATTGGGGAGTACGTTTACCTGACGATCCATGGGTTCAAAATGTCAGGCAGCCCGAAGCTTGATCATATCCCTCAAATGTAGGTCAGCATCGTCGAATGGGTAAGAGAGCTTGTTCTTAAACATCCGGTGTGCCAGTTGGACTAAAATTTTGACTTCTCGTCCTAGACCTGCTGGCGTAAATTACAAGTACCTCTGAAATCAGAGTGGGTTAGCCTGATTGCGAGGGATACTGGTAACAGGGAAAGCCAACTCACACGTAAAAATGAGTCCAATGCACTAAAAGTAGAATACCATGTATAGAATACGCTTGAGTTCAAAGCGAGCGAATGCACGCACGCACGCACGCACGCACGCACGCACGCACACACACACACACTAACAAATCCCGCCAACTGTCTCCGATTCTCAGCAACGAAGGTGAGCTCATCAGAAATCTGTCCCCCAACATCCCTGCATTCGTGTGTGATGTACTGATTCCCACGACGTCGTCATTGTTTCTCTTGCATGGAACCTTGCTCTCCTGTACATTAGGCAATAGCCTGCCTCGTGTAGTACCTACGCCAATATAACATCCTTTTTTCTACTATCTTCATACGGTCTAGAAGAGAGAGTTGAAAACGAATATTACATTTTGTTGTTGTTGCTTGCTTTGGATCGGAATAATAAAGACAACAATAGATTACACAATATAGCTTCTGGCTTATCTCGCTGCATCTCGTCAGGTGTATACTGCAGTCAAGAATTCAACATATACTGGCTTTTGTAAGCAATCCTTTCAACTAGACTACACAAAACACATTGTCATATGGATGAGTAATATTTAATATAAATTCTTAGAATATCATGGACCAAGAATAATAAATCATAATGACATTCTTCAAGATCTGATCATGGAAGACAACGCACAAAAACAGCATCATATTTGAGAATATGAGATGTTGTTGCTATATTAAAGGGAAAACATTGTTTTCAGTACTTTTTTTATAGTTGACTTCTCACACTCAGTAATTTAAATACACACAGCAAAAAGTAAATATGTTTTGTGGTATGTACCAACCGAAATACAGCGAAATATTGTGCAATATACTGTCTGTATCGTCATTATTCAAATTCATAACGTGATAACGTTTTGAATTATTTTTAATCTTTAAATACTGACATTCAATTATTTAAATACACGACAGAGAAACGCTTATGATGTTAAAAATTTATTTTAACAATAATTACAAACATAATTATAATTTTTAAATTTAGTTGTATTTCCTTGACAGGACGTAGCACTCAACCTCAGCATTTTGGCTGTTCGTGATTCCTGGACAAGGTTTACGTTCAGTGGTTTGCCACTGTTTTCTGAACGACCAGCACCTATACCTTTTTCTAAAAAATCAGCACCGCTGTGTTTCGAACACGGGTATATAGGATTACGAATCGCGTCCGCAACCTCTTCGCCACTTCTATCCTAATCTTCATAAATGTGTAATTTGCCTACATTAACTTTGGAATGATATGGGAAAGAACTGGTGAATTTAGACAACAGTAATGGCAACAGGCTGCTCTCCCTTATTATAGATCCTCACAGGCACTGGTGTTAATATTTAATTGTGGCCACTGTGGAATCTGGGAACCTCGATGGAGCAGTGGCTAGCACGCTTGCATGCTGGCTTGATGTCTTGTATTCAAATTTATTTGGAGGCTGGAAGTGACCTGTGAATGCTAAGGGTAGTAAGATAAATTTTGACATGAGCTTACTGAATTTGATGCTCATGAAGAATGGACTAAGATAGAGTCAAGAATGACACATTGAAACTAACTTTGAGAATAAAGAATAAAGTAATTGTTATCAAAGACAGCGCATATGAGACGGTACATGTCTTTTTTTCGTTTTGTTTTGGCTGTAGGTATGACTGCGCGATAGTGTTTTCCAGGAATCCATAAGGGATCCATAGAATAGTAACACTGTAACCAACGAGACTACACTTAGAAAATTGTACCTGTAAGATTCAACAAATTGTTAGACAGTCTACAAAGGGTTTGAAAGGAGATGGTTGAAGTACTATAATTAATTGGGAGATAAAAGGAGGAGGAGAAGGGGGAAGAAGAAGAAAAGGATGAGGAGTGGGAGCAGCAGCAGCAACAGCAGTAGGAGCAGCAGCAGAAGAAAAAGAAAACAAAGAAGAAGTAGAAGAAGAAGAAGAAGAAGAAGAAGAAGAAGAAGAAGAAGAAGAAGAAGAAGAAGAAGAAGAAGAAGAAGAAGAAGAAGAAAAAAAGAAGAAGGAGGAGGAGGAGGAGGACGACGACGAAGAGAAGAAGGAGGAGGAGGAAGAGGAGGAGGAGAAGGAAGAGGAAGAGGAGGAAGAGAAGAAGGATGAGACGTCAGAGATGACCCAACAGCAAGTAATGTAATCAAAGCATTGGGGAGAGGGGAATGAGGATATAATGTGGGATTGCCCACTCTCCAATGCATCTTTTCATCTCCTTTTCTATCAATTTCATGATTATGCCATACCTTTCTTTACCTCCTTTATTTCCTCTTTTCCAATATCACATGCTTCATATAATCACTGTAAATGGTGGTTTGAAGCTTCTCATCATAATCCAAGCAGTTCATTCCTTCTAGATTACTTCCTTTTTTAACGCAGAAGTAAATTAACATCGTCTAAATCTACCCATACTACTAACGAAAATACAATACAGAACAATAATTATATTTGCAAAAAAGAAAAAAAAACAAAAAACAAACAAACAAAAAACAATTATATTCATGAAGACATACATGTTCTAAACATGAAACCTTGCGGACTAATTGTACATTTCATGGACTGTAGTAAATATACATTACAAAAACGATGTGTAAAGCACGCGTGCGTGCGTGAGTGTGTGTGTGTGTGTGTGTGTGTGTGTTTTTTTTTTTTTTTTATTTGTCGATAAAAATTATAATACAATTAGAAACCCTTAAATGTTGTCACAGACTTCAATGTAGTATATGATGTATGGCTCAGTAATTACACGGGGAAACACATAGATAAATGCATTGTACAATGGGAGACCCGCGGTTGATATATATATCCTGTGTGTTGCCGGGGCCCATAAGGGAAGCAAAGAATAGCAACACTGTAGCCTACCATGCATGTCGTAAGAGGCGACTAAGGAGGCTTGATGGTTCCATCGCCCTGCTACTGAGTGAGTGCGTGGCGCGACACTGTGAGCTGTGAGTTTCGTGTGAAATGCTTTTGAATCTGCCCGAGGTTTTTTGGAACGTGACTGCATGTTCGGAGCGATGGTAGATGGCTATGTCCCAGAGTTGACTACTACTACTACTACTACTACTACTACTACTACTACTACTACTACTACTACTACTACTACTACCACTCTGGCCTTATGCAGAAATGTGTGGCTGCTGGGCTTCTGGTTGACTGCCACTGCCATCGACGATGAACTGTATTTTCGTGGACTGTGTGGGTGAACATCTAGGAAACATCCAGATGGGGAAATGACTGCTGATTCCATCAGAGATGAATTGGGTGTTTCGTTGGGGACTATTGAGTTGACATTCCGGCGGCGGCATTATGCGCAGTGTATCTGTGCGGGCTGTTGTTTGTCGAGACTCCTGTCTTCTCCACTTTTCACACTGGGCAGTGGGGAGTGTTTTGTGCGATATTCACTGGCACAGGAACGGAGCATAATGGGGACAACTCGTTGCTATGAGGTTGGAACTACGACTAACTAACTAACTAATATATATATATATATATTTATATATATATATATATATATATATATATATATATATATATATATATATTAGTTAGTTAGTCGTAGTTACAACCTCATATATATATATATATATATATATATATATATATATATATATATATATATATATATATATATATATATATATATATATATATATATATATATATTCCTTCAGTCCTCTTACAAGAATTCAAGCATATAGCAATGCATTTACAACGTTTTGTTGACATGTCTTACTCTATCGAAAGCCTTTGTGTAGTCAATAAAGCAAAGATGTACATCTTTGTTTACTTCTATAGAACGTTCAATAACTAATCGCAGCATATACACAGCATTTACTGTACCCTTTTCTTGTACAAACCCGCATTGTTCTTCCCCTATTTCAGGTTGAATTTTCTTCCTCACTCTTTGCATGACAATTTGTAGCAAAATCTTTGTGATGTGACTCATTATACTAATTGTTCTATGTTGATCACATTCCAAGGCTCCTGATTTCCTTGGGATTGCAATAAATTCAGAATTACATAATTCAGAAGGTATATCTCCAGTATCATATAATATGTTCAGCAGTCTGGAGACTTGCTCTATTCCATATTCTTCTAAAGTATCTAAAGCTTTTATCATTTATGTTGTGATGTTATCTGAACCGGGGGCCTTGCCAGCTTTCATATGGTTAAGAAAATTTCGAACCTCCATCTTCAAAATTGGTGGCCCTTCATTATTAAATCGAATTTCTAAAATGTAATGAGAATTGCAGATTTGCAGGAAAGAGAAAAATAGAAATACTTAGAGTAAAGATGCTACGCAACCTGACGTCATAGCACGACAAAATAAGTTAAACAAAAATAAGTTAAACAACAATACTTTAAACAACAGTAAGTTCTACAACAATACACTAAACAACAATAAATTAAACAACAATAATTAAACAAAATAAATTAAACGAAAATAATTTAAACAACAACAAGTTAAAAAACATAAAGTAAACAACAATATGTCAAACAAAAATAAATTAAACAAAGATAATAAATTAAACAAAAATAAATTAAAAACTAATAAGCTAAACAGCAATAATTTAAACAAAACTCAGTTAAACAACAGTAAGTTAAAATAAAATTAATTAAACAGTTGAATTGAGTTAAGAACCGACATCACTGCACTCAGGGCATTCCCATACGTGCTCCGTCCCTCGTTCAATAGCCAGCGAAGAGTCATACTACAAATCGTTCCCACCGCTATCTGATTAAAAGTTCTCCTGGTCTTCGCTCTCAGTTTTGAGATTCTTCCAGAACCACTGCCGATCCCCCGCAATCTCATTCTTTCCACATATGGGTTCTCAATCTGTTCCTCCGCCTTCTCCACCTGGTCCCACAGGCGCACGACTACCTCCCACTTGTCCATAGGCAAAATTTCACCAAGAGGTGCCCTCCCTGCTAGCCTATCAGCCTGTTCATTCCCCCGTACACCCACATGGCCAGGGCAAAATATCCAAACAAATTAATTAAACAACTTGTTGTTAATTAAACAACATTTAGTGTTAATTAAACAACATTAAAATTGTTGTTAATTAAACAACAAGTTAAACAAAAATAAATTAAAAACAATAAGTGAATCCAAAAATAAAATTAATCCACAATAAGTTAAACTAAAATAAATTAAATAACAATAAGTTAAGCAAAAATAAATTATACAACAATAAGTTGAACAAAAATAAATTAAACAACAATGAACACAAATAAGTAAAACAAAAATAAATTAACCAAAAAACAAGTCAAAGACATATTTCCACGCCTTGAGAAGTATTGGGCGTATGATGCTAGGCTCAGATTTGTTATAGACCAATCGACCCACCATCGGTAATGTGTTCAATTCCACGTCTACTGCCTGGACTTTCCGGTATCCAGTTTACGCTGGGTTGAACTGGGAGTCCTGAACAGTCTACAATTTAACAAATAAAATTACCCGTCTTGAGAGATTTAAAAACGTGACCACAGGGCGGTTTGGGGAGCTTCTAGTCGCAAGACTATAGAGGCTCCAGCACGGAGTCATAGTATTTCTGAAGACACTGGAACGCGCGATTTAGGAGGCTGCACACTCACAGGTTGAACACAGGTATATTACATATACTTTAAGCAGAGGAAGATGGATGGATATAAACGAACACCTTCTCTCCACCAAGAAGCAGTAGTGCAGCGACTGGCACGGTTGCCTGCTGGCCTGTGGTAATGTGTTCGAATCTCAATTGAGGCCGTCTTAAAATTGACCTAGGCTCCCACAAGGATATAGCCTAAATTAGGTACCAGGAAATTGGTCTTTAAAAATATGAGGACACCACCGAATGTCCAATAACAACCAAAGCTCTAAATCAGTGGTTCTCAACCGGTGGGGAATTCCCCCCCCCCAGTGGGGAATTGTTGGGTTTCCGGGGGGGGGGGGGGGGGGGGTGAAGATTATCTCAAGATCGCGTTAATACAAGAACCGATTACTTGATAATGTTTTTCCCTTCAAACTTTACGATTCTGTGTGTCTCACCCCTTCTAAAATTCATTTTATAAAGTAGACCCACAAATCATGTTTTATGTGGACGTCTAGACTGGTTTTGGTATGTGCTTCCATTATTACGTATACTGTGTAGGGGCGGGAGCGGGAGGGGGAGGAGGATTTTCGGTAGGAAATACGAAAGGGGGGGGGGGGGAATTGACGTTGTGAAAATATGGTGAAGGGGGGCACGGGCCAAATTTTTAGGTAGAAAATACGAAAGGGGGAAATTACGTTCTGAAAATATGGTGAAGGGGGGCACGGGCCAAAAAAAGATTGAGAACCACTGCTCTAAATAATAAAAACATCTGAGTACGTATAACTCCTGCAAAAAAAAACAAAATTCACAGATAGTCAACACGGACTCTGTAATATTTAGTCTCAAATGACTGCTGCTGAAATCGTCTGTGTCTACCGTGTTTCCCCGAAAATAAGACCGGGTCTTATATTCATTTTAGATTAAAAAATGCTCTAGGGCTTATTTTAGGTGGATGTCTAATACATATTTTTTTTCAGATTCAAAAATCTACATTTATTCATGGACAAAATTCTACATTTATTCAAATACAGACATTACATCTTCTTCTGGAACATCATCATAACTCTTCAAGTCCCGGCTCTGACAAGGCATTCGGCAACAAGTCCCTCATTCTAGCTGACGTTCTTAACCATAGTATGTCCACAAACGAATGACGTCATTAACGATCAATTATTTTGAAAACTGTCTGTTGCATCATTATGAAATTTTTCCTGCCGTCTTATATTTACCCCCACCCAAGGAATATGTCTTTGATAGGTCCAAAAGCAACTTAAATCATCGAAAGCGGCGACATTTCTTTGATGTTTTGCTGAAAAAATAGTGATTTCTCGCTAACAAACTTGTTTTTACAGTAAGGAACGGCCCGCCAATTCACATGACGACACAAGGCGTATCCGGATTCGTATGGGAGTGGGTGCAATAAAAGAAATAGCTTAAAAGTAGACAGGGTCGGCTGCATTGCATCGGGTTCTTATCCCATATGGCTCCGTTTCTTTCCGCAGCGCGGAAAGCGTCGCACAAAGCACGAACTCCGTAGCTCCAGTGACGACCCTCGGGAGTCTCCGATAAAATGCACTGGTGAAATGAAGGACGCGGCCCGGAATCGAACATACAACCTTCGGAGCCCGAGTCAGACGGCTTGACCACTTCACGTCGGAGAATCCCGAGAGGGGTGCAATGTGTAATATTAGTAAAGACAGAGAATTTACAGAGGCATGGGGTAAATAATTTGTAAATTGACAGGAAAGTAGAAGGAATATATTTTGCACCTTATTTTTCATTTCGTTCTTGTTTCTTCAGCTGCTGGTTAATAATGTGTACATAAGTGTTCATGTTAGCTTTTTATATTCAGTTCGTGAAAGCTTCCAAATAGCTGTGCGTTAAAGTTAGTTAGTTAGTTAGTCGACAGATCATCCTCGTTGCACATCGAACCATTCAGTCCATAAGTGCTCGGATCCCCTCCTCAGCAAATCCCGCAGCGTGTAGCGGCTAACGACGCCAGTTCTGTGTTGGTTTATCAATCTTCTTTGGCTTCCTGCGTAGTGTTCTTGTTTGGCCACTCCTCTTTTAATTTGCTGCTCCCGCAGTCTGGCCATTGTTGTAGATTCACAGTCATCACTTGGTTCTCGCAAAAGTCTCACTTCTCGTAGAGCATTCAGAATGTCAGCCTGGTCCATGGCGCGTCCGCCCTCCACAGTAGCCTCACCTGCGAGCTTGTCAGCCCGCTCATTTCCTTGTACTCCCGCATGACCTGGCACGAAGATGAAACTAATCTTTGCCAGCCGAGACCGCTTCAGAGGCAGCAACCACTCTCTTCGGATCGACCCCTCCTCTATCCTCTTGATCATGTTCATTGAGTCGCTAAGGAAACAAGCCCTAGTGAATGTCTGTGTCTCGAGCCAAGTTATTGCTTTACTTACTGCCATGACTTCCATGGTCAGGCTACTTGTGGTTTCAGTGAAAGCACCAGAGTCCTCCTTCACAATTCTCCCTCCGGCCCGAGCTGTAAAGGCCCATGAGCTTCTCACATGTCGGACGACCGACCCATCTGTGTAGATGACCGCGTCACCGTCTAGCGAATTCTCGAAAATCAACGCTTGTACTTCAGCCTCAATAGCAGCCGGATTTTCTTGTCTGCATTTTCTATCTAGTTGGATGCAAACTGAAAAGGATGTGCAGAAGTCTGTTGGCACTTGCACCCACTCCTCGCCAGGTTCTAAGTCCTCAAGTGAACACACCTGTTGAAGAATGTCTTCGGCTTGACCCATCCACGACCGTCCTCTTTTTAACCTGCTTCCCTTCACCTTCCTAATTTCACTATGCAGTGGATGTTGTGTGTTTGCGTTAATTTTGAGGTAGGCGCGTTAAAGTGCGTATGGAGTGACCAGAAATGATACCGCAATTTAGTCATCGTGTTTCCATTTTTAAGGATCTGTTTAGCTGTCTGTGTAGTTTGTTCACACGTACACATGGGTGACAGACCCGCTTTGAGTCTTCGTGAAAGATTGTCTACTCTGCTGTTTACCGTTCAGAGACGAAACATGATTACCTGTTTTGCACTATGAAAATAGTTGTCAGTGTCTCTGTAGTGGGCTTTCTTCTTAACGACCAAGATGTTGGTCCTCTTTTCATTGAAGTTTATAGATTGATTCGTATGCACGTGTGTTGTCCCCTAATTTGACAACGTGTTTGCTCTCACGTTTCTTGTTATGCCACAATATGTCAGTTTCCACCGCAATATTACTCTTCTGTTGGTATTCAATGCGTTTTGTGTGTGTGTGTGTGTGTGTGTGTGTGTGTGTGTGTGTGTGTGTGTGTGTGTGTGTGTGTGTGTGTTTCAATACAGTTGTTTGTCACCGCTGAGGGCTTGCGGAATTTAAAATTCATCACTGTGGAATACAAACTGTTGCCATTGACATTAAGCTGATGCTGTAATGTTTAGGGCCTGCAATTCTTCTGAATATTTGTAGCAAAATATCCCAGTTGGTGTACACGTAGATTAAGGTCTGCGATCTGCTCAGACCTTAATCTGTGTCGGACGATTCCAGTAGGTTGATGACTGTTCTCGGTTGCATAAAATTCAATCCACCCTTTCTCCAATAATCCCCTTCCTCTTTCAACACATGGTTCTCACATTTTTCCAGTAACTTTTATCAATATTTAATAGAGCGGACTGGATTAGTATCTTGACGTCAGACAATTTTAATATAGTATTGTCAGCTTCCACCTGTCCTTTAATTTTAGCCCACACAAGTTCTATAGGGTTAAAATGAGAATGGTACGGCGGAAGTCTCAAGCACCCATGACGATGCTCTTCTATCAACTTGTCGATTTGATATTTCTTGCTTTTTGGCGTCTGTTTTACAAGGGACAACAATTCTAGCTAGAAATGCGTTTCTGGAAATGTTATGTTTTCCATTCGGAGTCATATCTTTATTGCTCCCTTTGTGATCGATGATGTAGGTATTTTGTCTTCTTGGGCAACAACATTGATATCATGCATTGTCCATAATTGGACACGACGGTCTGTCTAGGGATGGAAGCACAGTATTCTCGAGCCAATCTCTAAATACATTACCATTCATCTTATTATGATAATCCCTGTTGTCTGTATGCTTTGATACGAACACGAGCCCAGCATTCTGGTGTAAACCATTATGCGCATTACCAACATGGGCCATGACCAAAAGCTGTCCTATACTACTGGGCACATATCGCTTTATCTGTCAATCCACTGATTGCCATTCCTTCTCACTTGTGTGGTGCGCATTGATCCACATTTCATCCGAACACACTATGCCATAATTTTCTTTGTGCATTTCCCTTATTTCACGCAGGTAGCTGCTTCTCATGGCTCCTAAATGCGGTTGTTCGCAAAGAATATTTCTACCGCCCTTGTACTTTCAAAAAGTGAAGATAATGTCCTTATAATTTTCCACAAAGTTGTTTTGGAAAGCTCTATGTTATTGTTCTTTTTCAACCAAACCCTAAGTTTTCTTACAGTCACTGTTTCTTTGGCATCCAGCATTTTTATAATGGTGGATAATCCTGGATATAAAATCCAAAATGTGTATAATTTTAGGAGGCTCCGTGGCGAAGTGGTCAAGCCTTTTGACTCGGGCTCTAAATCGTGGGTTCGATTCCGGGCCGCATCCTCCGGTTCACGAGTTAAATTTTTCGGAGACTTCTGTGGGTCGTCGCTAGAGCTACGGAGTTCGTGCTTTGTGCGATGCTTTCCGCGCTGCGGAAAGAGACCGAGCCATATGAGATAGAACCCGGTGCAATGAAGTCGACCCTGTCGAATTTTAAGCGACTTTTTAAAGCATTTTTATAATAGCTAGCCTTTGTCAAAGCTGTCTACAATAATCTTTCTACCTACCGTTTGGTTATTGCGTGGTGGTTTAATTCCAGATTCTTGCACCCATCGACGAAATGACCATTTACTCATACCCAATGCATGCACTGTTCTTTTTTCGGAATTTGTAATAGTATAAAACAGTTTCCTGCGATCAGCTTCTTGACAAAAATATGTGTACAACTTCATAGCGAATCTTTGAAGTGTATACACAATTAAGCATTCAATCCCATTTCAATGTTAGCTATAAGTGGTAAGATTTAAAAAAAAAGAAAACATATTAATCAGGTTTCATATTGAAACCACATATTGAGACACCTCTGAACAGTCCTAGTTTAAACAATGCGGGGAGTTGGCATAAGGCCAATCCCGTGAAAATATTGAACATTGAGCGCTGATTGTCTGGCTGCGCTGTAATGCATTTAAAATTATGAATTTCATCTCAGACTCGTAAATTATATACCGCATATAAACAAACTTTGAAATCTGCTGTAAAATCTCCAGAACAAAAATGTTTTTGTTGGGTGGACATAATGATAAAGTTATATACTAAATCTCATAATTTTCTCTCAGTTGGTTACTGAGATATGGATGTTTATATTGAGGCAAACATATGGGAATGCACTATAGGGATTAATTTAGGGGTAGGTCTTATATAAAACGCATCCTGGAAAATCGTGCTAGGGAAACACGGTATTATCTCTCACTTTTTTGCAGCAGTTAGACGTACCTAACTGTGGTTCTGTACTATTGTTATATCCTGCTGCAGCCGTTATTTCTCACAGCTCTGAAACCGGTCCTTTACTAAAGTCCTGACTGTCACGGCTATAATAATAATACAGGATCACATATTTTAATGCATGAGCAAAGGAACCATAGATTTTCATATAGCCTGAATGCTGTGTCTGCATGTTAAAGACATAGATTTGCATATAGCCTGAATGCTGCGTCTGTATGTTCAAGACATAGATTTGTAAACGTGACTTGGATACAAATGTCGCCTCATGAGGCAGTGGAAACTGTACATACAAGCAATGCCTGTAGCAATCTGGTGCCAGTTGGATGTTCATTTCTGCCTGAAAATGTAAAGAAAGTAAGTGCAATTT
>JACEFZ010026502.1:0-55398 GCA_014155875.1 Cepaea nemoralis
GTCTGCCTTAGGAAACTCATCATCATCAAGTGCCGTGCCGGCTGGCGTAGGCGTTCATGGCTCTCCATAGATCTCGGTCTTTGGTTTTCTGGATCAACTCTGCTGCTGATATTCCTCCATGCCAGCGTCTCAATCCATCCAGCATCATTTCTCTTGGTCTGCCTCTGCCTCTCTTCCCCTCGATCTTTCCAGTTGTTACGATGTTCTCCAATGCCTCTCTTCTCATCACGTGACCGAAGAAAGATGTTTGTCTCTGTCTTATTGTTGTATATAATGTTCTAGTTCCATTAGCCTGTTTCAGGCAGTCGTCGTTAGTTACTCTGGCAGTCCAAGGAATTCGCAACATTCGTCTCATGAACCACATCTCTGTTGCTTCTAATTTCTTCTTAATTTTTCATGTACATTCCAAGATTCACTGCCATACAGCAAAACTGGTTCTACATAGCATTTCAGCACTCTCTTTCTTACATTCAGTGATAGTGACTTATTGCATAAGATACTCTTCATTTTCTGAAATTCGGCTTTTGCCTGCCCTATTCTGCTCCTAATCTCTGTTGTGCATCTTCCATCTGATTTATAAATGCCCCTAGGTATCTAAAATTATCCACTTGGTTAAGGATTTTCCCTTCTATTTCTATGTCACATTTTGGTGTCACCATTTTCTTTGATATTACCATTGTTACTGTTTTCTTGATATTCAAGGAGAGTCCTTTCCTTGCACTCTCTGTTACTACAACGTCTAATAATTGTTGTAGGTCTGTTGAATAATCCACCACCAATAATGTGTCATCTGCATAGCGTATATTATTTATATTATAACCTCCAACTAGTATTCCTGGCATCTCTTTGATCTCTCTCATTGTTACTTCGCTATACAGGGAGAAAAGATCTGGTGACAATTCGTAAAACCCTTGTCGTACTCCTAGCTTTATCTGTTCGTAACTACCCTCTTTATTTCCCATTTTAATTGCTGCTACTTGGTTCCAGTAAACATTCTTTATTATTCATAAATCTTTTCCATCAATGTTGATATCTTCCAACATTTTAATCAGTTCATCATGTTTTACTTTATCAGATGCCTTAGTATAATCTATGAAGCACAAATATATGCCTCTCTGTTTCTCTTTGACCTTTCTATTAGTGTCCGTAATGTATAAATTGCATTGTTTGTGCCCTTTCCTTTCACAAATCCATACTGTTCTTCACTAATTTCCATTTTTATTTTCTTTTTGGTTCTTCTCATTATGATTCTGAGTAGAAGCTTAGTGATATGGTTTATAAGGTTAATTGTACGAAAATCTTCATAATCAATTGCTCCTGGTCTTTTTGGTATAGCTATAAATACAGATTTCAGCATATCACTGGGTAAATAACCACTGCTGTAAATATCATTCAACATTTTGGTTAATATATCTACTCCAAATTCTCCCAATACTTCTAATTCTTCCATTGTGGTTTCATCTGGCGCAGCTGTTTTTCCTTTCTTCATGCGTTTCATAGCGTCAGCGACTTCTTCTTTCAGAATAGGTGGACCTTCTAAGTTACTATCTTCTGTTAATTCTTCCCTTTCTTTATCATATAATTCTCTTATATACTCATTCCACCTCTTCATTATAGCACCTTCCTCTAATAATATCTTTCCTGTTTTTGATTTAAAAAACCCTGTATTTATTCTTATTTTTCTTCCTGTAAGCTCACTGATTTGTCTGTGCATATTTTTTGTATCTTTAATGGAATTTAATTCAATTTTTTTTGCATTGCTCGTTTAACCAACTTTCTTTAGCCTTCCCACATTTATCTTTTATTTCTTTATTTATCTTAGCGTATTCTTGTTTGTCATTTTTACTCTGTTTTCTTTTGTCCATCAGTTTTAAGATTTCTTCATTCATCCATTTTTTCTTAGCTATTTTGCCTCTCTCCGGTAATACTTCTTTGCTAGTTTGATGAATGGAGTCCCTTAACATTTCCCATTGTTCATTTATACTCTGTATTTTAGCTATTGCATTGTACCTATTTTTCACAGTCACTCTGTTTTTACTTGCATTTCTTTATCTATTTTCAGAACCTCTTTATTAAGTCTCATGTTCTTAACCATTTTTTCCCCTCTCTTTAATCTTACTTTTATTTGTCCACATAGTGGTACATGATCACTATTACAGTCAGCACCAGGCATTGTCTTTACATTAATTAAAGCATTTCTAAATCTTTTATTAATTAGTATGTAGTCAATTTGGTTGCGTATTTTCTTATCAGGGCTTTTCCATGTGTACTGTCGTCTTTTATGGTGTTTAAATCATGTGTTTCCAATTATCATATCATTGATATTTTCCCATTCTATTAGCTTTTCCCCTCTTTAATTTCTTGTACCTAAACCATAATTCCCACTACATCATCCATTTTCCCGTTCCTACGTTTGCATTAAAATCACCAAGTATTCTTTTTATTTCTTGTGATCCAATTTGAGCCATCACCATTTCTATTTTGTCGTAAAAGTATTGGATTTCTTTATCACTACTGCTTGTTGTTGGTGCATATACTTGTATAATATTTATATCTATTGGTTTGCCTTTGATTTTTACCATAATAACTCTATCTGAAATACACCAGTATCAATTAATTGACTTGGCTGTTTTTTCTTCTACTATTATTCCTACACCTTTTTCATGTGTATCCCCTCCAGAATAAATTATTGTGTGATTGTCAGCTATAATCTTGCCCGATCCCCTCCATCTCATCTCACTAACGCCTTGTATATTCATTTTCATGCTATCCATCTCTCTTAGAACATTGGTCAACTTTCCTAGCTCATTTAATGTCCTAACATTCCATGTTCCTACTCTAAATTTATTTATTTTAGTTATGATTTTGCCATAAGTAGCTGGATGACGGTCTGGTGTCACCTGTGGCTCATGACTGTCCCTACCGGACGAGGATGCCCTAAGACAGCCATTAATGTCGTTCCCTAAATCTGATATATGTTTTGCCATGAAGTCTTGGGAAGATAATGTAGTGGTTTCCCCTTGCCTTCCACATCAACATGGTGATCTTTTTACCTCTGCCTTTGACAGCCATTTCCGACTGTAAGGACAAGTGAGTGCCCTGCTCTGTTCAGCTGCAGAGTTGTCCACTTATTCCGGTGGATACTCGGTCCCCAGAGCTGTATTAGCCACCCCGTGGTGTGTTTCCATCCTCTACCACGGGGAGGTGCAGTTGAGATTTTCCCTTCATAAAGTTATGGTCTATGACCAAAACTCTCCAGTACTTTTAGAGGACCTTAGGAAACTATTGAAGATTAAATGGCAAGACAAGATCCCAGACACTGAAGTTCTAGAAAGAGCGTCCATGCCCAGTATCCACTAATGAAAAATCAGACTCGCTGGGCTGGTCACTTAACTCGTATGCCAGATCACAGGCTCCCTAAACAAATTTTTTTTTACGGCGAGCTGCGTTGTGGTAAGCGCTCCCAAGGCGGCCAGAGAAAACGCTTCAAAGACACTGAAAATCTCACTGAAAGCTTTTGGAATTCATCTTGACACCTGGGAGACTGTTGTTAAAGACAGTAATTCGTGGCCTACGTCATTTCATAAGGGTGCAGTCACTTGTGAAGCAACCAGGACTGCAAGAGCTGTGAAGAAAAGGCTGGACAGAAAAACCAATGGAGGAGATCCTCCTCCTGGAACGCCAAGCATTCTAGGCCCACATTGTCAAAGAACATTTCGAGCCAAAATAGGCCTTATCAATCATCTTAGAACTCACGGCTCCATACTTTCAACCCCACTGGATGAAATAAATGGTCATCGTCATTCTTGATGGACAAACAACAACAACATGTGAACTTAGGCATGATGCAAGATTGTCAGGTATCTTTTCTATTTGCAGTCGTACATCTCTTTTCCCATTTATTTTACCCGGTGTAATATCTTCTAATATTCTTGTTTTCGTGTTACGGTTAAAAAACATTAATTAGTATCATTATTTCTTTGCCTCTTTGAAAACATTTTCTGTGTGCTTTAGCCTCTTGCAGAATATTTTTTTCCGTTGTGTTTTAGTCTCTTTTAAAACATCTTCGTTGCTTATGTTGATTATTTTCATTGTTTTTATTTTGGAGCCACTGTAATGTAATGACTAGACACTTGCCTGCCTGCTCAGTTGTCACGGGTTCAGTTCTGCTTTGGGGCAGATTTTAAAACTTAGATCTGAGCTCCGAGGTCAACCCCGACTAAAACTGGACACCAGGACATGTCTTGGGAAGTGAAGGCGTCCAGCGGGATACTGACCAAATCACCCACCTAAAGCCGATTGGTCAGTGCAAGTGTGGGTCTAGTCCCAAAGTGCCTAAGGCGTGAGAAGGAGCCCTTTATTTCTTACAGTGATTTTCTTTTAATTCTTTGATAAAACCAAATTTCTTTTGCTTCAGTCAGTTTTTCCAGCAACCCACTTCTGTGACTTCAATTAGTTTTCTTGCCAAAGTAGTGCTAGGTTCTCATAATTCACAATGCAGCGGGTTGTTTCTGTGACTTCAATTAGTTTTCGTGTTGGTGAAATGCTAAAACTCTCATAATTTCTATAGCAGCAGGCCAGATTCTGTGCTTACTGTTATTCTCTTTTCCAGCCCAGATAAAGTCAGGTGACCATTTCTGTGACTCAGCATATCGAAACATTGTACTGCCTGTCTTCAAACTGCTGCTTTCATTACATAACTACAGAAATTCAGTTCCGAAATCTGGCCTCATACATTATATATGTGTGTGTTAATGTGGGTGGTTTTTATGTCAGTGAAATGAAGGCTAGAAGGCAAATGACCCTGCAAAGGACATAAGGACATAGAGTACCTTGTCCAACGCTTCTAAAGTCCCCATAACAATGTTTAAAACTGAGATGAAGGCAACAGAATTACAGATTAGAGGATTCTAGCATCAACAAGCTCAGCATAAGTGATGAGGCCCAGATGTAAAGAGGCTGAGTTCAGTTTCCTGTAGAATCAGAACAAAGTTTCATTGAACGCTTCTGTGGAGCACTGAAGTTAACACTAAAGCACATCTTACAAGACTGTCCCAGATTTTGTCAGAGAAATAATGGAAATCTGGCATACATAAGAATGGAAAACTGGTCTAGAGAAGAATGGAAATATGGCATACATGAGAATGGAAATCTGGTCTAGAGAAGACTGGAAATATGGCATACATGAGAATTGAAATCTGGTCTAGAGAAGTATGGAAGATTGGCCTACAAGATAGTGGAAGTCTAGGATACAAGAGAATGGGAATCTGGCCTACAAAATAGTGGAAGTCTAGGATACAAGAGAATGGAAATCTGACCTACAAGATAGTGGAAATCTATGATACAAGAGAATGGAAATCTGGCATACAGGAGATGCCCTTAAGATAAATTATGGGAATCAAGTTAAGACTTCAGATCCTCCATTCTGATGCACAGACATGTTGATTTATTTAGTTATTTCGGGATTTGAGATTTAAAGATTGAGCACAACCAATTACTGGCAACGCTGATCGTATTCCGCTACGAACCTTCCAGATTGATGTAGACATGGCCTTAGGTTCGTACCGGAATGCGATCAGCGTTGCCAGTAGTGGACTGTGCTCTATCTTCAAATATAGATATATAGCAAACTACAGCAGAGGAAGAAGAATTTCATTAAAATAACATGACACGTGTACAAATAGGAGGTCTACATAGCCTTGGGTTTAACACGCTTATGTTTACACCTCCAGTGCGCTGATGGTGGGGTAGGGGGGGGGGGATTCAGTCCTTATACCGGTCAGCTGGACTCCAACGTTGACGTCTCGTCCAGAAAGCAGTAACTACCTAACGTAAGCTTGCCTAGAAAATCAACCAGTTGCTGGGGTTGACGGCAATGTCCTGTAAAAGACATGCAACAGTAAATGTACAAATCACATTATATAAAGGCGTATTTGCTATATTGCCATTCAGTAATCGGGTGTAACAATTTTTAATGTGTTTAATCATATGCACAATAGTCAAAGCAGCATTCCACAAAACACAAAGTATTTTATACAACATTTCTTGGTTGAGAAAGATGAGAAAAAGAGCTCTTGAATGTTAAATAAAGCTATTTATGGCATATAGAAGTGAATCATAAACAGTCATAAATTGCTCGGGAGGCTGCAGAAATATGGTTCTCCATTTTTGACACGTGGAAGTGAATCACAGGCAATCAGTCATACATTAATTGGGATGATGCAAAGATATAGCTCTCCATTTCTTATATATGGAAGTGAATCAAGACAATCAGTCATAAATTACTCGGAGGGCTACACGGATATAATTCTGTGGAAGAATGCTAAGAAAAATATGGATATAAACACAGTATTATAAACATCATGAGAAAAATTGAACTGACAAAGTGATTGTTGTTGTTTTTGTTCGCGAATCCTCAAGAAGGACTGCAAGCTGTAACTCTTAAATATGGTGCATTGATGTTCAGGTTGCTGGAGCCCTGCTAAGTGCTTGCATCTATGAGATGAGGTTGGCATCGAGACTTTTCTCCTAGGTCGTGACTCAGCACAGCAGACGGACTGGCTGGGATTAGGCCAGATGTTGATGTAGATAAATGTTCAGACGTAGATAATCAATAATTGTGACATGGTATGAGAAGGAATATGTTGTGACAACAGCAATTTTAGACAGACATCAAAGACTCCAGACAGTTTTACACCTTGGAATGGTGGAACATCTGGGACAGAAATTATTGGCAACATGTCAGACAGGAGGCTGTGGACAAGCATGGTGACCAATGCCAAGAGACATGGCTATAAGAACAGCCTACAGCAACTTGTTGTAGAACCCTGTTTATTTAAGCTGTTCACTCTTGTGTGGCTTAAATATTGGAGACTGGTGATTATTAAAACCAGGGATTGGAAAAGAGGATACAACATAAGTCAGAATGCTAAAATCTGACATATTTCCCCTGAAACATGCGGATGCAAAACTTGGATGATTTGAATATAAGTTTTACAGAAGAATATGAAACCTTCACTGAATGGAAGGAAGAATAAAAAGATCTATCCAACAAGAATAGAATATTAAAGTAGACTGCTTATTAAGACTAATAAAACTGAGGAAAATGAAATGTTTTGGACATGTAAAATGACATGAAAATCTAGGGAAAATAATTATAGAAGGGGGTGTTTCAGGTAAGCATAGAATGCGAATACCATGTCATAGATAGATTCAAGAAGTGATAGATAATTTACACATGAGCAGCAACAGAAGCAGGCCATCTGGATTATGATAGCGAAATATTTTTAAAGTTCTCCACAGGACAAGTCACTGAATGATGATGGGGATGATATTTCAGTAGTCAGACTATTCCTAGCATGGGCACAAGCTCTCCACATGATGTGTGCAAGATGTATGTGTTGATTGTCTGCCTTCATCACGGGGATTAGTCGTGACTCTTTTGCAATCATGTAGAATACAAAGGTTGAGTCCTTAACAACGTCATCTCAGTAGAAATTTGGTAGATCCTATTTTCATTAGCTAGACTAATGTCTGCTTAGGATGTTCCAAAGACTAGTAATTGCCTAGATTGTCCCACACACTAGTGTCTACCTTGGATGTCCCACAGACTAAAGTCTGAACAGGAAGTCCCACAGACCAATTTCTGCTCACGATGTCCCACAGACTAATGTCTGCGCAGGATTCCCACAGACTAATGTCTGCGCAGGATTCCCACAGACTAATGTCTGCGCAGGATGTCCCACAGACTAACGTCTGCCGAGGATATCCCCAGACTAATGTCTGCCCAAGAAATCCCACAGACCTTGAATTTCTTCTTCCTCTTCCTTACAGTTCCCAATGGATGATAGACCCTTATTCAACTCACTCTCTATGGAGGATAGGCCCTCATTCAACTGACTCCAAGCCCTGTGTAGACTGTTCCGTATTAGCCGTACTTTGCAGCTTAAGTTGTCTACTTCATGGGTTAACAATGGTATCACTCATGTTCAAAAGGAAGCGGATGATTCAAGATAATGTTATGCAGAGAAAATAATACCAATGACCTTTTCTTTCCCCCACAGTCTGGCAAAGCTGAATCTAATGGGACTCTAAGTAAGCACATCACCAATGGGAAATCCCCTGTCAGTGGGAAACCTCAAATCCAGAATCATGAGACGAAGAAACTCAAATAGAAATGGGTGTGTTCAAGATTTGGAAACCTCATTAAGACTGCAGGGTCATACTGGTTACTTGTGATTGTCACGTTGACATAAATATGTATTACATTTGAGCACGTTTGCTTTTGTTTATTTTTAATTTTGCATTTGTATCCACTTTGAAAACTCTACTGACATTTTTCTGTACACTTAGTAATACTACTATTGTTTACAAAATGACTATTTGTTTACAAGACATTTACAATGTAAAAGCATCGCACTGATGACCAAGTATATATATATATATATATATATATTCAGCCATCCAGGGAGTACTTGTTACCTGTAGTGTTACATGAGTACCTCTATATCGTAGTGGCTAGCACACTTACCTGTTGGCCTAGTATTCATGTGTTCAAATCCCCATCGTCGAAGATTTTTGTTCATAACGGACCATGGCTCCCAGGTTGACCCAGCCTATAATGAGTTCAGTAAATGTCCAGTGAAGCCTGGGCGGCCGGTGTGATATTGTCTACGTCATCCATTGAGTGTCGCTTGGTCTGTTAAATCTGAGGCTAGAACCATATATACAGGGGGACATGGGAGCGTAGTTGCTCGACACTCGCCTGGTCTTGGGTTCGATCCTCAGCTGGGCAATTTCGGCTTTTTAACATTTGTCTGGGTTCCCAGTTCGACCTAGCCTAAAATGGATACCATGAATGTTTTGGGAAGTAAAGGCGGTCGTCGTGATACTGACCACCGCATGTTGATAGGCCTATAAATATACGGGTCTAACACCGTATGTCGGTTGCATCTTAAGGCGTGAAAAGGGCCCTTTGCTTTACTTACCATACACTCAGTTGACCTTAAGGCATGTAGGAAGGTTGTTTACTTGTATATAATCTATCTATCTATCTATCTATCTATCTATCTATCTATCTATCTATCTATCTATCTATCTATCTATCTAGTCTATCTATCTAGTCTATCTAGTCTATCTATCTATCTATAGCCAGGGGACTTAACCTAAGATATAGCAATGCTACTAAAAGTTATGTCCCTGTATATATTATTTCTTATGTTAAATCATGTAATTTAATTATTAAATTTTAGTAAGTAAATTGGTGATTCTACAATAAAAAAAAACTATGACAGTTGGTTGCACGGAAATGAAGAAAAGACGTGTAGAAAATTTCATCTCAATCGGATGGACCGTTATCGAACGCATCCAATACATCCCTACCAACATACATACATACATCCTTTTATATATATATATATATATATATATATATATATATATATATATATATATATATATATATATATATATATATATATATATGCATATTTAAAAAAAACTATATATATATATATATATATATATATATATATATATATATATATATATATATATATATATATATATATATATATATATATATATATATATATATATATAGTTAGTTAGTTTTTTTTTAAATATGCATATAAATATATAAATATATACAAGATAGAAAAGTTATATGGCCTTCCCTATTCTGAATATGAACTGTCTGAAAAGCCACTGCATTTCTGTGTTGCTGTTTGTGTGCAGGCACTCCCTCATTGTCACTAGGGTCTTAGTTGTGACGAAGTAATCTCTTAGATCCCTTCGTTCACTATTGTACAGGTTGATAGGTAATGTTAAATGGTGTTGTCTTCTAGACATGCTCTGCAGAATGGATTTTCTCTTGCGTCTCTCCAGTTACCTAGTCTGATTTTCCACAGCTATCTGCTTGCCGGTGCTTTCATGTTGGTTTTGGCTTGTGGTTTGTAGCTGGGTTCGCCCAGCACCTGATATGCATGACGGCCTCTAGCGCGGTCTCTCCACTGTTTCCTCCATTTCTGGAGTATGTAGTTTTTGATGATACTCTTTCCTTCTACTTTTCCTAGGCCTGTACTGATTTTTATTACGGCTGGTTAGTCCTCGTTTCGCCGTTCTGTCTGCTTGTTCATTTCCCGGGATACGCCTGTGAGCTGGTATCCATCCGATGGTGACTTGGCATCCCATGTACCTGAGGTTGGTGGCTGTCGCTAATATATCCTCTTTTATATTGGATCTGTTTCCTCTAGTGAAGTTCCCGAGTGTTTGTACTGAGGACAGTGAGTCTAGTCTGTCAATATACATAGTCTCAGCGGTGGTTTTTCGGCTGCAATCTCCACACCTTTCAGTATGGCTACCAGTGCGGCCGTGCATACTGCTGTCAAGGGTTACACACACCTAGTTATAAAAGACCCTTTTACATGGCCTAGGGGCATTGGCCATATTCTGCTGGGGGTCCAAGTCCATTTTTAAACATCTGCGCCGATTTAAACTCACGAGACCACCAGGTATGTAGGCGAGCACCCCGCTGAGACGTTAGTTGTCAGACTGAGAGGTTAGTGTGTCAGACTGAGAGGTTAGTGTGTCGGACTGAGCGGTTAGTTGTCAGACTGAGAGGTTAGTGTGTCAGATTGAGAGGTTAGTTGTCAGACTGAGAAGTTAGTGTGTCAGACTGAGAGGTTAGTGTGTCAGACTGAGAGGTTAGTGTGTCGGACTGAGAGGTTAGTTGTCAGACTGAGAGGTTAGTTGTCAGACTGAGAGGTTAGTGTGTCAGACTGAGAGGTTAGTTGTCAGACTGAGAGGTTTGTGTGTCGGACTGAGAGGTTAGTGTGTCGGACTGAGAGGTTAGTGTGTCCAACTTGGATATGCTTTTTTGTATCGTTGACTTTTACTACAGATTCCGTCCATCATTCAATGGCTATGTCACATTTGAAACATTAAAAATATAAACTGGTGGTTTAGTTTTACTAATGAATCAATCCCTCTTTACACTCATTATTTGCTGCAACTGATCTCCAACACTTTCTGCCTCTCACTCTTGGGTATCTTACCTGATGGGCATGTGTTCGGATCCCCGCTCAGGAAGGGATTATTTGTTTTACGACTGACCTGGACTTCCAGGGCAACCAAGTCTAAAATGAGTCCAGGAAATGTCTTGGAAGTAAAGGCGACCCCATGCTATTAACCACATCACCCATCAAAAACCATTTGGTCTATACATATACGGGGCTAGCACCATATGCCTTAACTCATAGGAAGGGGTCTTTCATTTGTATTTTTCCGTGGGTACACTCTAGCCAGCAAATGGAGGCACAGAAAGAGGCCGACCACGTAAATGATGGACGGAGGGAATAGCAGTCCATGGGAACATCGATACATGAAGCCCATAAGCAGGCACTCTCCCGCTGTTTATACTTCACCTCGACACCGCAAGGTACAAGAGGAACAAGATGAGATGAGATGAGACACTCTAATAGACAGACTTTTGTTAATTTATTGATGATGTTTTCTTCCCACTTTTGTCGCTTCTTTAGATCGCTCTTAATATTTACCTCTAATATGATCTTAGAGATCAGTGCCATGTTTTTTAAAGTGTTCAGAATATTCAATGTCTATTACGATTAAATACAATAGTTCTTCTTCTTCTTCGTTCATCCGGAGTTTTTTTTTCTTTTCTTTTTCGGACGTGACTGCGTTGTGCCGGTTTACAGCCATTAGGCCGACACATCCGACTTCTGCGGGCATTTGTGACCGGGTTAACCTTCCCGGGAAATACAATAGTTCAAATCTGCAAAGAGGAACCAGACCACCAATGTCACTCTCAAAACCATGGATTCTAACCAGATTTAATGAGAATTATTCCCCTACCTGCCACAAGCTGTCATCTAAAGATGTGATTTAAAACAGACATTAAAAGCCTTTGCTTTCCGCATACTTGCCAAACGAGCTGCACAATTACTAAGTCACAAAAGAAACTCAACCTCAGTGACCTCCATGTGAACGGCAGGCAAGATGTAGATGTCTGGTGCCATACAACCACAGATATACAAGTTTAATTAAGAAAACAAACAAACAAATCATGTAGTGACACCTTTCTCACACAAAATAGTGTAGCTTTTTTATTTACATCGGTAAAACAAATAAACGATCCCGATTATGTAAAAGAACAAAGTTAAATAAGCTATCAACACAAGACAGTATACCGGAAAATTGACTGTATGTATCACAAACAAAATATTATTCCAACCTGGTTTTGGTCTGCGATGTGTTAGGGCCAGTACATGTTGTTGGCCTGAATGCACTTAACAAACAGTGAGCGCGTGTGCTGAATCCTCATCCGACTGTTCTAACAAAAAAAAAGATTAAGGACGTAGGAGTCAACCCCAGCATTTTCGCTGTTCGTGATTCCTGGGTAAATGTTACGTTTTTAGCTTTTTGAACGACCGGCTCCTATGCTCATGGCGTTATCAGTGTATCCCCCTATTGACTGCACTAATGCACCAACAGTTCCATGTCCTTTGCCAGGACGTTGCAATCATATGCAGACGTTAAAGAATGTTGCGTCATTTACTGGGCAATTTGACATGCAGTAATTTGCCACTGCTTTTTGTACAAGGAGTCAAAATTCAAGTCCAAATGAGCACGTGGTTTTAGTCTGTGTAGAACTGGTGCTGATTGGTCATATATCCCAAAGGCAGATATTAGAAACACCTGGCCATCAAGACTGTTTCAATGAAGTGTGATAATGAGACATTAAAGCATTGAGCAAACATTTGCACTTTAACCCATGGAATTCATCAAGTATAACTTAATATATGGATGTGAATAACAGACAATCAGTTAAAAATAAATCCAGTGTCACCATCATCATGTGCTCAGTTAACTAGGGCAGGAATCCATGCACCTCCAAGATCTCGGTCCTTGGTGTTCTGGATCAATTCCACTAATATCCCCCATGCCACCGCCCCAGTCCACCCAGCATTATATCTCTTGGCCTGCCCCTGCCTCTTCTGTCACTGATCTTTCCAGCTGTCACTGTGTTTTCCATTGCTGCTATTTCCATTATATGACCAAAGAACGATGTTTGTCGCTTTCTTATATTTGTATATATTCTTATATTTGTATATATTCTTCTACTTTCATTAGCCTTTTTCAGGCACTCGTTGTTAGGTCTCTGGCAGTCCAAGGTTTTAGCTTAGAAACAGCTTTTCATGCCTTGTGGTGTATTGGGTACATGGTACTAGCCCCATATGTTTACATCAATCAGCACTTCATTGCTGAAGTGGTCAATATCACGTGGGCTGGCTTTAAATGTCGCTTAAAAGTCCCAATTTAGACTAGGTTCCCCGGGAGCTCAGGGCAATCAAAACCAAAATTCCTCCAAATTATCAGAATGTTAACACAATTATTCATCACACTGAATACGAACGAGATTTGTGTGATATGAAAATCACAACTCTACATTTTACAATTGCAACAAAACGTTTGCTTTGAAAAGCTAAATTAAAATACACACAAACCGCATTTAGCCCCAGAGTGCTGGAGGTCCCGGGTTCAAGCCACAGTGATGACCAGGATTTTTTCTCGTGGACTTCTAGTAATAAAATTTCCCCTGGTCTCTGGGTAGTGAGATCGGACCCCGTGTATTGTTGCGTACGTTAAAATTTCCTTGGCAGTTGGAAATCGCAAAAGAGTAGCCTAACGGCGTTGCCAGGGCAAAATTTCGAGTTAAAAATCTATCCAAAGTATTTCAGAATCCTCGCCGGTGCTACGGAGCTCGTGCACTGAGCTGAGTTTCTCCAGACTCAGGTTTGAGTTAAGAGGCGAACAGAGCACTTATGGATTGCATCCGTGTGCCGTGATGTTGATCCATCGACTAAACTAAACTAAACTAAAACATACATGAAAATGCTATTTACTGTTGAAATAAACAACTTTATTGCACTCTGAATTAACTAGTAAATACTCAGTCTTGCTCAAAAATTGGTATTGGGCATTTTGATAATTTACGCCAATGAACAACTGGATTTAAACTCACCATCACAATCATATCACATGTTTTCTTCTGCTGGTGCTATTTTTGATTCGAAATTCCACTATTTCAATGACATCACCACACAGATAATGAAAATGCTTTTTTTTAAACGTATATATACAAAACCAACGCCTTTCCAGTAGGTGTAAAAAAATAGTTAATTATGGCGGATGATACCCTCAACGCCATAGAGGCTCTACCAACTCTTGACCACCTGGACACACTTCTCATCATAACAGAAGTTAAGTGTGCTATAAATGAACTTGCATCTGACAAGGCTCCAGGTAAGGATGGGATTCCAGTAGAGATTATCAGGAGTGGGCAAGACACACTCACTCTACAGATCCACCAGCTAAGAGAGCTATGCTGGCGTGAAGGACAAGTCCCACAGGATTTCAAAGATTCAAGCATCATAACACTGTACAAGAACAAGGGCGATCGGAGCGACTGCAACAACTATAGGGGAATCTCACTTCTGTGTATTGTTGGAAAAGTATTTGCAGAATTGTTCTGCGTAGACTTCAAGTCCTAGGAGATCAAGTCTACCCCGAATCACAGTGTGGTAGATCTACAGATCCACCAGCTAAGAGAGCTATGCTGGCGTGAAGGACAAGTCCCACAGGATTTCAAAGATTCAAGCATCATAACACTGTACAAGAACAAGGGCGATCGGAGCGACTGCAACAACTATAGGGGAATCTCACTTCTGTGTATTGTTGGAAAAGTATTTGCAGAATTGTTCTGCGTAGACTTCAAGTCCTAGGAGATCAAGTCTACCCCGAATCACAGTGTGGCTTTCGACAGAACGGGTCTACCATTGATATGATATTCTCATTGCGACAAATGCAAGAAAAATGCCGTGAACAGAATCAACCACTGTTTATTGCCTTCATCGACCTCAAAAAGGCATTTGATATGGTCGGTCGTGAGGGTCTGTTCAAGGCACTAAAGAAGATTGGCTGCCCACCAACTCTTCTGTCCATTGTGGAATCGTTCCACACAGGCACGAAGGGTATAATCAAGTTTGATGGTGCAACTTCTGAAGAGTTCGAAATCAAGAGTGGGGTTAAACAAGGTTGTGTACTAGCTCCCACCCTCTTTGGAATATACTTTTCACTTCTACTGAAATATGCCTTTCGTGATCAGGATGGTGGTATATACTCACGCTCAGATGGCGGCCTGTACAATGCTCAGAGATTGAAGGCCAAGACCAAAATTAGGAGGGTACTGATCAGAGAGTTGCTTTTTGCAGATGATGATGCAGTTACGACCCACTCTGAGGAAGAATTGCAATGTCTACTATCTGCATTCTCCAATGCTTGTTCTGAATTTGGTTTAACAATTAGCAAAAAGAAGACACAGATTATGTCACAAGGTGCACATGGGATACCATCAATCTTTATTGACGACGCCGAACTAGAGATGGTAGCCCATTTTACATATCTAGGATCAGTGGTAAATAGCAAATTATCCCTAGATCAGGAAATCAACATCCGGATTGGTAAGGCAGCAACAACAATGAACAGGTTAAAAAAAAAAGAGTCCGGAAGAACAGGAAGCTTACTGCCAAAACAGAAGTCCTTGTCTATCAAGCCTTTGTCCTTAGTACTCTTCTTTATGGCAGTGAAACCTGGACAACTTACTCACACCAAGAGAAACGTTTAAACAGCTTTCATTTGCGGTGTCTGCGAAAAATTCTTGGTATTAAGTGGCAAGACAAAATCACAAATACTGAAGTATTGGAAAGATCAGGTTGTGTGACGGTGTATTCCATGCTCAGTCTTCGTAGACTTAGATGGATAGGACATGTTAGGAGGATGGATGATGGTAGAATACCAAAGGACATCTTTTTGGTGAATTACAGATGGGTAAGAGATCTCAGGGTCGGCCTCTACTACGATACAAAGATGTTTGTAACAACAACAACAAAACTTTATTTTCAAAGGGTTAAGAATTGGGCACGCAGGCCCGTCTTACATTCTGCCCTTCTATCACTCTCTTTTACACATTATATCATCCACCCATCATTCAAGGCTAACTGAAAACGGCAAAAATATAAAAGATATGCATTATAAAGGCATGGGGAAAATGAAAAATCAATACTACACGTCTCAGTAATAGTAATGACTGGTGTGGCGGCACTTGTTATTAGCTAGGATGAATATACTGGCCTACCAAAAAGGAACTGACTGTTACACTAGGGTTTTATTATTATCATTATTATTATTATTTCTATTATTAAGGGGAAGGTAATCCGTACTGAGATAGTGTTCTAACAAAAACAATCATTGGAGAAAAACAAGCATTGGAGAATGCAGATAGTAGACATTCTTCCTCTCGACTTGTCTTGCCACTGGACTCAGATGGACTCAGGCGAGAGAGTGAGGTCGACGAATTGCGCAACTCTTCCTCACTTTAATCCAAGTCATCGCGCAAGTCATTCTTACCAGATCACAGGCTCCCTAAACGAATTTTTTACAGTGAACTGCGTTGTGGTAAACGCTCCCAAGGTGGCCAGAGGAAACGTTTTAAAGACACTCTGAACATTTCACTGAATGCTTTTGGAATTCATCATGACACCTGGGAGGCTGCAGCCAGAGACCGAAATTCGTGGCGTGCATCATTGCGCAAAGGTGCAGTCATATGTGAGGCAACCAGGACTGCAAGAGCTGTGAAGAAAAGGCAGGACAGAAAAACCACTGCAGGAAATCCTCCTCCAGAGACGTCAAGCATTCTTTGCCCACATTGTCAAAGAACATTTCGAGCCAAAATAGGCCTTATCAGCCATCTTAGAACCCACGGCTCCACACCTTCAACCCCACTGGATGAAATGAATGGTCATCATCATTCTTGATGGACAAACAACAGTGTTCTAATAATTTGCGATTATATGTATAGGGATTGATGATGTCTTTGATGTCTTATCGAAGATTGTTCTACAGCTGAGTTGCAGAGGACGTTAAGCTTGTTTTGTATAAGTCTATCCTAGGCTTCTGAATATGTAATATATTTAATCGTTTACTGTGTCTAGCATTATATTTAAACAATGGCCAAAGGTAATTTGGGGCATTCCGATGTAGGATTTTGTGAATTAGTTTGGCCTTATTGAAAAGCAGGCGTTTGCGGAGTGGTAGTAACTGAAGGCGTTATGCAGGCTAGGATTGTCAGTTAAATGTTTGCTATTAATTAAACTCATGGCCCGTTTTTGGAGTGAGTAAAGTCGATTGGTGCTTGAATTGGAAAAACCGTCGCAGATTGTAGAGCAGTAGTCAAAATGTGTCTGTATGTGAGAAGTATAGAATATTTTCCTTGTGTCCTCATCAAGGAAATTTTTAATTTTGGCGAGTTGGTAGACTTTCTTAGCTGTTTGTTTAGTAACCGCTTGAACGTGGGGATTAAAGGTTAGGTTTCTATCAATGATGAGGCCTAATGTTTTGTGCTCAGTTACACTTTCTACTGGCATGTTGTCGATGTGAAGTTGAAGTGATCTGTGTGAATTTAGAGTTTGAAGTCTTTGTCTGGTTGTTAATAACATAGATTTTGTTTTAGTGATGTTAATTTGCATATGGTTTGCATAGCTCCACCTAACTACATTATTTAATTCTTGTTGCAAAGACGCCTCCAGCAAATTACTGCTTTCAGCGTTTGTATACACTGTACAGTCGTCTGCAAATAGATCACAGGACTACGAAAGATGCAAAGGTAGATCGTTAATATATATGGCAAATAATAGAGGGCCAAGAATAGAGCCTTGCGGTACTCCAGTATTGAAGGTAGTGGTTTGGGACAGAGATTTATTGTATGATACTACTTGCTTTCTGTTTGACAGAAAAGATGTTATTAGCGTCACCACATTAGGATCAATGTTCAGTGTGTCTAGTTTTTTAATTAAAATGACATGGTCTATCATATAAAATGTTTTTTTAAAATCGATAAACACAGCTCCACATAGATTGTTGTTATTTATATTATGGTGCCAATTTTCTATAATGTTTGTTAGGGCCGTATGGCAAGAATATTTTGGTCGAAATCCTGATTGACTGTCAATTATAAGCTTGACAGTCAAAATACTGTAATGTCACTTTATGGATGTGTTTTTCTAGTGGTTTAGATAGTGATAATAGTAAATGGATCTATAATTGTTTGGGAGACCATTGTCCAATGAATCACATTTAAGAAGAGGATACGCTTTAGCGACTTTGAGAACTGATGGAAAGTGACCTTTGGTGAGACACTGATTATAGACATAAGTTAGTGATACACAGATCACTGGTGCAGCACAGCGGAGAATCCGGTTGCTGATTCCATCTAACCCAGATGAGGTTGTGTTTTTTTAGGTTACTGAGGTAAGTGAATACTTCAGTGACTGTCATTAGCTGTATGTCGGTATGTAAGCGGGACATGATTGATACAGGCATTGATAATGCACATTGGGAGCAAGTCGCCGCTGAACGTGTTGGATGGAGGACGAACATCAGAAATGGGATAAAGACAAAGGAGAAAATGATTGCAGATAGGTCACACACTGAGCGTGTGAAACTTAAGATGGTGCATGATGGTGGAAATGACCACGTTTTCACATGCACCCACTGTGTACGAACATTTACAGCACGAATTGGCCTTATCAGTCACATTCACTACCGCCATGGGTAAAAGTTATTATGCCTTTTTGAAGCACAAACTATCGTCTGTCAAGACGGCAAGGTGCCAATGATGAATTATTGCCTACATGGTGAGATATGTAACATTACGTAAAATTAAAGAATCTTTCTACATGTCTTAAGGCCAACTGTGTATATGGTAAGAAATGTAACATTATGTAAAAGTAAAGACTCTTTCTGTATGCCTTAAGGCCAACTATTATCAGTGCACTTAAAACTATGGCTGCAATGGACACAGAGCAGAGAATGCTTTTCACACTATACCAGAACTTGATCCTCTCAGTAATTGATTATGGATTAGGTCTGCTCACTGTCTCAGAGAGTCAACTGGTGAAGTTAGAGTGCATACAGAACGAAGCTATGCGGGTCATTCTGGGATGCACTAGAGATCACTAGAGACCCCAATAGTGCGTATGCGTTACATCCATGGTCTGCCGAGTGTTGCTGGTAGGCTCAAGGTGATGCAGGTGAAGGCATACCTCAGAGTAGCTGCAGACACAGACCACCCACTGCATGAGGCGCTTTACACAGTTAAGGGTCAGCGACTGATATGAGGGAAATCCTGGATGGCTCAGGCAGAGGATACGATCAGACCGGTGTGCCCCTTGGAGAACATTAGGCGTGGAGAGGAGTGGGTCAGAGTGCCAGCGGAGCAGTCAGAATTGTGCAGAGTTATAATCACATTAAGCAGGGAGTATCCAGCAGGGGCCACGGAAGTGGAAATCCAGCAACTAATTCAGGACAATGCTCACTCGGGTGATGTGATTATCTACACAGATGGTTCGGTGTCAAGAGGTGAGAAAAGTGGCTGGGGGTTCATAGCCAAAGCCAATGGTCGACGTTTGGGGCAGGAGAGCCTGGCATATGATACCACAACATCCAGCTTAAGAATGGAGGTGGAGGCGGTCACTGCGGCTCTCCGCTGGATGGAGAGTACGACACAGACACACATCGTGATTGTAACTGACTCAGAAAGCATGCTGACGAGGGTGAAAATGGGCAGGCTTCGTGCAGAGTGGCTTGCTTCGCTTCGGAGGTCACGAGTGACAAGCATCGCCTGGATCTTTTCTCCGGGGCATGCCGGTGTGCTGGGAAATGAACAGGCGGACAGATTGGCTGGCTCTGCAGAACTTGGTGGTGTATTGATACATGACATGGCAGACGTGGTTGCGGCCTTGTGGGAGCACGCGCACACCTCGGAGGAGCAAATGGATTACCATGGTCTGGCAAGAATGAGACAGCGAGGAGTGACGAGGGGATCTGGCCGACGCTCAACGCTCAGAGGAAAGGCGAGACGGACATATAATCAGATTTCTACTGGTACTATTAGTGTTGGAACTCTTCGCTGGGTGCTGAGGATGGGGACGGAGCGCTTATGGGAATGCCCCGAATGCTGTGATGTCGATTCCTAAATCAATCAATCAATCAAAGGCCAACTATGAATATGGTAAGACGTGTAACATTATAGAAAAGTAAGTAATCGTTCTACATGTCTAAAGACTAATTATGTCTTTGGTAAGTAAAGCAAAGGGCCCTTTTCACGCCTTCAGGTGCATCGGGCAAATGGTGCAAGATCCAAAATTGTATAGACCAGTCTACATTCGGAGGCTGATGTGGTCAGTCTTACGGCGGCCACTTTTACTTCCCAAGACATTCTTGGTATCCAGTCTAGACTAGGTTGAACTAAGAGCCCAGATCAATTTAAACAATTCAAATTTCCCCAGCTGAAGATCAAACCCAAAACCTCCGGATCGGCAGGCGAGTGTCTAGCCACTACGCTCCCAGGGCTGCCTGTGTATATGGTACTAGTCGCATATTTGTACAGACCAAGCGACACTGAATGGATGACGTAGAAAATATCACACCGGCCGGCCGGCCAAGCTTCCCTGGACATTTACTGAACCCATTCCAGGCTGGGTCAACCTTGCAGCCCAGGTTCGTTTAAAAAAAAAAAACAACAACAAAAATAAACCCCACCTTGATGGGGATTTGATACATGACCACTGGGGCAACGTGGTAGTGTGTTAGCCACTGCGGTACAGAGACTACCATGTAACAATATAAGTAACAATTACTCCCTGGATGGCTGAATATGTAAAAATGCTTGATCAGCAGTGTGATACTTTTACACTGCAAATGCTTTGTAACCAAACTGACTTTTTGTACACAATATATTGTCAGGCAACAATAAGAAAGAGCCAAACAGCTTTCTTTGGTTATGTGATGAGAAGAGAGACATTGGAGAACATCGTGACAACTGGAAAGATCAAGGCGAAGAGAGGCAGAGACAGACCAAGAGAAATGATGCTGGATGGATTGAGACGGTGGCATGGAGGAATATCAACAGCAGAGTTGATCCACAAAACCAAAGACCAAGATCTGTGGAAAGTCATGAACGCCTACGCCAGCTAGCATGGCACTTGATGATGATGATATTGTTAGACAATCAAAACAGCTAGCAGTACTAGTAAGTGTAATGAAAAATGTCAGTTGAGTTTTCACAGCGGATACAAATGTAAAAATAAAAACAAACAACAGCAAACATGCTCAAATCCAACATGACTACACAATCACAAGTAACCACTATCACCCTGCAGTCTTAATGAGGTTTCCAAATCTTGAACACACACCCATTTCTATTTGAGCTTTTTGGTCTCATGATTCTGATCAACGACTTGAGGTTTCCCACTGACATGAGATTCCCCACTCGTGATGTGCTTATTTTTTGCATCAGATTCAGCTTTGCCAGGCTGTGGGGGGAAAATTGTAATTGTTATTACTTTCATTATATAGTATTATTGTGCCTCCTGTTGCTTTTGAACAGGAGAAAAGTCATCGCTACCTCATGCCACAGAACACTTTAGTTGCAAAATCCAACCAGGGAACAAATCTACTAAGGGTTTGGCATGAGTTGGTTGAGGGCCTAACCTTCATCGGGTAATAAAGAAGAAGAAGAAGAAGAAGAAGAAGAAGAAGAAGAAGAAGAAGAAGAAGAAGAAGTAGAAGAAGAAGAAGAAGAAGAAGAAGAAGAAGAAGAAGAAGAAGAAGAAGAAGAAGAAGAAGAAGAAGAAGAAGAAGAAGAAGAAGAAGAAGAAGAAGAAGAAGAAGAAGAAGAAGAAGAAGAAGAAGAAGAAGAAAAAGAAGAAGAAGAAGAAGAAGAAGAAGAAGAAGAAGAAGAAGAAGAAGAAGAAGAAGAAGAAGAAGAAGAAGAAGAAGAAGAAGAAGAAGAAGAAGCTCGTGGTCTGTGGGACATCTTGGGCAATCATCAGTTTGTTGGACATCCAAGGTAGACATTAGTCTGTGGGACATCCTGGGCAATTACTGGTTGTCTTTGGAAGATTCTAAGCAGACATTAGTCTAGCTCAGTGTTTCCCAACGTGAGGCCCACGCCCCACGGGGGGGGGGGGGGGCAATTCGATTGTTAAGGGGGGCAATTCGAAAATGGAAGAAATCGGCTGGATATAACAAAACGGGCAGACTTGAGACTGAAGTTAACTAAATTGGAACCTGACATAAAATCTCTTTGCAGCAAGCATCAAGCGCAAGGATCTCACTAAATTTAAATAATAAATAATTACTAATAATTAAAATAATATAGAAAAATCTTTCATTAAAATTCTTTTGTACTTGAATTTCAGTTCTCCATTAAATGTTTTGAAAATTTACTTACTGTGTTTGCTCAATAATTTCCTATTGATTTCGTCCTAAAACCTATCATTCAAGTTTCTCTAGTGAACATTTCAGTTTTTGAATATTAAAAATAATGTATATGTAATGTGGGGGTGGGGGGATAAGAATTTTAGAAAGGCTTAGGTGGGGCATCGCACACAAAAAAGGTTGGGAAACACTGGTCTAGCTAATGAAAGGAGGATTTACTAAGGTCTCTGCTGAGATGGCGTTATTAATGACTCAACCTTTGCATTCTCCATGCATGATAGAGTCACGGCTATTCCGTGTTGAAGGCAGACAATCAACACCCACATCTTGCACTCATCATGTGGAGAGCTTGTGCCCATACTCGGAATAACTTGACTACTGAAAATCATCCCCCACTCCCCCTACCATATCATCAACCAGTGACCTCTCCTATTGAGAACTTGTGAAAATCCTCTGTAGCATAATCTAGAAGTCCTCCCTCTGTTGTTGCTCATGTGTGTCTATCACATCTTGAATCCATCTATGACATGGTCTTCCCATTCTCTGTTTCCCTGGCACACTCCCTCCAGAATGATCTTTTCTAGACTTTCTTGTCTTTTAACACTTCGTTTCCCTCATTTCTGTTTGTCTTAATAACCAGTCTTCTTCTATATTCAATTATTGTTGGATATATGTTTATTCTCCCTTCCATCCAGTGAAGGTTCCATACAATTCTGTAACACTTATACTTAAAAGTAATATGTGCTTTTCAGATAGGTTTTGCATCCACGTTTCGCAGGAAATATGCCAGCCTATAGCATTCTGACTTCTGTTGTTTCATCTGTTCCAGGCAGGCTTCGTGCAGAGTGGCTTGCTTCGCTTCGGAGGTCACGGGTGGCAAGCATCACCTTGATCTTTTCTCCGGGGCATGCCGGTGTGCTGGGGAATGAACAGACGGACAGATTGGCTGGCTCTGCAAAGCTTGTTGGAGTGTTGATGCATGACAAGACAGACGTGGTTGCGGCCTTGTGGGAGCACGTGTACACCTCGGAGGAGCAAATGGATCACCATAGTCTGGCAAGAATGAGGCAGCGAGGAGTGACGAGGGGATCTGGCCGATGCTCGACGCTCAGAGAAAAGGCGAGACGGACATATAATCAGATTTCTACTGGAACTATTGGTGTTGGAACTCTTCGTTGGCTGCTGATGATGGGGATGGAGCGCTTATGGGAATGCCCCGAATGCTGTGATGTCGGTTCCTAAACAGTCAATCAATCTGTTCCAACTGTTTTAAAACAATCATCATCAATCTCCAGTTATTTCAGTCACACAAGAGTGAACTTACATTGACAGGGCTCTACAACAACAAGGTGTATGTTGTTCTTATAGTCCATGTCCCTTGGCACTGAAAATCATGTTTGTCGACAGCCTCCTGTTTGATGTGTTGGCAATCATTTCTGACATAGATATTCGTCCATTTCAAGATGTCAATCTGTCTAACATATTCTATTGGAGTCTTTACTGAACATTTTATTCTTCAAAGCTCCCGCTGTCACAATGTATTCCAGTTCGGCCCTTTGCATACTATGTCCGCAAATGTTGTCATAATACGTTCCAATTTAACCCTTTTTCATATCATGTCAAATATTCCTGCTGTCATATCTTCCAGTTTACCCTTTCTCACACCATGTCCAAAAATATGAAATGTGGATTATTAACTCGTGATACAAGTACAACTTCTTCATGAACTGGATTGAAGTCTGCTGACAATGACATGCCTCAAATGTGTGGAGAGAACATGACCAACTCAGGCCTAATCCCAGGCAGTCTGTGTATGCTGTGCTGAATGGTGATCTGGTTACATCCTAATGTGCCACTCCGCAGATGTGAAGTTCCAATGTGAGTTTCACACACTTCACCGGTTCTGAGCTTGGAGAAGGAAAGGAGAACTCTCACATCAGTTCTAGTGAAAATGACAACAAGTTCCAGTGAAAATGACAACAGTTCCAGTGAAAACGACACTTTGGTACCAGGTCTAGAGAGAAATCCGTACACCTATCTCACTCTGGTAGATGCAACCTAAATGCCAATGCACCAGACTTAAAGGGTTAACACTCACAGATTTCCATAGGATTCGCAATCACAAGCAACAAACACAATGACAACAACTGATACAAGTTCTGTTTTTGAGTTCATTTCTTTCAAAGCATCTTCATTATTCTTTTTACTGTCCATAGTTATCATAGCATTCTTCCACAGGACCATATCTCTGCATCCTCCAAGTAATTTATTGCTGATTGTCTATAATTCATATTCACATGTCAGAACGTTTAAGAACTCTCTTTCTTGTCTTTCTGGACAAAGAAATATTGTATAAAATAATAGGAGCGTTCATTTGAAATCCGTACGTGCCACACCACGTGTAATTGCGTACGTTGAACATGATCATGTCATAGTCATGTGATAAGTACTGACCAATGAATAAAAGAGCACGTGCTTATCGTCCCATGATGCATAGGTTCTGTTTCTGACCGTTGAGAAAATGGCCGAGTTGATCCAAAATCCGTCCAAAGAAGCTCAAAGAGCGGTGATTCATTTTCTTTCATTTGAAGGATGTCGACAAGTGGACATTCATCGTAGAATGCAGACAGCAGTGACAGACTGGGCACAAATGTTTCAGAAAGGACGTCAGTTCACGACAGATATTCGACGGCCGGGTCAAGCACATATTGTTGCAACCGAAGAAAAAAAACTATCGCAAAAATTGATGCAGCAGTACAGATGAACCGTTGTCGAAGCATACGTTCGCTAACGAAAGAATTTGATGTGTCAATTGGGACAATTCAAAAGGTCGTTCGTAAGAAACAACAATATCGGAAGGTGTGTTCACAGTGGGTACCACGGATGTTGACCGACCACCAAAAAGAGGAACGCATGGGATGGTGTTTCAACCACTTGCTGCGTTACAGAGTGGAGGGTGATGCATTTCTCTTCCGCATAGTGGCAGGCGATGAATCATGGTGTCACCACTTTGAGCCGAGCAGCAAAAGAGAGCATGCAATGGAAGCATGCTGGATCACCAAAAGCCAAAAAATTCAAGTTACAGGTTTCCGCTGGTAAGGTTATGCTGAGCGCATTTTTTGACCATGAAGGGCTATTGTTGGCCGACTTTAAAGAACCTGGTGTCAACATCAACTCTACCCACTACTTGGAAACACCAGACAAGCTGCAAAAAGCCATAAAAAATAAACGACCCGGTATGCTTTCTCGTGGTGTGATTTTGTTGCATGATAATGCTCGTCCACATGTTGCAAAGATTGTGCAGGAAGCATTAGCTTGGAAGAAGTGGGAAATTCTGCAACATTCAGCCTATAGTCCTGATTTGTCACCATGTGATTTTCATTTGTTCGGACCTCTAAAATAAGCTCTCAAGGGGCAACAATTTCACACAGATGCAGACGTAATGAACGCGGTAATCACTTGGTTCAGTGAGCAACCACAATCCTTTTTTGCGGACGGCATTCTCCGCCTACCTAAGCAATGGGATGCTTGCCTGAATGCCTACAGCGACTTCTTCTGACCAACCCATGGTGCATAATTCATTCAAAATGAATGCTTTGTTTAATTCTACCACACCTGTTAATGTTTCTTTCATGCTTTTGTAATAAAGCCATTGGAACGGGTTTCAAATGAATGACCCTTATACTTTTCATTTTGTGAAATGCTGCTTTGGCTATTGTGCATATGATTAAACATATGCAAAACAAATTACTTTCCTTTACAGAATGGTTGTTTACCAAATATACCATGATAAAATATTACTTTTTATGCACTTCATATTGTTTAATTCAAATTCTTCTCAGGCCAAGATTTTAATCCTCCTGTAGACAAGATTTCAATTCTGTAGGCCAGATTTCCATTCTCCTGAAGGCCATATTTCCATTCTGTGTGACAAAATTTGGGCAGTCTTGTAAGTTGCACTCTAGTGTTTACTTTGGTGCTCCACAATGGCAGGTTTCAGTCTATGAGAAGCATTCAGTGAAGTTGTCTTCTGATTCCACAGGAACCTTATTTGAGCCACTTCAGAGTTTGGCCTGATCTTTTCTGTCTTGCTTGTTTATGTTAGCATGGTCTCATCTGTAATTCTGTTTTCTCAACCTCAGTTTTATATATTGTTGTAGGTTGTATTCAGCCTCTTTTGAAGCTTAGAACAAGGATACTCTCAAGCCTTTACAGCAGTGTTTCCCAACCTTTTTTGTGATATGCCCCACCTAAGCCTTTCTAACATTCTTGCGCTCTAACCTCTCCCCCCGGGTAGGTGGAACCCGTTAGCTTTGGACAGCAGTCCATCTAGGAGACGGAAAACTCCAAATATAAACCCCCAAGTTCAAGGTGGACCAGGTGCTGAGGAACTGGATGGCCATGGGTTAACTGGTCGTGAACGCTTGGATGTCAGGCAGGCGTGCGGGGCATGCACCAGGCGTATGGACTCCTGCGGGACATCCCCTGCCTTCTTACCTAGCAAGCAGGCAATGCTAGGGTGACCGTTTATATCCTGCAATATCCAAACTTTGCCTATAGATTTATTTAAACACAGGAACCGTCGCCGGAGCTACGGAGCACGTGCTCTGCGCTTGACACATCACTCAGAGGCTAGCGAAGAGAGAGTGAGGAGGAGAAAACGAGGAAATGGTGTGAGAAGACGGCAAAGAAATAGGAGGGCAGGCGCCAGGAGAACAAATCGAAAAGTGGAGATACTAGGTTTCAACTATGTAAGAGTGGGATACTGGAATTGTCGCAGTGCCAGACAGAGAGGTCCTGTATTGGAGAGACTAATATATGATTTTGATGTCCTCATGCTCCAGGAGCTAAATACAGACAAATACCATTGCCCTGGGTACGCCAGTTATATAAACACTACTGGGCAGAAGAGACATGGACAAGGTCTGCTGGTGAAGGAAGGAGTGAAGCATGTGGTACTTGACTTCAGCCAGTGGAATCACAGTGCAAGAGAGGTCCAGGGAATACAAATGGAGATTGGTGGCTTAAGTTGGAACATCATAAATGTATATGCCACAGTGGACCCGTTTTGTCAGAAAGGAACACTGGGACTGGCTTAAGGAACTGGAGGAATTACCAGGTGATAGGCTACTCATATGCGGAGACTTCAATGCAAGGAACAGAGATTGGGACAGTAGCGGAGAAAACCGACAGGGAATTGCCCTTGCGGATGCCATGGTGGACTCCGATGTGGTCTGCATAAATGATGGTAGGCCGACTAGAATGGCAATGAGGCCTGGCAATGCAGACACAGCTATTGACTTGGCACTTGTCTCCCAGTCATCAGTCCTTGATGTAAAGTGGACTGTTTTGAATGACCATGGGAGTGATCACATGCCATGCTCAGTCCTGATCTCTAAACCCAGGAAAGTTAAAGCTGGGAGAGCGCGCAAGACCTTCCGGTATGAGTGGAACGATTGCCTTCTTGGGCGCCTCAGACAAGGGGCATGCAACAAGACTGTTAAAACTCCTTTTTTGCAGCCCCCATGGTGGACCCCAGAAGCAGACCATGCTTGGAAAGCAAAGAGAGCTGCAGTGAAGCAGCTAAAGAAAGTGCGACAGACATTTCGAAGCTCATGAGAGGAAGTGGACACAGCGGTAAATGTCAAGAAAGACAAGGTGGAGGTTTTCAAGCGCTGTGCTGCAGAGGCCAAAAAGGCAAAATGGGAATTTTTCATGAAGGAGATTGCAGGTGATAAAACACTGCGAAAATTCTGGGAACTGCACAGGCAAATGCAGAGATAAGATCGGCCTATGACAGTGGGAACAATTTATAGAGATGATAGTGTGCGTGTGACAACAGACAAAGAGAAAGGGGAGGCGTTTCTCCAGAGATTTTTAGAGCAGACCAATCATAATGATGCGGACACCAGGGATGCAGTTAGAGAGGAGTTATCTGGCACCATGAAGAATATGCAGTATGAAGAGATCATATGGGTGGAAGATGTTAAACACATTTTGAAAAAGGCAATAGACACGGCACCAGGGCCCGATGGTGTCAGGTATGGCCACATGAAGGGTTTTAGCGATGCAGACCTGGGGGAGATGACCGACTGCTTTAACCAGAGCATTGGGACAGCATCGGTACCGCAGGATTGGGTGCACAGCTATCTCATCCCTCTCCCAAAACCATTCAAGGATCAGTCAAAGCTTAGCGGCTTTAGGATCATCACCCTTCAAAATACATTTGGGAAGGTTCTAGAGAAGATAGTTGCTGTCAAGCTGCAAGAGTTTTTGGAAAGGGGGAAGCTTCTTCCAAGAGGCCTGGGGAGCTACAGGCCAGGAAAAGATACCTGGTCAAATGCAGCCACTTTTGCCTTTGACGTTTATGAGGGGTTCCAGAGTAGACAGGAAACGATGGCGGCAGCGCTTTATCTCGAGGATGCGTACAATAGAGTTCGATATTATAATTTGATGACCGCACTGATGGAGAAGGGGGTCAATCCCTGGTTGGTGAACTGGATAGCAGCCGTCCTGCATTCTCGTCGGGTTGCTCTCCGTCTGGGTGCATGGACCTCAGAGCCACATATTTTAACCCCGGGACTGCCACAGGGATCTGCAGTCTCACCGGTGCTCTTTAACGTGTATACGAGCAAGATTGCAAACCTAGAAGCACCAGGGGTTGGAAGAATACTAACATTTGCAGATGATATTCTTGCATATAGGCAGGGGAGAGATAGGGAGCAAACAGCCTAGGAGTTACAAGCGACAGTAGATAAAGTGATTGACTGGTGTACAGAAATGAGTGCTGTCATCCACACGGAAAAGGCGGCTGCTTTGTTGTGCTCTCTGGATAACAGGATTGTGAGAGCTGATGTCCCAAGCCTCGCGATAGATGGTAAAAATGTCAGCAGAGAGAACAAACTGTAATATCTGGGGATCACATTTGACAGGAGCCTATCCTTCAACGACCATGTGGAGACGGTTGTGACAAGATCTCAAAAGGGACTCAGTGCACTTAAAACTATGGCTGCAATGGACACAGAGCAGAGAATGCTTTTCACACTATACCAGCATTTGATCCTCTCAGTAATTGATTATGGATTAGGGCTGCTCACTGTCTCAGAGAGTCAGCTGGTGAAGTTAGAGCGCATACAGAACGAAGCTATGCGGGTCATTCTGGATGCTGCAGAGACACCCCAGTAGTGTGTTTGCGTTACATCCTTGGTCTGCCGACTGTTGCTGGTAGGCTCAAGGTGATGCAGGCGAAGGTGTACCTCAGAGTAGCTGCTGACACAGACCACCCACTGCATGAGGCGCTGGACGCAGTTAAGGGTCAGCGACTGATAAGAGGGAAATCATGGATGGCTCAGGCGGAGGATAAGATCAGACAGGTGTGCCCCTTGAAGAACATTAGGCGTGGAGAGGAGTGGGTCAGAGTGCGAGCTGAGCAGTCAGACTTGTGCAGAGATATAATAGCATTAAGCCGGGAGTGCAGGGAGTGGCCAGCAGCGGCCACGGAAGTGGAAATCCAGCAACTAATTCAGGACAATGCTCACTCGGGTGATGTGATTAACTACGCAGATGGTTCGGTGTCAAGAGGTGAGAGAAGTGGCTGGGGGTTCATAGCCAAAGCTAATGGTCGACGTTTGGTGCAGGAGAGCCTGGCATATGATACCACAACATCCAGCTTAAGAATGGAGGTGGAGGAAGTCACTGCGGCTCTCCGCTGGGTGGAGAATACGACACGCACGCACATCGTGATTGTAACTGACTCAGAAAGCATGCTGACGAGAGTGAGGACGGGCAGGCTTCGTGCGGAGTGGCTTGCTTCGCTTAGGAAGTCTGACAAGCATCGCCTGGATCATTTCTCCAGGGCATGCCGGTGTGCTGGGAAATGAACAGGCGGACAGACTGGCTGGCTCTGCAGAACTTGGTGGAGTATTGATACATGACAAGGCAGACGTGGTTGCGGCCTTGTGGAAGCACGTGTACACCTCGGAGGAGCAAATGGATTAGCATGGTCTGGCAAGAATGAGACAGCGAGGAGTGACGAGGGGATCTGGCCGACGCTCAACGCTTAGAGGAAAGGCGAGACGGACATATAATCAGATTGCTACTGGTACTATTGGTGTTGAAACGCTTCGCTAGCTGCTGATGATGGGGACGGAGCGCTTATGGGAATGCCCCGAATGCTGTGATGTCGATTCCTAAATCAATCAATCAATTTAAATTGAGGAAGGGCTTAATGAGTAATGAAGATGTTTAAAAGAGATTAAAACACAAAGAAGAAACAAAATATTCTGCAAGAGCCTGAAACAGACAGAAATGTTTTTCAAAGAAGCAAAGAAATAAAGATACTAGTTAATGTTTTTTTACCATAGCATGAGAACAAAGACTGCACATAGAAAAGACACTAGACAATCTTGCATCATGCCATATTTCCACATTGTACGTAAACAACACTCAAGAGTGTGTGGTATTGCCAGTGTTTTCATGTCTATCACAAACTTTAACTGAGATTCATAATGCGTGATCAGACATATAATGGATCAATTTTAACAATGGAAGTATATGTACAAGTGGCAAAATATGATGCAATGCAAAAGATAAGTGTCGCATAATATTAAAATTAGCATTTTTGATCAACCGCATGACAGTTTCAGTGAATTTATGCAAGATTTTAAATTAAAGAAATGTGTATTAAAGATTATGTTAAATAAAATAGTGCATTTAAACCACAGTTAATTCAAGCAGAACATATTTGTAACCAAAATACCACAGCCAGTCACGTGGGAAAATCCATCATGTTGCATCAGACAGAATCCAAACAGCCGCCGGTCACACACAAGGTCAAATTCAGTCATAAATGGTGTAGCACAGGGCACGGGAAATAACCAGGAAAAAAGGAAACAAAAATATATTAATATTACAAATACTGGCTTCCTGTCATGAACACTTGGACATATCAGCTCCAAATACTGACGTCACATCCTTCAAGAGTTAAATAGTGACAACTGTTTCTCTGTCTTCTACGTTTCTCTTTCGAGGGGAGTATGTTACATCCAGTTAAGTACCCCAAAGGCCATTGTGTCTGCTTCCTCTAGCCAGATTACAAATTAACCAGCTCTATCTACCTATGGGTAAAATGTCTTTTCTAAAAATTTTCATTGGAATTTTAACATGCACAAGGGGGAAATTCTGATTTTCTTCATTATCAATGAAGGTTGGGCATCCAATCTCACTACATGAAACATCAGGGGGATGTGCAGTGTTAGATGCCAATGGTTCTTGGAACAATCCCCAGCCCTGTGTGGAGATCATTAGATGCCAGTGGTTCTTGGAACAATTCCCAGCCCTATACAGAGATTATTAGATGCCAGTGGTTCTTGGAACAATTCCCAGCCCTGTGTGGAGATCATTAGATGCCAGTGGTTCTTGGAACAATTCCCAGCCCTATACAGAAATCATTAGATGCCAGTGGTTCTTGGAACAATTCCCAGCCCTATACGGAGATCATTAGATGCCAGTGGCTCTTGGAACAATTCCCAGTGCCAAGTAGCGAGCAGAATGAATGACGTCAGGAAGAATCTGAGATAGAATCTCGAACCAACAGATAAAGTAGCTACGTGACGTGAGAAGGTAGGAACGTCACAGCGATATAGTTTAGCAACAACAACAGACGGAGCTTGGGCTGGCGGCAAGGAAGGCGGCATGAAGCTATTCAAGGAGAGAAGATTGTCAACAAACCTCCAGGACATGGTACTGATGGCTAGTCACGATTTGGTAGAAGAGATATATCAATGAAACATTAGTCTTCTCAGTCAGAAAACAACAGACGGCCACGAATGTGCAGATTAGGACTTGGCATGGATGGCCAAGGTGACCGAACAGTCAACTGATAAGAGGCCTTAGAACTGACTATAAGCAGTGAGAGATTGTCCTAGGAATTATATAGTAGGATTAGCTGTGTGATGATGTTTATTGCTACGATACCGGCCCTCCTGGATGTACAGGAACGGTATTCTGATGATTATTAGTATTATTCATATTATAATTTATATTCGATCACAAGCTGCCCACCGGTAATAAATATTGACATAAAGGACACGTCAACCGGCTTCTAGTTGTTAATGATGTTAGCACATTACTTCCGGATGCTGTCCATTTGGTGTTGCCTGGACAAACTAGTTGTGTTTTGCTGATGTTCATTATTATTATTACCTCATTCACCATTTGGCAGAGATGGGGACCCTCGTTAACGGAAGCGCCAGAGCCTGAATGTTGAGAAGCCATTACAAGTAATCCGCCTATTTCTTTACATCATGCCAGCCCAGGCAAGAAATAAGTTATATTGTGTGTGTTAAGCAGTTGCTAAGTGTAGACAGTAAGAGGACAGCCAGCTGTCATCAGTCAATATTACAAGATTAGAGCAACCTCATATATACTACATATTACGTTCACATTGCTGTTACTGTACATTCAAGATGAAAACGTCGCGGAAGGCATATGCTTACAGGAGCAAGGAAACTGGACATGCAGATTAGTCGACACTATATTTTGGAACGGATGATTAGGACAGCTTTATTGGGTGGACATAGCAACGTCACCAGCACCTATTGAAGCCAGGAGAGAGCCTCACTGCCAGGTAACACCAGATCCAAACAACAGGCCAGTTAACGTGTTTGTTGTTGTTCTTTGCATTCTGTTTAGGTGTGTAGTTTCTAAAGTTGACATTATTATCCACAGCCTGTTCGGTAGTGTTTTAATCGTGTGGGTGGTTGGTTGGGCTATTCTTATACTGGATAATTGCGGTTGTCAGATATAAGGATGTGTTCGGTACTGGCATCGGTCAGTTCGTTACAAATTTTTTGTGTGGCGACCTCGTGGTTGTTTAGAACCTGTGTTGTCTTGTAGTAGTCTTTATCTGTTGTAGCTATACGTCCTCAGTGTTCCTTTTCCATGTAAATAGATATGTTCGTCTGTGTTACATTTAGTCTACATCTTTTATAGGAATCTGTATGTGTCCTGTGGCGTGATATATATATATATTACTAGCTTTTTGTCTGGATTATATTAATAGCAACGTGTAATGCAATATTTATTGCCGCGCCAGGCTTAATACGTTGTTCTTAATTTCTGGTTGATAACGTGTTGTTCGTATTAGCATTACATTCAACCTGTTGTACTTTTTGTCGCATTTACTTTCTGTCTTCCAAACGATTGCGCATTGCACACAGACATATTGTATTTCAGCTGTGTAAATTACAGAATATTGTGACACCATGTCGACATTGCAAGATTTTATGGTGTTAGGCGAGAAGTCCGGATTAACCGGTTAGGAATTGAGAACATGGGCTAAACAGGAATGTAAAGTGTTCCAAGCGCAGCAACGAGAGGAGAGAGCAACGGCCAAAGTAGCTGAAATAGAAAAGATAGCAGCAGAGAAAGAAATCAAAGAAAGAGAATTTGCATTATAAAGGGAAAAAATGGCTGCAGAAAAGGAGAGACTTGCATTTGAGAAGGAAAGACTAGCGGCAGAGTTGAGAATGAAAGACAAGGAGATTGAAGGGAGTTTAAAAGTCAAATCTATCGAGAAAGACCGGGAAGCCGAGATTGCGCAGGCAAAATTGCAGCAAAAGCAGGAGATCCTATTAAACGATACCAGGGTCTGATTAGAAACTTTACACAAGGCGATTCCATTTCAGCATGGATAACTAATTTCGAGGTATTAGCGAAGTTTTACAAGATACCAACCGAAGACTGGCTGATACTATTTCACCGTCATCTTGCCTTGGAGCCTTTGAAAGTCGTGGAGTTGATCCCTGAGAACTTACGGACCAACTATACGTATATTAGGGATAGGGTCTTGTCACACTTTTCGTTAGATGAAGCAGGTTTAAGAACGAAATTTAAGACTCTAGCACCAAAAGCAAACCAGACGTTTCTGGACTACGTCTCAGAAACATCATCTCTCTTTGAAAAATGGCTGAAAGCAGCGGATGTGAGTTCTGATTTTGAGAAACTACGTGATCTCATGCTGAGAGATAAGTTACTTTCATCGGTACCAGAATCGATGTCTACATTTCTGGTGGAGAACAAGTGTAAATTAGTCACAGAGATGGAATCAAGGTGGGAAGCATTTTACAACGCACATAGTGATGTATTTGCTGATGGAGCTCAACAGGAGTTAGTGATAGGAGCAAGTGCAAGAGTACCCAATCAACGATATCAAAGAGAGCGAACAGATTCTCACAATATGGCTAACAGCACAGAGGGCGATACCACATGAGAGACAACACACATAGAGAATCAGACAGACCGAGAAAGGGTTATTTCATGCAGTGCCCACATTGTAAACTTCAACATGGTTCTCTTGAGATGTGTAACCAGAACCCGTCTTACGATTCTTACCTTAAAAACCTAACTTCTAAGAAGATCAGTAAGTATGCTTCTTACAAAAATAGTGTTAAATGCTTCGCTTTCAGAGCGTACGGGCATACCTCAAGATTTTGTAACATGAGAAAAACATGGAAAGAAGCTAGTGCAGCATACGTATTCACTAGTAGTGATACAGGCGATTTAGAAGGATTTAGGCGATTCACTTGGAATTTTCGCAGTGTAGCGGTAAACCTATCAATGTCAGCGCCTGGTAGAGGGAAGATTGAAGTTGACTCGCTGTCAGAAGATGAAATGCGATCACTATAGATTCCCTTCAGCAGGGAGTCTCCAATGATAACATGAGTTGCACTGTCATCTATTGACATTATTATTTCACGCTTCTGGCGTGTCCGCTTGGGCTGTTGTTGCCACTGACCACTGTGGTCTTTCTTGTGTTCTTGTTTATTATAGCTTGCTTGCGTTGGTTGTTGATACCCAGTAGTGGTAACAATTGAACATTGTGATTCCTGGTCTGCTGCTGGAGAGTCTACACTTAAGGCCTGGAACCTGTTGCTGATATGCACATCAATGAGGTAGATGGATGGTGTGCCTTCTACAGGTTTAGAAGTAGTTTTGTTGATTGTAGGAACTGTCTGTATGTCATTATGCGACGAACATTCACTGGTAACGCACGCATCTTCAACACCAAGGATAGTTTCTGACTGTGCACTTTTATTAAATGACTGTGCACTTTTTAGTTTTAAAGCATGTATGGATGCTTTGAAAGATTCCTTCTCTTGTCTAAGGAGGCGGATTTCTTCTCGAAGAAGGTTTTCGTTTTTAAGCACAGCAATAATATTAGTGGTGTTGCTGGTAATAAAATCTTTTAACCTCATTTCCAAAGCCTGAATTAGTTCACGACAATCATTGTGGCTCTGTGGTTCGGCCGAAGAAAGAGTGCTTGAATGTGATATGCTGGTTTGATCAGATTGAACTGGTGAATTCTGTTGTATGTCCAGCTGGAATTCATTGTCTGATTGTTCACTAGACAACACGATTGAGGTTGGCAATGAAGATGATCGATTCATTCGCTGAGCTGGCGTGCTCGTCAACATTTGTGCCGTCTTGTTTTTGTTTACATTGTGCCGCTTGGACACAGTTGATGACCGCAAGTTAGAGGACATTTTGGCAATATAGGCAGCTCGATAAGGCAAGGAATAAAATAATATTGAAGGCTTTTCTGTAGGTCGTGCGTGAAGTTTAACTTGCTAGCCATGCATGGTTAATTCTCACGTTGTCGTGAATCGATAATTGGTAAAATTCAAAAATGGGTGATCTTACCGTCACGAATCACAAAGAAATCCTCACTTAACTAATTACACATTCACATAAACTTGACATTTTGAGTTGTATGTAAATTCATCTTTAAAACGAACACAATGATGGAGTAAATATACGCGCAGGCCTTTCTGTAGAAGGTGCGTGGTGTTTATCACTTGTTAGTCACGCATGGCAAATTCTCACGATGTCGTTAATCAATAATTGGTAACATTCATAAATTGGTGCTCTTACGGCCACATAAAATACAGAAACTCTCATTTCATTAAATAAACAGTCACATAGAATTGAACTGTTGAGTAGTATGTAAATCCAGTTTAGAACGAACACAATGATATACACAGCATCGCGATTGAATTAAGTAAGCGTGTTAAAATATTCAAAAATCGGGAGAATATGTGAAAACACGTCCTCTCGAAACCGGAAACCGGAAGCCTTTTTGAGGTTGGGGTAGAGAGTTTCCTCCCAGTACCATCTATTGGAATGAGGTTGGTGTCATCAAGCGATGCTTCAGGCATTACGGGATAAACTTCTCTCGCACCACACAAAAAGATTTGTCAGTCGTACGAGAGGAATTGATTACACATTTTATTGCCACTGGCTCTGTACATTACATCAATGCACAAAAACGGTCGCTAATAAATCACACATGAATACACAGAATTGCCTATCACTAGTCGTTCCTAACCCTACTGCTAAATCTATCTACTCGGCTAAAGAAATACGCATCGACGCTAAGCGATGTGTTCGCTACGAAGTCTGTCCCCTGTCTGACTAATCTCCGCGTGCTGATTACACAGTACGCGGAGGGATCTTGTGCGCACTTCGGCTTTTGCGTGCTGCATCATTCAGCACGCTTAGAGTAGTGGCCTCTCTTGAGTTTCATTCTAGTTCTCCGTGTCTATCACGTTGGCGTGATTATGCCGTGACCAGAGTGCTTACTCTCTGGTTGACACCTCCGTGTCTCATGAGAGAACTGTTTGATAGTTCCCCTTCCTATCTACTCCCTACACCTACCCTACCCTCATGTAGGGGCACTGGGTTACCTCTAATCTACTTGAGGTAGACCACTCATTCAGGGTGGTCTTCCCTGAGTCTTTGACACACACCATCCCCTCCTGTGTTGCGTTACAAACTGTGACTCATGGTTGTGACGCAAGAGGTGTCTAAAAAATTAGTGTATCTAATTTTTGTCAAAGACTACTGATAACTTGGTTCTGGGTAACTCATTAGACCTCTACTGACTATTGTCACAATGTAGTATCACTTTACTTGGCTACTGGTGATCGCCACAAACTTGTCTGGTTGGCGTGAGCCCTCTTCTCAATCGCAATATTATATTAATTAGAGGTTTGTCTGAACCGGACCATTGTCTTATAAGACCTGCCCTCAAATAGCAAATTAACTCACTACCCATACAAAGTTGACTTTCTTAGGGTCAACACACGAATTGCTTCATGTCCCCCATATAATATTAAACAACCCTTGCACAAGTTGTGTGCGACAGGCTTTACCTATCTCGCTTCCGCGTGTAAAGTTATCTTTCACTGTTAAGTTAGTGTTTCGTTGTCTATTGTGTCCCCTGACCCGGAGTTATCTCCCTTTGTTCTAAATAATGTATGTAATTTACATGGTTGTTTTCCTGGTTGTTTGCGTGTTCGGATGTACCTATTAATATACTTTACCTTCTAACATGTGTGTCTGTCTATAATATGTAAGTAAGTTAGTTTTCAAGTGCCATAATTCGGTTAAATGTGGCCACAAACAAGTGTATAACACTAATTCGTGACTACGTTTCCGTCTTATGAGACTTAAAATACTTTATCTAAGGTCTACACTAAACTACACACAACACATACGAGACAGTATATTTCAACATTGAAAGCAAACGCTTGACGCAGACAAATAATAAAATGTCGCGTTGAGCGGTAGAAAAAATCCGCTGGGTGTCCTCATTCTCCATTGTATATTTTCCATTTTCTCTCACTTTCACACTTCTGTCACACATCTTTCATTCTCCTAATTATTTACAAACCTTGAAGTGACACTGTACAAGTTTGGCTCAGTTTGAAAAGAGTTGAGCTTAATGACTGTGCGTAACTTACTGCACGAGTCATGTATTTACAAAATATTTACATGGATGAAATAGGGTTGATAGTTTGTACCCTGCTATTTTTAAACACTATATTCTACTGAAATAATAATACTACTTCTATAAATATATCTATTCTAATTTGTTGTACAAAATCAATCTAATTTAAGGGAAGTAATCTAACTATCTAAAAAAAATGAAAATGATGTGAGATGAGTTATGTACCTTTCTGAAATGGGTAATGTGAAATGTAACAAAATTATCAATAATGTTTTAATGTTTAAATGAAAAAATATGATTGATATCTTTACTCTACATGGTGTAAATGATGTATGTTCATCAGTATAATCCTTTTATCCTATAAGGTATAAACTAATTTTAATCATAAATGATGAGGTTGTTGAAGTGTTCATCAAGATGGAATGAAATAAAGTGAAATGAAATGAACTAAATGGTGCTGTTCCTATCTAAACTAACTGGTGCTGTTCCTATCTAAACTTTTTATCCTAGTCTTTTAATTAGCTGTTATTAAGTTTAGAGTACTATCCTAATCTACTTTTAAGCTAAGTAAGTGGGTAAATTAATGATTTATTTAAACTGCAAAAAAAAAAATCTATTATATTCCCTAAATCTAATCTAAATCTATATTAAAGTCACTAATCTAACTATAATTTATCACTATATTAAAACCGTTATAATACATATCACAATAAGTAAATATATATACATGGTATTTATTTACCTCAGGTTAGTGGTTGCCATAACGTTCAGAAATTGCTTTCGTTGGCATAGTTTATATATACACAATTGTCCTGGGTATATTAAATACACTACACAGTCATACTTGTGTCTTATGGGTATTCTTCCACTCGTAGAGTCCGCTGCTGTCGTAGACGAGTATATTCGTGTCTGTTATTTATACATTGTTGTGACACTGTTCTTCCATGATTAACACAGGTGATTCACCGGAACACCAATGGAGCATAGTAAGTAACGAGCTGTCTATGTACACACGGTGATTCACTTGTTCTTGGAGCACAGTTCTTATTCTGCTGTCTACGGACACATGGTGGTTCACTGTTCTTAGCACACAGTCCTGATCATGATGTCTATGTATTACATAGGATATTTTACATAGGATATTTTAAGTGTACTAAATTAACATTTCTTACAATACCTTTTCATGTGGAATATCAGGTATTTCTACCTCAGATGGTCGACTAAGGGTATCAGCAAGAATGTTGTCCCTACCCTTAATATGCTCTATACTAAAAGTATAATTCTGTAATATTAATGACCACCTGTAGATGCGGTCATTGCGATGCACCCCACTTTGTATGACCGTGATTGGGGAATTATCGGTCTGGACTACGAAGTGATTACCCGCTAGAAATCGATGCAACTTCCTCACCGAATAGATGACGCTTAGGGCTTCCAACTCTGATATGGAATATCTGGACTCAGCAGGTGTGATCTTGCGGCTCACGTAGCAAATTGGATGGAAGATGCCATCATAAAACTGGCCTAGTACTGCAGCGATAGAAATCCTGCTGGCATCTGTCCTAAGATAATAAACGAGCCTAGGATTAGGCAAACGGAGGATTGGTACATTGCTAAATAGGATTTTCAATTTTGACAATGCAGAAATTAATAATGCATCTTTGACATCTAATTTTACTGATGCTTTTAAAACATTTGAAAATACACTTGTGATTTCCGCTAAGTTCGGTATGAACTTACTATAATAATTTACTAAACCCAAAAGGCTCCTGACCTGCTTCTTTGTTGTAGGCATGGTCAGGTTCATAATTTAGTAATAATTCTATTGTCAGTTTTTAGTTGTCCTTGTGAAATGACATGACCCAAAAAATCAATTTCTTGTAGGCCCAATTCAACTTTGCTCGGTTTGACAGTGAGACCGAAGAGTCGCAACCTATCGAAGACATGTCTGAGTTTCAGTAAGTGTGTTGTCCAGTCATCTGTATGGACACAAATATCATCTATATATGTCACCGTATTCGTCACTCCATGTAGTAAATCTCTAGTTAAGCGTACGAAAGTGGCAGGAGCGTTACGAAGTCCGAAAGGAAGAAAACGCCACTCGTAAAGTCCTAACGGTGTTGAGAATGCAGTAAGATGGATGGATTGAGTCTGCATAGGGACCTGCCAATATCCCTTAGTAAGGTCTAATTTAGAGAAGATTTTGGAGGTGAACATATCCAGAATGAGATCTTCGCAGGAAGGAATTGGTTCTGCGTCGATCTTAGTGACATTGTTGAGTTTCCTATAGTCCACACAGAGACGAATTGTGGAGTCTTTTTTCTTGACCAAGACGATTGGAAAGGAGTACTCAGATGTAGATTTCTGAATGATTCCACTAGCTTCTAAATTAAGAATTTCCTTATTTAGACTTTCTCTGTAGCTAAGTGTGATAGAGTAAGGCCTGCATTTGATAGGCTTAGAGTCCGAAAGAAGAATGGAGTGCTCGATCCTGTTCGTCCTACCTGGAATGTCGGAAAATATGTCCTTATACTCCGTCACTAATTCTATTGGCTGTCGTCGTTGTTATTCTGTTAGTCCCGGTTCTAACCGTATACACTCTAATGTCACAGTCTTGTCTACAATTGGAACAGGTAGTTCCATCCCGTCGTCGTCTACCTGATTCAGTACGGTTGTGGTGCTAAGTGCGTTTTCTGTAAGCTCACTAGGTGTATGCATATCGTCGGCTTTGCCAGTCTCGCTAACTAGTGTAGTTGCGTTGTGTATGTCTGTCGTCTGATCCATAGGTGTGGGTGCGTTGTGTTCGTCTGTCTCTAATTCTGTCTCTTGTCGTGAAAAGTAGGGTTTCAACATGTTGATATGAAATATCTTTAAGTGTCCGTTTATCGATATTTCATAATCGACATCTGAAATTTTTCGTACCACTTTGAATGGCCCTTGCCATGAGGTCAATAATAAATTCCGTTTGTCTGGGAGTAAAAGCAGTATGTCTTGATCTGGTTCAAGATTAATAGTTCTCGCACCTTTATTTGCGTATTGGCGGTAGATTTGACCCTTCCTCTCCAAAGCTGCCTTGGCTATGATACACGATTTCATAATCTTATCTCGTGTTTCTGTTACCATCTCATAAGGTGTTTTAGGGGTTGGAATTTCAATCGCATTAGTTACTAACTGATGGTAAATTGTTAGGGGTCCACGTGGGTTAGCCCCGTATACTAATTCAAACGGTGAGAAACCCGTGCTTGAATGGGGAATCTCCCGATAGGCGAACAGCACTGTTGGTAACAGTGTATCCCAATCAGCTGGGTTTTCCGCTGTCACCTTAGCCAGCATATGCTTTAGGTCTCCGTTAATTTTCTCTATTATTCCATTGCTGGCTGGATGATAAGCCGTTGTAAAATGCTGTTTAATTCCTAACATTTTCGTAAGGGCTTGCGTTGCAGCCGATATGAATTGGGTTCCACGGTCGGATAAGATGGTACGTGGAAATCCGAATCGTGAGAACAAGTGTAGAAATACATTGGCAACGTCTTTGGAGGTGATGTATTTCAAAGCTACTGCCTCAACCCACCTTGAACATAGGTCTACCATCGTTAAGATGAAGCGATTTCCTTTGCTGGACACCTGGTTTAGGGGTCCAACAATATCGACCGCCACACTCTCAAATGGCCTACAGGCCAGTGTTGAAGGTTGTACTTCAGCTGTAGGATGTTTACCCTTACGTATTAGTTGTTGACAGACATTACATGAACGACAAAATAGTTTTATGTCATTACAAAAACCTGGCCAATAAAAATGAGCCTGAATTCTGGCCCTGGTTTTGTCGTATGCAAGGTGACCAGCAAACGGCGACTCGTGTGCAATCTTTAGCACAGTTTGGCGGTGTTGTACAGGTAACACCGTTTGCTGAATCTCATGGTTACCAGTTGTATAATAGCGAGTAAGAATACCATTACTAAGTCTAAAGAACCATGATGCGTTTTTTGTTACTTTGGCTTTTTCTTTTAATAGCTTTAGATATGGAGACACACTCGGATCAGCTTTTTGCTGGTCTATGAACTTTTGTCTGGTGGTATCATCCGTGCTAGTTGGTGATAGCAACAGTAGTCTTTCATCCTGTAGTGTGTCTTGGTGTTTAATAGTATCTGCTCTGGTTGTTGCATTAGCTGCATTTAATTTTTCCCATGCAGCTATTTCTTCGTTATTGCAATGTTTCAATTGAGGTAAGCATCCCAAAATTAAATCAGTACAAGGGTTATCTAAAATCGCACATGTAAAGGTACCAGAAAGGAAAGGAGTGTTAATACGGGCTCTTGCCAAAGGGTAAATTTCAATATTACCCGAAAAGGTTCGGCATTTGACTGAGTCACCTGTATAATCATTTGGATTCACCAGTTCCTTTCTAAGACCAATAAGAGTGCTCCCACTGTCCAGCAAACATTGGCATGGTATTTCGTTGACCATTGCATTGTGGAACACCAAATTGCCTCTTGAGGCTAATGCTGCATTTACACTCTCAGTGGAGAATGGTACTGTATGTCCACATTCTAATTTTCCGTCTGCATGGAATTGGTGACATCGCTCACAACTGTCAAAGCTTAACATATCGTTTACACAACAAACATCTTCAGATTCGTTAAAAGGTAATTCATTCTCGACCTCACACTCAGTCTCACTCCCACTATCAGAAGATGTATCAATTAACATTGCACTGTTGGCCTTCATTCTTTGGCGGCCTAGGCACTTATTGGAATAATGCCCGTAGCTAGAACAGAAGAAGCATTTGACTGCACGCCTGTATGCAGTTCTCTTGTTTTGCTGTTTCTTAATGACCATCTCAAGATGTGTCGGATAGTTTGGTGATTTATCACACATAGAGTAAGTATCATGAAAAAGTTGGCAATAAACACATTTTGGCAATTTTTGATCTTTCTTGTCGACTCTCTGAAATGGTTTTTTATTGCTACGATAGCTTTTAGGTTGGTCCTTAACAAAAGAGACTATTTCAGAGTCGATACTTGATGTTTTAAAAATATCTCTATTTGATGAAAAATATGCTGAGCCTTTCTTCTCAAATTGTTCTATGGTTTCGATGTCTGACTGCTGAAGGAATTTAGCGAAAGGAGATGGTATTGTGGATATGACTTTATCCATGGCTATTAAATTTTTAAGTTTTTCAAAGTCCTTTCCTATTTTTGCTGCACTAAGCCATCTATTTAGTACGCTTTGGACATTCGAGACATAATCGATGAAAGTCTCACTTGGTTTTGGTTTTAAATTAGAAAATTGCACTTGATACCCAGGGGCATCAAGTAAGAAATGTTGCATTATCCTATCGTGAATGTACTGATAGTTAGATCTAAGATCAGTTGGTATTGATTCTATAACTTTAAGGGGCTCCCCACTGAGGTTCTTCATGTAAATCATAGCCCACATATCGATTGGTACTTGGTGGTATTTAAGCTGATATTCGACATTTTCTGTCCAAGCTGATATGGAATCTTCTTTACAGAATGGCTTAATAATATTTTTGTATTTATTAAGTTTATTCTCTTCTTGCTGACTCTTTAGTTTTGTAGTGGAGATCTCTAAGTGTGACTCTACTTCCATACCTTTCATCTTTAATTGTGTCTCTGATTCAATCTGTATTTGTTTTTCTTTCACTCTTGCCATTTCATCTATCTCTCTTTGTTTTAATTCTAATTCTTTCTGTTTAATTTACTTATCTTGTTCTAATTGTTTTTGCTTAATCTCCTTCTCTTGTTCTAATTGTTTTTGCTTAATCTCTTTATCTTGTTCTAATTGTTTTTGTTTTGTTATCTCCTCTAGTTCTACAATCTCCTTCTGGTGTTGTCTTTCTCGTGCACGTTCGTCTCTCTCAGCATCTTTTACTTCCCTAAATTTTTGATCAGCATATTGCTCTAATTCCTTTCCTGCGTGTCCTAATGCCTTGCCTGCTTCTATAACATCAAGTAAAGTTGACATGTTGTTGGATAATTAGCTAGCGTTGATAGGCACTCAAATATTTATTCAATTATTTATAATAGCTATGTTAAGTTTTTAAATCTCTGTGTACAAAAATTATACTCTTAGATTACACCCTGAAAAAGAGATGCATTATTAATCATATTGCATTCAAAATAATTTGGGTATACTCATCTTAACATTCCAGAAAATCAGGTACAATCGTTTGGCACCTCAGGTCCAATCGTTCGGCACTTCGACATACAGCTTGAGTTATTCTCATAAACAGCTCTTGTTACATCTGGTTTACAAGAGCATCAACAATTAACCATTTGCAAACGACATATGACTTTAGACAATTTTGTACAATCACATGCCCCCGGACAACACAATGTGGTATAATTAATAATAAATGTCAATTTCCTGTCTTCGTTCTAACGTCTTCTGCCTTCCCTAACTATTGCTGTTTAATTTATGGAAGTGCTGTGCAGACCGAGTCTTATTTGCATAGCGAAAGTAGTGCCATCGTGACGGTAACAATTAGAAAAGGTATACAAATAATTAAATCAATGCTTTGAAATAAATATAAAGGTAATAATAATGTTCAAATAAATAAATATATTCAATAAATAGCTTGTATAAATAAATACTATTTAATATAAGCCAAAGATTCAGGCGAGCAGCCACTTGGCGATTTGTAAACAATCCGTCGCTGATTGCAAATGGCGTAGGGCAGCTGTTTGTCAGTCGCGATACGTCATAGGCGCAGCGCTATTTTTAGATTGGAAAAAATCGATATTGTCGCCGGTTCATTTCTTGTGTATTGCTCCGCCGTAAATCATTTTTGACAAATACTCATAAATAAATCAGTAATTGTAGAAATAAATGATACAAAACTATAATAATAATACTTACAAATCAGAAGAAAACATGTTCATAAGCACAAAACATTTCAATAAGCATAAATAAACGTTAATCGGTCACGATGGGCACAGCTCGCAATTTGTTCTAGTCTGCACACGCCATTATTCGCTAACATAAATTAAACCCAGTGATTAACTGACAGTAATACTATTTTAGAGCCGTGGGTGAGTGTTTTAGCTTGAACAATTGTCCAAGCTACACTTCTGACACCACTTTTATCCTAGCCTGTCATCAAGCGATGCTTCAGGCATTACGGGATAAACTTCTCTCGCACCACACAAAAAGATTTGTCAGTCGTACGAGAGGAATTGATTACACATTTTATTGCCACTGGCTCTTTACATTACATCAATGCACAAAAACGGTCGCTAATAAATCACACATGAATACACAGAATTGCCTATCAATAGTCGTTCCTAACCCTACTGCTAAATCTATCTACTCGGCTAAAGAAATACGCATCGACGCTAAGCGATGTGTTCGCTACGAAGTCTGTCCCCTGTCTGACTAATCTCCGCGTGCTGATTACACAGTACGCGGAGGGATCTTGTGCGCACTTCGGCTTTTGCGTTCTGCATCATTCAGCACGCTTAGAGCAGTGGCCTCTCTTGAGTTTCATTCTAGTTCTCCGTGTCTATCACGTTGGCGTGATTATGCCGTGACCAGAGTGCTTACTCTCTGGTTGACACCCCCGTGTCTCATGAGAGAACTGTTTGATAGTTCCCCTTCCTATCTACTCCCTACACCTACCCTGCCCTCATGTAGGGGCACTGGGTTACCTCTAATCTACTTGAGGTAGACCACTCATTCAGGGTGGTCTTCCCTGAGTCTTTGACAGTTGGGTAGAGAGTTTCCTCTCAGTACCATCTGGAGTGAGGTTGGGGTTGAGAGTTTCCTCCCTGTACCATCTGGAGTGAGGCTGGGGTAGAGAGTTTCCTCCCAGTACCATCTGGAGTGAGATTGGTGTAGAGAGTTTCCTCCAATTAACATCTGTTGAAGTGAGGTTGGTGTAGAGAGTTTCCTCCCAGTAACATCTGTTGGAGTGAGGTTGGGGTAGAGTTTCATCCCAGTAACATCTCCATAGAGATTGTCTTGTAGAGCTCTCCTTCCCCTCTCCAACTCAGAAACCAAAGGAGAGGGCTAGACTGGTAATCGAACTTAACACCCGCAGAGAGGAACATTAGGATGTAACCAGCACAGCTTTGTATACTGGCTGGGATTAGGCCAGGGCTGGTTATGTTTCCCCCACAGGTTCTAGGGATTTATCAACACACTCCAAGATAATTTTGTTGCGAAACGGGGCATGGTTCCCCTTCACCGTCAGATCTCCCGGATAAATGCCATACAGATTATCCTGAATTAGAACTGCACTTATAAGGCAGAAATCACTTATCTGTACGTCTATCCATTGTTCATCATATAGAGATACATGTACCGGATAAAATTTAGTTCTATGTAACATGCAAGAACTATTTTTCTAGCTTTCAAGGACAAGGACTTATTGCACAAAATGTTCTTCATTTGATAGAATGCAGTTTTTGCTTGTCCTATTCTGTTCTTTATCTCTGTGATGCATCTTCCATCTGATGTTATTCATGTGCCTAGATATCTGAATTTCTGCACTTGCCCCAAAATAATGTCATTTACTCTAATTACACATTTAGGTACAGTTTCTTTGATATAACCATGACTTATGCCTTTCCATTATTCAAGATAAGGCCCATTTTTTCACTTCCTACACCCAAAGTATCTATCATTTCCTCTAGATCGTTCTGACTTGTTGCTATCAAGACGGTGTCATCAGAATAGCGTAAGTTATTTATATTATGTTCACCAACCAGGATTCCTGACATATTTTCTGTAGATCTCATTATATGTTCACTGTACAATGAGAACAAATCAGGAGACATTACACAACCTTGCCTGATGCCCTCCTTTATAAACTGAAATGTTCCTACCAGGTTATTGATTCTAATGGCTGCTGTTTGCTGCCAATATATGTTCCTTATTATTCACAGATTTTTGCCATCAATGTTCAGTTGCTTTAGTAATTGTATTATTTCCTCATGTTTCACATTGTCAAATACTTTGTGTAGTCTATGAAGCAAAAGTACATATCTGTTTTTACTTCTATAGCTCTTTCGAACAGTGTCCTGAGAATATATATAGTGTTGTTTGTGCCTTTTCACTCTATACATCCACACTGTTCAACAGGAACGGAGCATAATGGGCACGACCCGTTGCCTTGAAGTTGTAACCACGACTAACTAACTAACTGTTCAACATTAATTTTTTGGTTTAATCTTGTTTCTTTTTTTAAATAGTTATATTCTCAGTAACAGCTTTATCATGTGACTCATAAGATCTATTGCGCACTCTATTTGCATTCTAAAGTGCATGACTTCTTTGGCAGAGCTATAAAGATGGATTTTAATAGATTACTAGAAATGTACCTAATATTACTAATAATGTAGATGTCATTTAGGAATTTTGTCAATAGTTTGATTCCAAAATCATCTAAAGCCTAGAGAAAGAATTTTAACAAGACAAAATATCTCTCTTCTTCTTCTTCTTCTTCTTCTTCTTCTTCTTCTTCTTCTTCTTCTTCTTCTTCTTCTTCTTCTTCTTCTTCTTTGTACATTCACAACTATCAACATGAATACCATCAATAAACAACACAGTTCGTCACTAATCCTCCAGGCTGCCATAAAGTTTTCCTTGACATGTTTTCAGTCTGTCTAAAGTACAAGAGATTAAACTCCCCTGTAAGGAAACAATACTCTTTCTTCCAGAGAAACAGTTTGTTCTGGGCACTTAAAAGCTCAAGGCGTCATCGCAGGGGAAGACTAATTACAATGACTGCACAACAGAAGTTAAGATATAAACTTACGTCCTCCTCCTGCCAGCAACTTGACGCTAATATATGAATATGTAACCATGCCTGCGTGAAAGAAGACATGCAGAAATCTCAACGGTCTGAATTTCCTTCGCAAAATGAAGAATATTGTGTCTAACATTTCCACACAATTAAAAAGGTAGCGCCACCATAGAACTGTGACTATCTGTTTAAAAACACAAAATAAATCATGTTCACAATAATAAATTTGTATCTACAGATCCAAACGGATAATATTTACTTTTCAAAATATAATCACTTTAGTCCTTGTATAAAGGATACCACTAATGTAATAAGGGTTTGTACAAAGATCATTTTCATTGCACATGTATATACCATAAGTGCTACAGTCTCCTCATAAAGCTTACACATGGAGAAGTTGTTAGTTATACTTTTAACATGTTTTCCTAATTTATTGTTCCTATCCAGCGCCAGCATCTTTTCATCACCTCTTGATTCACTGTTATTTATTCAGTTCCCTCCATGAGCTCCACATTGGTGATTCAGTCATACCATTTCAGTCCTTCTGCTTTGTGCAGGCAACGATTAATGAATGTTGATAGTGTATTAGTAATTGTTTTAGTTGTCCTAAAGGCAGACGTGTCATGGTTGTATAGCCTACACCACATGAGATAGTAAAAGCATAAAGTATGCATCCCTGTGAAGAAGGTGAAGAGGCAAATGTGAATATCTTAAGCGCTTGAAAACCATGAATAAATAAATTTATATACAAGTATTGTCTGAAATAACAATTTTTATCATCATCAAGTGTCGAGCTGAGTGGCACAGGCAATCATGTACTTCCACAAACATATGTTCTCTGTTTTCCCGTAGTAAATTTGAATAACGAAGACACAAACAATAGATTGCACGATTTATTGTCTGGCATATTTTGGTACATACTGCAGAAAGCACACAACATTCTTCTTCTTCTTTCGTTCATCTGACATATGTCTATAACTGCAATGTTGTCTCTTGTATGAATCTAATAACTGCAATGTTGTCTCTTGTATGAATCTAACAATCTTTTTAGTTCACTCAGCGGTCCATAGAGTTTATCTTCCACTGTTGTCTCTCTAGGCCAGAAAGTTCGCCTGAATATGTTGTAGTTTGGGCAGTCCTAGAGTATGTGCTCTGCTGTATGCGATGCCAAACCACATGTGCACATGGCTGATGCCATACTTCTGCTGACAGGGTTGTTCCATAATTATGAACTGATATGAATTCCAACAAAAGGTATTCTAGGCTCGCTCCCATAAATCAAAACAGCAATATGAACAAAATAGACGAGGTTTGATTATTCGACGTTAGTCAAGCAAAAACTGCCGTTTAATAGATTCTACAGCATACAAGGATTAAGGTGTCCAATAATTATCATTGAGTCACTTACTGGTCCTGTTGCACCAGGTCCGATGCAATTCTTATTTGCATCTTATAATAATTAGAAAAGATCACAAACCTTGTTATTACAACTGTTGACCTATTAGGTTATACGTCCTCTAATATTCTTCTCTCTCTATCGGTTACGTTTCTTGACGCTCTGGAAAATACCGCTATTTCCTTTCGACGTTGGTTCATTTCTTCGTGGCGATATTCTGCATCATGTTGCTAAGCCTCTTTCTTATTAGTAAGTAATATTCCGCCACTGATTTAATGCCAAGTAACCATCAGTCCAGTTCGATTTAGTGACAAAATTTTAGTGATCCAAAATTGCACTGCCTTCTCGTTTTCATTTCCCCATAAGTCTCCCGTTGTTGGGATAATCGCTCTGTGACGTTTCTCGTGTTTCTAACGCGTCTCTTAGTTTTTTATCGTATTTGGCGTCGAGGATTTCTCTCTAATTCCTATAACGTCATTCTTGTCTGCACTCACTATATGGCAGCTGAGTCACCAGTCTTGAATTTTTTATACATGTGGTTGCATAATGTATTGTGTCCTGTTCTGAGGCGCAGAATAATGACCTGTTCTGGTCTGTCGATAACGTGGTAGTCGTCTTGAGTATTGTTTGGTGGCCTTCTGACTGATTTCATTCTTTTATTTTGGTGGTATGTATGTAATGGGTACATCAGGTTGTTCTTCTTTTGCTCCTTCCTTAGCCAATCGATCAGATCTGTCATTTCTGGGTACTCCACAGTGGGATGGTATCCACTGTATGGTGACCTTATGCTGACTGCTAAGTTCAGAAAGTAGTGTCCTTAGAACTGGCAATTTCCCAGACAGAGCACCTCTATTACTGATTTTGCGTCTGTCAATATCACCGCAGGATGTGTATCATGGCTGGTATTTTGTAATTTCTTTGTTGCTATCTTGATTGCCTCAATTTCGGCATCATAGTTATGGCAGTACTTTCCTGTTGAACTCTGGCCGTGTCCCTAGTATTATTTGGGTATTCTATGTACACTCCTGCTCCTCCATTTCGAACAGCATTTTGTGCTGACCCATCTGTGTAGACTCGGATCCAGAGATCCAGTGGGCTATTCATCATCAAGGAAGCTGAGAGTGGCTGTTCTGCGCTGTACACTGTTCTGTTCTTCCTTGTCAAATATTCTCTCAGTGGTGTCCTCCACATTTACTCCATTGATTATGTGGTTGTTCCGGGATTTGAAATTTAAATATTGAGCACAACCCACTACTGGCAACACCGATCGCATTCTGGTATGAACCTAAGGCCTATCCACGTCAATATGGAAGCACTATACTCGAGTTTCGCCCTCGTTTGAGCTCTTCAGTAGTGCATATCCCTGACCGGATCCGGAAACAGTCCCGGATCACGCGTGTGAAGCGGGTGTATAACCACGCGGCACACACTGGACACACCAAATTATCACAACAGAACATCACAACGCTACCCATCGTAGGCTATGCTCAAGATTGCCCAATCGCCGCGACCGACGTCCGTCAATCGATGGGACCCGAACGATCAGGACTTCTCACTGGCAATCAATTGATTATTGCTCACTGGATTTAGGAGGTCTGGTGTTCCTTGCCAGTGAGAAGTCCTGATCGTTCGGGTCCCATCGATTGACGGACGTCGGTCGCGGCGATTGGGCAATCTTGAGCATAGCCTACGATGGGTAGCGTTGTGATGTTCTGTTGTGATAATTTGGTGTGTCCAGTGTGTGCCGCGTGGTTATACACCCGCTTCACACGCGTGATCCGGGACTGTTTCCGGATCCGGTCAGGGATATGCACTACTGAAGAGCTCAAACGAGGGCGAAACTCGAGTATAGTGCTTCCATATTGACGTGGATAGGCCTTAGGTTCATACCAGAATGCGATCGGTGTTGCCAGTAGTGGGTTGTGCTCAATATTTAAATTTACTCCATTGCTATTATAGGGGTTGATCTCATCCCTCCTGTGATGACTCTAAGAGCTTGATTTTTCACTTTGTCCAGCTCTTGTAGTGTGGATTTTTATGCTGAACACCACGCAGTTGACGCGTATTCCAGGTGTGGTCGTATGCTCTGTTGATAAACTTTGCTAAGTATTTTCCCACTGGCTCCCCATGTGGCTCCACTTAGCTTTCTCAGGATGGCTATTTTCCTTCTGGCTTTTGCTATTACTTTTTTGATGTGTTTTCTCCATGTCAACCTGTCATCGAATGTTACACCAAGGTATGTAGGTTCTTTATCTTCTCTTAGGGGCGTTCCATGTATCTAGATGATCCCTGCCTTTTGTTTCGGAGAGAGGGTAAATAGGGTGGTGCTGCACTTGTCAGTGTTTATGCTGACGACACACCATCTATCCGCCCATGCAACAAATGTATCTATAGCTCTCTGTAGCAATATGGTGACCACTGATGCATGTTCATTTGTGCTCCACAGGTCATCAGCGTACATTGCCGCTTTAATTCCATCAAGTAGATTAGCAACAGGATCACTGATGAAGATTATAAAAAGTGTGGGGGACAAGACTCCACCCTGGGGAACACTGTGACGCAATAGTACTTTCTTGCTCTTGAGGCCGTCTATCTGTACTCGGGCCCTTCTGTTTGCCAAGAAGAGTAGGCTTTCACCCATTTGTACATTTCGCCATTGGCTTTACAGTTTCTCAGTTTCTTCATCAGACCTTCTTTCCAGACTTTGCCAAAGGCTTTCTTCAGATCTATACATGCCGCAAGTACTAGCTTCTTCTCTTGGAATGTATCCTCAACTTCTTGAGAGAGGTAGGTTGTTTGATCATCTGTAGAGTAGAACTGCCTAAAGCCAGCCTGTTGTGGCACAAGGATGTTTTCACTTTCAATGTACCACTGTAGTCTGTGATTTATGACGCGTTCCATTGTTTTGCAGAGATAGCTGGTGAGGCTAATTGGTCTGTAGCTGGAGGCAATGGAACTGTCTTTCCCAGATTTTAGGAGGGGTATCATGATAGTTTCTCTCCAGACTTGTGGAACACTTCCTAAGGTCCAGGTGTTATTGAAGATCTGTAACAGCTTTGCTTTGGCCTCTGTTTCTAGGTTCCTGATCATTTCATTGGATACCATCAGCTCCTGGTGACTTTCTCATTTTCAGTTTTGATATGGCTATATCCAGTTCACTGATTGTGACAGGTGCCTCCAGAATCTCATGTACTATTTCCTTCTGTCCTGTATGTTGCCATTTCTCTCGAATCTCTTGTTGTTTCTCTGGACTAATTTTGATATTGTTATTTTGTGCGAAGGAGTTTGCAAAATGGTCAGCTGCTTGCTTTCCTGTTAAGATGTTTCAATCTTTATGTAGTGCAATTTTTGAGTTTCTCTCTGTGCCCTTGCCAAGGAGCGGGAGATGACGGTTACTATACATATTTATGTTGTCTCACTCTCCTTGTTATATTATTTAACAAGTGAAAACCAAAATTCGGCCACTGAAAAATCAAACCTTTTTATAAGACGACGCTGGATAGTTTCTTCTCACAAATCCATTTTAATACGACGATTTCGGAAATACAAAGCAGTCGCTCCACATAAAGCTCCAAACATACCTAACAACACATTATTCTAAACAAAGCGGCATAATGTTAGCCGTGCTTTAGTGACAAGAAGCCACGTCCGACCTGGACGCCAGCTCAAGTCTAACTGCCTTTTCGTGACGTTTTCGTGCTTGCACCAAAACGTCTTGCACACTTATCATTCTTTTGAAACTAATGCCACGCGCAAAGTGTGTCTTACAATCCATAGCCTGATCCAGGTATATGGCACTCACCACCTCTACCTTTCAAAATGTTGAAAACATTCTGTTAGTTTATTCTGTTTGTTCTACCTTGAACGGAACGAAAAGTGGTGTCATCTGTCTGTCCCACTTAACAAACTTAACTTAATTTAACTCATTAACTATCTAATAACTTAATCACATAATAATTATTATTAACAATCTAATAATACCACAGTCAAATAACAACATAATTCATAACAACACAATAGTTCTCTCTGTGTAAACACCTATTAATAGACGAATCGTATTCTTTTTTTTTCTCCTTTAAGGATAAATCTAATGCTTTTCATTTCTTTCTCCAGCAGGATAAATCTTTTCCTTTACTCAACTGTTGTAATATGGTTCCATTGCCCAATGCTCACACATGTATGCAGAGAAGCTAACTTATAATGCCTTTATCTGTCTATTGGTGCTAGTAAGATGCTGATTTTATATAATTATATGACTCGGTATCCATAAAATCATCCTTAACTCTCTAATGGTCATATCTCGGTATCATATAGACTGCCTTCGCGTATCAGCCTAAAGAGAGTTTCCCCAAACCTCTTAGTCTAATGACGTTGGTTAGACCACAGTATACCTCCATATTCGTCTAGAGATGTAACGCATATATTGGTACAATTCTAGTGTACTGTTATATCTGCGTAGGGGAGTTGATTCTATCCCAGCACATCGCACTGCACCCTCACATTATGTGTGGTTCTCTCTGTACCCTCACTACCTATCCTGCTGATTACCCTTGATAAAACAAATGGCAAACATTTGCGGCTGATCAAGCAGTAATAGCAAAATCAACACTGAATTACAAGACCACATAAATAGTCTAAATGAAATGTGTAGCTGAATATAAAAAAATTTGCATAAGTAAAATATATAAATACTTTCAAATATCCAAGAAAAATAATATCTGATATCTACAGTTATGTTTTAAAATACCTATATGTGATGTAACACGATGATGTAAGACGGATCACGTGCTGGTTTCACATGCGAACAGTATGAAATTCCTTTATTTGTGATAATGAGGTATGTAACGTATTCTAATATTTAGCAGTGCATTTGGAATGTGTTCTATTATCTTGATTCCATTCTGATAACACAGTTCTTCGATAATATCTCTGTATGTTTTCCCTCAATTTAACAACGTCGTGTGTTCATAATTAGTCATTGTTAAATGAATTGTTATCCATGGTTAACACAGAAGTTTGTTATGTCGTCCTCTAGTATCCGATATTCCAATACAGACAACTGATGTAATGACTGAGTAATTGGACATCCATATAAAGGAGGTCTCAAAGCGTTGTATCCACTCATCAATTCGGGCGACTGATTGGCCCTGCTCGAAAAGTTATCGCCTATCCTGAACACGTTGATCGGAATTTCTTCTGGACTCCACATAAAGGAGCACGGTTGACATCATGGTCGTGGATGAATAATCATCTGCGGGTTTGGTGATTCGATGTTTTTGGGCAAAATTATCCTCAAAGTTAAAACATGCATGGACATTCCTCGGAGTTGAAAATGTAGCCACAGAAGTTCGTGATTTGATAATGAATGATTGAGTATCTCGGCCTTGACCAACCAGTAAAATCTGCTCACGATTTTAGCTTAATCTCGATTGAATGTAGACTAGTCAGTGTTGGTTGTATTATGACTTCAGAAAGTTTCATGTACGCAATTCACAATGTTCCAAATGAAGTATATATTTTAAGATGTGGTTATCATTTGGCTTATTGGTGACTTGCTTATTAGGTTTAATGTACGTTTCCATAAGTTCTGTTTCTCAAGGTTGATTTTTTTTTTTTTTTTTGATGCATGCAAGAATTGTTCATCACTGTTATGAAAAATCGAATTTTGTAGCAGTCAAATTTTTTCACGAGATTTCTGAAACCATGAAGAATATTTGAATATTTGAATGTTCTGAGAACCATAGATTCATGATCCAGAAATAAGATGCAATCGATTTCATTTAAATGTTTGATTGATTGTCAATGCTCACGCATCAGTTTGACTTCATCCAAAAACACATCGTTTCCAAGAATTCATGATCAATCTTTTCAGAGTTCGATGTACTTCGAAAAATTTATACGTAATTGATGTGGCTTCGTAACTTAAAAGTACTTGATATTGCTTTAGTTTTGTGTTGACGTATTCCAAATAATTTCTTAAGAATGTTCTCGGTGAGTAGCGTATAAAAACTTCCTTTGACAACTGTTGTTTCTCTTTTATGACGTATCATTATGTGTAACAACAAACATGTTGGTACTGAAGAACATAGG